>RJWH01000179.1:1007974-1208119 GCA_004363575.1 Solenodon paradoxus | reverse complement strand
TGTTTTAGCCCTGCCTCTTGCTTCCTCCACAGCTGATCCTAAAATCCCTTGTCTCTGCCCTATCATGTATCCAAAGACCCCTGAGCTCCATCCCAAATCCAAGTCTGTGGCTGAGCTGAGAACCGCTCCAGGTGTTCTCAACCACCGTTAATCTCCAGCTAAAGTACCAGTGGTTTCTTGGTGTTTGTTTCAGGAAAATAGGTGATTTTTTCGTTTTCTTTTTTTCTATTGTCTGGTTAGCAACCCACAATTGTCTTAAGTCTCCATCCACTAAAGTAAGCTGATTTCTTTTTAAAAGTAGGAATACTGAGGCTCAGTAGTCACACATTTTAAATTTATCACAAGAGTATAACATTTGTTGTACAGTGTTTTCTGTTGAATTAGTCCATTCTATTCTACTTCTACACACACGTACTTGGCCTAATTTTGATTTGTCACTGCTTGAACCTGCTTTTCTTTTGCAATGGGCATATGATGTCAGATGCTTGCCATCTCCACCTCTTAGAGTTGGGAGTTCTCGTCCCAATCCTGGCGGAGGAGGTTCATTTTTCTCTAAGACGCTGCCACGTGATCTTAAGGCCACTTGGGAAACTGCTATTTTAGGTTACTGTCCTTGTTCATGGAAAATAGAGAAGTAGCTGGCCAAGTAAATCTGTCACAAGGTAAGCACATAGACGAACATTTTAGAGGAAGGGGATCCCCTCCTTTGATTTAACTTCAATATCTTAACTAGCCTTAAATGAACACTCCCCCCACCCTTGCCCTACCCCGTTTTGATGACTTCTGGCACACACTGCCCATCCCCCCTGCTCTGGCCTTCTGGCAGAATACATAAATCACAGCTCTACTGCTCCTGAGCCAATCTTGGTACTTCTCCATAATGATTTCAGTAGCGTGTTCTTGGCTACTTCTGATTTCAGCTGGTTATTATTCGTTCAGTGGCATATTGTTAAATAACATGTGTTTCTTATGCACCAAGTTCCTCATCCATGTGGCATCTGACATTTTCATTACTGCTTGTCACAAACTTCACAGTGCCTGCAGTTGCAGTCCTTAACTATTAGTCCAGACTTTACTTAGATTGGGTTTTTGCTCTCTAACACATGGAGACGTTGCCAGCCCGGGGGAGTTAGATCAGTCAATATGAAAAAGGATTTTGTTCTATTTCTTGTGGTCACTGTGTGTACCCACATTGGGACTTATTTCCCCTTCCTGGCAAGGAGACACAGAAACGCAGCCTCTGTCACTGTAGGGTGGGTGAAAAGGAGATGTCATCTGCCTTTTCTCCGTTAAGCTCCAGTCTCTTGTCTCAATATTTGTGAGTGTAATTCAGGCACTCTGGTTTCAGTGGTTGAAGACAAGACTCCCAATTCTTATCTGTGAATCTTCTTTCATCCTATCTGTTTTTATTAATGTGATGGCCATTTTTCCATTCCATTGGTTTCAAAACATGTCACATGAACTTAGCTTTCTTTTCATTCTTGATACTAATTGATGCGAGCCATGGCAACATACCTTTCATCTATTTTCATCTTACTGTGGCTCTTCAAATGATTTATGTTCAGTTCCTCAGTCTCAATAGTGGTTTCTTGAAAGAGTGTAAATGAACAAGACCCCATCACCCTACATTTCATCAGTTGCCCACAACCACATTAAGTCTAGAGAGGTCTGCATATATGTGTGGGGATCCCCAAAGTGCCTTCCTCATTACTAATAGGGTCTGGGTTTTACAACACTGGCAGATATGTTCTGGTGAAGGAAGCTGAGCCCTATTTGGGTTTCACATTTTTGCCCTCATATTCTCATGGCCTACAGAATATATTATGTATGCCTCATATTCCAACTTCTCCTTACCTCAATCTATTTTGCTCTTAAAGGAGAAGTTTTCCTCATAAACCAGAGAAATGTCAGACATTGCTAATCAGATGAATTAAAGTGTAAGTCAAATTATTTAAGACGTAACCTTATACCCTCCTACTAATTCTTCATCCCTACAAAAGCAATCCCATTTGTCCTGGATTCCATTTTGTTCTTGACAGCCTTCAATGAAGGTTACGTTGGAGTAACGGGGGACCAGAGGACTCAGATGGGAGTTGGCCTTCTTGCTTTTGCTCATCTATGTCTGTGCTTAGTCCTGGCCCATGTTGCCTACTGTCAGAACTGACTTCTTAAAATGTCAAGTCACTACCCTGACTTCAGTAACTTCAGAGGTGGCTTTTTACATTCAGAGTAATGACAGCGTCTCTCATTGTCTCCTTTGTGCCTCTATGGGTCCCATCTCCCACTTGTTACTGTGACTCACCCAGGCCCAGCTGGACTGCACAGATACTTTCCTTCTTACAAGAGATCTGTTGCTGCATTATTCAGTGGCGTCTCAGGATCTCTTACCTTTGTGTTCAGTGAAGTGGTTCTGCACTCTGTGGGTGGGGAACAGGAAAGGTTTTCTTTTCATTCAGTCATTGCTTTCAACCATGTTCTGATGACTTGCTCTTTTGTGCCTTGCTTTGTGGAACAGCTGTCTATTCACCCGAAGTTATTAAAGCCTGGACTAACCTTTATAGAACTCAAGTATTACACCTCTTCTGGCCAGTTCAGGGGTGGTTGGAGGGCTTAAGGATCCCCACCCACAGCAAAGGGAATGATCTGATGGCATGACTGTCCCCACTCTCCTAGGAGCTCAAGTTTCCCTGGGGCTGTGCCCTAGGAGAGAATGAGGATGGTATCAGGGAAGGTTTCATGGAACAGATCCACCCATGGCTGATTCCCTCTTGCTGCTCTGTCATCTTTTGTGAGATGTACTTCCCCTGCTCCTCCCCTCAGTAGGGACCTCCATGATGCCTAATCCCAACCCCTCAGAGGGCAGGGTGGTAACCATCTTTGTATGTACATGAAGTGTGAAGACTGAAGGATTCAAAGATTAAAAGTCACACTCTAAAGACAGCCCACAATACCAACATTGGCAGGCAGGAGTCCCAAGTATTTTCCTGAAATTATTTGACTATTATTGGGGTCATTCTTCTATTCCTGATAGTAACTGAAAAGAATAGTCTTAAAAATGTAGAGACCTTCTTTGGTCTACACAGAGAGCAGTGCTTTTGATGGCTTGACTTTCATCTTTGACTGAGGTGAGTTAGCTGAGAGGCCTAAGAAGAGAGCAAGTTGGAACAGAGTAACACTTCCTTTGAGTAGGGTAGAAATTTCTTCTTGAAAGCACTCAAAGAGGGAAAACCATGATCTGGGCTTCTGACTGCCTCCTTAGGCTTCAGAAGTGTTTTCTCAGATCTTGGATTTTTTTTCACCGTTTTTTCTCTCTCCCCCAAAGCTAATCTTTCCTTTGTTTTAGGTAGAAACAATCTTATTTTCCTCCCTGCTTGCAAATACTCAAGGTGGGATAATATCCCAGGAGGATAGACTCAATCAGCAACCTTTTTGCCTTCTAGGCCCCCTCCAAGTCCCGGTGATGCTTTGCTTTTTCAGTTTAAATTTTATTTGAAAAATTTATATACAGTAAAATCATCCTTTTTTTGAATGTAAGTTTTATGGATTTTCATCCATGTACATATACAGATAACCAGCCTCACAATTAGGATGCAGTTTAGTTTTGCCACTCAACTCCCTTTCCTGCCCCTTTGTCACCTCCTCTTGCCCTAACTCCAGGCAGTTACTGTCATGATGCCAATCACTGTAGGTTTCAAGTCTCATGCAAATGCAATTCATAATATGTGATGTTTTGATATGGTGTTTTTCTCTCAGCATAATGCCTTTAAAAATCATCAAAAATGATGTATCAATAATTGTTTTAATTGAGCTATAATTGATATATTAGTTTGAAGTGTACAACATTATTTGATACCTATATATCATACAATTTTACAAAATTAATCTAGTTAACATGCATCACCACACAATATTTTTCTTGAAATGAGAACATTTAAGAGCTACTCTTCTAGCTCTGTCAACTATAATATTATCAACTACAGTTATCATACTGTGTGTTTAGTCCCCATGCCTTAGTTACTTTATAACTACAAGTTTGTTTCTTTGATTACCCTCTGTCATTTCCCTCAACTACCCCCTTTTCTGTCTTTGAGTTTATTTTTAAGATTCTGTATATAAGTGAGATCACATGGTATTTGTCTTCTGTCTGACTTCACTTAGCATAATGACCTTAAGGTCCAACCATCTTGTTGCAAATGACAAGATTTACTGTTCTGACTGAATGATATTCTGGTGTGTATGTGTGTATATACCATATTTTCATCCGTATATCTGTGTATGTACACTTAGTTTGTTTCTCTGTCTTGGTCGTTATAAACAATGCTGTGATGAACTTGAGGATACAGATATCTTTCAAAGGTGATAATTTCATTTACTTCAGATACTCAGAAATGCCATTGCTGATCATGTGCTAATCTATTAATTTTTTTGTGTGTGTGAAAGCTGCATACTACTTTCCATAGTGGCTGCATGTAACACCAGTTTATTCCTGTTTGTTGCTAAGTATTATCCCATGGCATTGTCCTAGTGATGCTCTAAAGATTGCAACTGATCTCTGGGGTTGGATTCTGGTTTTCCTCTGAACTCAGTGTAGACCCTTTTCAGCAGTATTTACCATTGATCCCAGTGGAGATATTTTATATCAACTGCTAGTTCTACCTTGTCTTCATTAAAGTTGTAAATATAGACAATGGCTATGCTTGCTTTTTTTTGTTTCTGCTGCTTTCTTTCCAGCAAGATACGGTTTTGCTCTTTTATGTTTAATGCTCTCCTTGCTCAGGGAAAATTTTTGAGGAACTATGATGGAAATCATGTGACAGTACTACTTCTAGAAGTAAATTGGAAGTTTTTGGACTCTGAAGGGAATTATGAATTTTACTGAGTTTTGTAACTTAAAGCAAGAGTTCTGGCCCCATAGAACTCAACTCTGATCCCATTCCAAGTCTCTTTCTAGACTTCATGTATATTCTCAACTGTTAGAGGGATTCTTGGGCCTTTTCATGGCATGCCTGAGTTGTGGGTGATTTTAGAAATGTATAATACTGCCTATAATAAAAGCATTTTTTTGTGTCTAGTCTCATTTAACACTCACACACTCTTTCCTTTTCCATCCCTATCTTTCTCTATGCATATATGTAATATGTATACACACATTCTAAAGTAATCTTCTTGGAACTTTCCATGTGAACAACCTGCAGTTCAGAAATTGAGTAAATTGGTTAAAGAGCTAGTAAACAGTGGCAGTAAGACTCAACTCAGGTTTATCAGTCTTCCCATCATGCCCCAGAAAGTGATCTAAGGAGAGAGATAAATGCAATGTATATAGTGCTTCTGTTCGTTCCCTAGGACTCCTGTAATCCCATACCACAAACTGGGTAACTTGAAGCAATAGAAATTTGTCATCTTACAGCTCTGGAGGCTAGCAATACAATGTTGATGTTGCCAGGACCAACCAAATTTCCTTATGAAATTTATAGTGGAACCCTTCCTTTCCTCTTCTAGCTTCTAGTAGTTTGCTGTCACTCTTTGGCATTCTTGATGGGCAGTTGTATCACATAGTCTCTGCCTTTGGCAGAGATGGCATTTTTCCTGTGTCTGACTTCACATGGTCAGTTTATCAGGGTGTCTGTCAGATTAGTGGCCCACCCACTCCAGTATTATCTCATTTTAATATTTGTATATGCAGTGACCCTATTTCCAAATAAGGTCACGTTCTAAATACCTAGGGTTAGAAATTAAATATTTTTATTTTCTAAGTACACAATCCATGCCTAACTGTGTCTGTTGTATACCAGGGTTGTCCTAGGTTCAAGGACAATAACTTGATGGAAATAACTATTGTTCTTACCCCAAATAAACCCCCCCAAAAAAGTTTACTGTCTCAAATTTGACTGATGTCTTTAGAGCACTTTATTTTAGAGTGATAATTTAATGTGTAAAAATACTTTCCTACAAGTGTCCTAGTAGGATTTATATTGTTCATATTCTAGAACAAACATCATAATTGAGAAAACAGTTGTATTCCAAAAGTGTATTCCCCTTGTGAACAATCACATGTGTGGCGGACTAAAGTTAAGCTTAAATTTTTATGTTCTTTTGTTCAAACATATACACTACTTTGTCTAATAATTTTTTTTTGCTTTTTTTTGACAAAATATCCTTTTGAGCACAAACTGCAATTCTTGGTCACTAAGGTTCAAAATGGCAATTAGTAAAGTATATCTGGTGTTCTCTTTTTCCTACAACATTACTATTGAAGCAATTTAATATTTTCTAAGTTTTCTGTAAATGAGAATGCAGAGTGGAGAAGACTGAGTCTTACCAAATCTCAATAATTGTCCACTGAGATTTTTATTAAAATCATTTTCTTTCAGTGATAAAAGGCTATTTTAAAAACTATTTTGTGCAAATTGTATTATAGGCAGTCTCTCTAATAGAAAGCTAATAGGTTATTACTTTTTAAAATTCTGCTTTCCCTCAGAACATTTTGTAAACTATCCCATGTGACTTGTTGCCATGTTGAATTTGAAATGTCAGCTCATTGGACAAGGATCATGTCTGATATACTTGATGTATCCATCAGTCTCAATAAATAATAGTCAAACAGACTATACATTTTATACCTACCATGCCTGTGTCCTGATTTCTATTTCCATCCAAAACAAATTACAAATAATCATTTCCAAAGATATTGGTAAAGAATATACTATGTAGTCTATTAAGAGCTCATCTTATATGTTTGGCAGAAACCCCAAGATGCATATATGTTTATCTAAAATATATGGATGAAATCTCAAGTTTTTTTTTAAAAAACTAATGAAATGGCTTTAAAATAGCTACTACCAATTCCTTTATATCGTTGCATGTGTACTGCTTATTCTAACTCCTATTGTCCTTCTGGCAGAATCAATGGAAGCAGATGTAGGATTTTCATATTAACCCTTTTTATGACTATTCTCTTCACTCCCTTTTTTGACCAAACCTCTTCCATGTGGTAATGGAATAGCCTACTGCGCTAAAATGTTCCTTTTAGGAGTTTTGTAGAAAATAAGGTTTTTTCTGAAAGATTCAATGATTTGAAGCAAGCAAGAATTCTTTTTCAAAGTTGAAATCAAGAGAATGACAAGTAAGAATTTTAGCATCTTAAGAGTTCTTTATTTTTACTTGTAGAACATATGAGAATTCAACCTTTCCCTTCTATTGCCTCTGTTCGCATTGGACTTATGTACCATGCAACACTAATCCAGAATCCAAAACATTAGGTCCAGCATTCTTCGTTCATCCTGGAGCAACTAGAAACAGCAAACGAAGACCAGTGAGGTTCTTGAGAGCAGATGCTGGAGCCACAGGGCCAACTTATCATGAGACCTGGGGACTCAGTGGAAACCTCCTGACAATTAAATGTAATGAGTCTTGGGAGTTCTTAGAAAAAATGTCTGATGCATCATCAATGTTAATACAAAGTTTGCTGTTCTTTCAGATTGAGCTCAGTCCTATCTTTGCAATGTAGCCTAGGGCAGGCAAGTCTTTTGAATCTTATTTGAAATGTGAATTAAAAAACCTGATTCCCATGCTTTTCATAAGAATTAAACTAGATCTTCTGTGTAGAAACCAAGTGCACACGCAACTCTTTGCTTCTGGCTTGGCCAGCCTGTCTACATCCTCCAGCTGTTTGAGTCAAGGCATTCCGGTGCCCAAAATGATAAGCATGTCTTCAGAGGCTCAAAACTCATCACGCCTAGGTGATATTTAGACATTGGGAGCAATCTAGAGAATTGCTACTCATGTAGCATATTGCTTGATATTGCATAGGGAGTACTGAAGTGTATGCAGCATTTTTATCAAGCCAGTATGTCTCTTGAATGAAAATAAAGGAGAAAGTATTTTTCTTTATCATTCTAAGACTCATGAATCAATGGAAGAAGATACTGTTAAAAAAAAAAAAGATACAAGTTTGTCAAAAGGCCGTAATCCATAAAACCCAGCTATGACACTGACTAGAAATGTAGAGATCTCAACTTAAAAGTAACATTGCACACCATTGTTTTCAGTGATAGAGTAAGTCAATAGCATAGTCTACAGTTTTCTTGAAAAGGAAGAGTTAAAATATTTTGCAGGTTTTTTGAAGTGCGTAAGAACTGCTTACATCCTTAGGAACAATTTGGGGACATTACAAGACTTACTGAGCTGAGGTGATATTAAATTTGGAAGGTAATATTCTTTACCATTTGTGAGTATAGTCATTTCAAAAGCATACTATAACCTTGTTTTGTGTTTCTAAGCAGCCTGACTCATTCCATTTTGGTTTCCTGGTTCATTATGCGATCATCATTCCATATGGTGCTGTTATCTTCCAGCTCATATTTTCATCAACTAGCACTAGCTTGTTGCCCATTAAATGATGCAGAAATTCAAATTCATGGACAGCAGTTTCAGATGTTAAAACACCATTGCAAATTTACCTAAGGAAAATGAGTAAAAGAGCATTTTTGCATTCAGAACAAAATGAGTCTTTATGCTAAGAAAGAGTTCTTGATCTCAGTTCCCAACTTATATAAAAATATCAACCAATTAGGCTCCTTAGCCTTCTCTGAATTTGGGCTGAAATAAGGGAGGAGTGTATTTTAGCTCCAATCGTGTGATGTTTACCAAAGAGCCATAATCTTTTCATTTGTCAAAATGATTCATTTCAGAAAGAGAACAAATTTCCTGTTATCCCAGAACTTTCCCCAAGTTTTTGAAACTTCAAAACTAAATTATATAAAAATCCATCCATGATTTTCATACTTTAGACATATGGAATATGCTAGTTGATCTCCTTAAATGGAGATAGCAGGACCCAGCACATGAGTGTAGTTATTTCTGTGGGTTAATGACGATGAAAATCTAGAGTTATATCATGCTGCAGGGCTCAGTCACCAAGCAGAATTCTACACCTTGGCATGGAGTCCATGAATCTTGACATAAGCAGCCTCAATGGAGACCTGGAGCAATGTGACTGGTGCTCATTGTCTTTAGAACAATTTCTAGCAGTGCTGCACTTAGCATCCTTCACAGATGCAGGAAGGTTGCCCAAGTATTTTTGGCAGACTAGCAAGATACTCGGATGACTTCTCAGTAGGTGCCTTTTCAGAAAGGAGAATATAGCTTCTGTAAATTAACTTCTTAACTCAGCTTCCTTATTATCTCTATCAGGGAATGTCTTCTTCACACAGTAGGCTGCATCACATTACTTGCATGCTCCTTTGTGATATTGAAAGTATATTCTTACTACTACATTGAATCTTAGCTTTAACTGTGGAATAGCCAGGCAATATGCAAAAATACTCTAGAGGTGTTAGTAATTGAATGAGTAGCCACTGAATAAATATAATTTTTTTTTCCAGAGTTAATAACCCTGTTTACTTAGATTCCAGATGTTTTGCAAATGGCTTTTTAAAAAGTTATTGGTTAAAAAATAAATAAAGGTTCATATGTCATGACTACGCTATCAGAATCATTTTTGATTGTTTTTATACAATGCATATAGCTTAAATTCTCTAAGAGTTCAAGATTTTTGTACATGATTCATGCTTTTAAGTATTTACAGTTTGTGTTTTGCAGCATAGAAAATGCATGTCTATTTGTCCAAAAATATTAAAAATAGTTGTCACTTGGAACATGTATATGTGTAAAGAAAAAATATCATCGCTCCTCATTGGTCAGCTGCTCTGTCATCCAAAGGCTAAAATCTACTGGCTGGGAGAAGGACCTGGATATAGCAGTTCTTAATTTCTGCCTCTAGCACCGATTTGCTGGAATATCTGATATTCGTCGCAAATCTTCTATGCTTCCTTTCTCTCTGTATGACAAGCACATATCCTTTTTCTTAAGGTCAGCTGCAGATTTAATTAAGCCTGGAGAAGTAGCTGGATGCTTGACTTGAAGTCAGTAGGCAAGAACTTTAATTTACCCACCGTATACACCGAGAAAGCCAAGTGTCATTACTTTGTTCCTTATTCTCTTTATCTCATTGTTCTAATTAAATTTCAAATAGTTTTTATTGAAAGGGATGGAACAATTATTCCTCTTTAATGAAATAAAAATGGCTGCTGTTTGTGCATATGGATATAATTTGATCTCCAAGGTCATGCCCAACATCTTAGAGTGAATTTTCAAGGAGTGAGAGGGGCAAACATAGATAATGTATTAGTTTAGAATATAAGCAAGTGATTGTGGGCTTGGGGTGGGAGGATCAAGATAATGGATTGGGAGCTCCAAGTGTGGGTTTTTCACAGCTAGGTGTGAGCTGAATGATAAAGACTATAGCAGTCCATGATTTTCTTTGTGCACTGGTCAAAAAAATTTTATGTATCATTCATAAACTCTGGTAGGAGATCAGTGTCATTCTTAAACACAAATTAAGCATAAGTGCAAGGAGACAAGTTTATTTTGTTTTCTAGTGGACTATTGATATCATGGGCCATGAAGTTTCTGGATAGAATGAGAGGACAGCCTCACAATAGAGGAGTGACTCAGCATTTGATTTTTCAATGTTCCATTGTGCAATTGATTCGTTTCACAGTTCTAACTCAGTCCACACTCAGTAGTTTTTCCTCATTTGGAAAAAGAAAACGGGAGTTTTTGTATTTCCAAAAATGTGCTTGGGTGAACATTGTTTCTTTCTCATATTTCTAAGGCTAAACGTGTGAACCTGATTCAGCAGCTTTTCTCAAACATCTCTGAACTATTTAGTAGTTTGCCTCTGAAGGCTTTTCCCACTGAATTCTCTGAGTAGACTTATTTCATATGTACAGATCACTGCATAGATTTCCTCTAAATGCAAAAATTCATGAGCATTCTTCCATCTCAGTCATTTCCCTGTGATAGAATTATGCTTTCTTGCTTACATTAAAGGTTTAAAATAGCCAATTACTAAAAACTGAATCTTTGAAATTTTCCTTTCTAGATCATCTCATGTTCTCCTTAACACTCTGAATTGCTTTTTAACCAGTAGGTTTCTTAATGATCCTTAGATCCAGTGGTGGTTATTCATAGCTAGAAATTAAGTATCCATTTATTTTAATTTTGCCAGAGCCTAAATAGCTCATGTTTAGGTATGTAGTCAATACAGAATGATAGTAGCTTTGAAATGGTGTAAGAATGTGGTTAGAAGAAGGCTATATTTCTGTACCAAGAAGTTATACCTGTTCGTTGTGATTATTACTCTAGACTATGATTTGTCTCTTTATTATGATGTTCAATATTGTATAGTCTTGGAAAAAGAAGACTCATGCTAATCAAAATTACATGATACTACAGTATATAAACCATGAGTGTTTAGAATGGGGATATGCTTTTCTCCTGATGGAGATGAGTATATAATTTATCAGAATTCCAGAGAAATGGACTTAACCAGAGTTGCTAACAAGTGCATTGAAGAGGATGACCTTGAAAAATATTTCACCATAGCTGTTTTGAACCTATTGAATCATCTATCATTAGAGATTACATCACTATAAGAACCAAAGGAGTATATGTTCTCTATGGGATTTGATTAGCAAGTTTTACTTTAGGCTTCTGTTTGTCCTGCCCTTTTCTCGAAGTTGACTGTCCTTTTGTTCACATGATTTTTCTATAAACTAGTTGGTTATGTTTCTGCTTTAATAATGATAAACATCTTCCAACACTGCTTTCCTTTTATTACATTCAAGTCTTTCCATTTTCTTGAGATACAAATTTAGAGATAATGACCTAAGTGACTCCTTCAAAGACTAATCTTATACACTATGGATTTTTCCAGTTTATTAACTCATCTGTTAGGCTGCTGATTTTTTTTTTTTGTATGTGCTAAAATATTTTGTATCATTTGCTTATATACTTTTGAAAACATATCTGTCAACCAACTTCTCTCTATATAGTATGTTATGAAACATAAAAATGCAAGTATTGGCTGCAGATATTTCCCAGGAGTGTAATTGGGAGAGTATAGAGGCTTAGGTGTAATTACATAAATCAGTAATTAATCAAATACACTTACAAATCCCTCCACCATATCCCAATTGCTAGTCATGCAATGGAGAGCTACCCTGACAAGGAATTTGCTGTTTCCATGAAAAAAATCTAACATTTTGGGATGATTCTAAAATGCTAGATAATCATTCCTTGTCAAGGTTATTAGTGAAGGTTTGATTATTACGAGAGTAGTTTTCTATGCATCGTTACTCTCTTCCACTCAACCACCTTCAGTTTTTCTGGTATTAAATATTGATGTTTAGAATCGAACTTGACTGGCAAGTACCACCTTTTGATTTTAAGACTCCAGTGCTTTTTAATGCCCATAACACACTCTTGGGTCATTTCTAGATTATTATAACCTAAAACACTAGGTACTTTTTTACAAATAATGATGACAAACTGTTTTCGCATTCTATAATAGTAAAAAAAAGATTCCAGTATAGAACTTTTTCAATGTATAAATATCTGTGTATCTTATATCATTGTGTGAGTTGACCTTTTACTCCCTTAGGGCTCTGTAAAGATTTTATTTCATTATGGAGTATATTTGTCTAATATAATAAAATGAGAAAAAAATGAAAAAAAAAAAAAAAAAACCAACTAGAAAACAAAACTCCAAAAAATAAAACATAACAAAAAACCCATCTCCATATGTTCTAAATGGCCAAATCGATTTGGTGTAACCTGTAGAACTTTATTTCATTCAAATGTTCATAGAAGCCTAGTACTTGCCAAGCATTGTGCAGGGTTGTAGGCATTAGGTTAATAAAGTCTAACCTTTTATGAAGCTGATATTTTAGTGAAGGACATGTAGAAGTGTGATGGGGAATGATCAGTGATAGGATAAAGGATAACTGGGTAAGGGTCATCTAATTTGGAGGTGGTTTCTGTACAGGTGGCATTTAAACAAATGCCTTCTCTTTGAGGTTTCAGCTATGCAAAGAACTAAGACAGCATTCCAGGCAGAAGGGAACAACAAATGCAAGCAGGAAGGAATAAGCTTGGTTAAGAATAGAAAGTCCCCAGCTTGACTGAAGCTTAGTGAACCAGGAGAGAAGTAAATGGGACAATCATGTAGGACATTGTTTATCATGAAGTTTAGCTTTCTTTTTTCTTTCTGGATAGCCAATAGCTTTCGAAGCTTGTTCAATTAGTAAACAACTTTTCTAACCATACTATGACACAATCCATGTTTCTCTCACCAGAGTGTTCGAGAATATCATAAACTCTGTTAGATGTATGGACAGATTCCTGGTTTACACGGTAGTTTTATCTGATGTGTAAGTAGTGCAAATAAGCGAACAAAATTCTTTTAGTGTTTGTAGTGAACTGTTTGTTCAGTTCTTCTAAATCACTTACTGATTCCTCCCTTACAGTTTTTTTTTAAGGAATTAGCGTCATGCTGAGCATGCTATAATTTCTAGAATTTGTTTTTTATGAAATTTGAGTCGAATATCTTCACATCTTTACTCAGCTTCTTTCATGCTCCTTGATTGCACAAAGATGGCCACAAATTTTTCTTCATTGAGCTTACTGTGGGTCAGTGCTTGGTAATATAATTCACTCTACTTTGAGTATCTAGATTTTTTTCTCACTAAAAATACATAATATTTTGTCCTAGTTCATTATGATCTAAGTTTGGAAGTTCTTTTCCTTAGAGGTAAGCAGGTTGTGTTCTTATCCGGCAATTTGATGTGTCCTGATGTGTCACTTTGTATCCAGGCCAGTACTCCCTCACCTTACTTTAAGTATAATTAACATCTGATACCAAACAAAAGTCCTTTATATTGAAAGCAGTTTGCTTTTTATTTTTATTTACAAATATTTTATTTGAAACAAGATTCCTAAATTCCCAGATTATGTCTCCAGGAAAAAAAAAACACAGGAAAAGTGTGTATGTATGCATGTGTGTATGATTTTTTTTTTTCGCCTCCTGCTGCTGATAGTAACAACTCATGATATGGAGAAATTAAAAGAAGATAAGTGGCATTTTTGCTTTTCCAGAATAAAGGGCAGATTGCGAAGCGGGCTTGTTGAATTAATCTCCTGTGTTACCAGTCGTAAGTACTGTGCAAAAGAACCTATTTCTTACCTTTGTGGTTTACTTCTGTAATACAAATCTTAGAAGATTTGAATATCTGTGACATCTCATTGGGAGCTAAGAATGAAGACGTCCAGGAGTCTCTTAAATTATTGGTCCCCAGTTTTCTCATGTGTAAAATTAAGAGGCTGGAAAGGTCATTGGTGGTATGCCTCTAGCTACAATACTCGAAGAAAATTGCCTGACTCCTGAATAGAGATTTTCACCTTTATTTTTTTTCTTTTGTGGTGGTGGAAGCAGAGTTCTGATACTTTCTTTCTTTTTTTGCTCCTCAGCAATTTTATATGCAACTGCTACATAAAACTCTCAAAAATTAGATCAATTTTCTTTGGAATTTAAAAAAAACTTTTATAACATTTATTAGTTAATATCTCTTTGAGGCAGCATTATGCTAGATGTTAAAAGTGAGCAAAACTTAAGTGATCACTCCTAATCCATTGGACAGTTTTTGTTACCGCGTTCAGAGTTTCTAGTAGGAAATACTGTTGATGAGAAGATATTCAATCTTCAGAGTCATTTGTGTTGCCCAGTTTGAATAAATGATGTGTTCTATCATAACAACTTACCTCTGTATAAATTAGTGAACAAAAAGTGATTTTAAGCCTTGTAATATTGTGAACATCTTTAAAGAAATAGTGCTAACCATCCCTTTTTAGATGTTAGTGTCCTCCTTAAATTGAAATATTGTCATTTTATCAACATGAAAACAAAATTGCCACCAATGTCAGTTCCAGGGAACTTCATGCATCTTTTGAATTCAGAGACTTTTAAACATATAAAATCATGTAATATATATCAGATAAGCCAGACATTAGAAGTGAAAACATTTTTTTCAGTGATTTTTTTTTTTTTTTTTTTTTAGTCTGCTTAATTTTTATGAGGGCTTTGATTAGACATTATCACTCAGGCTATTCTGATAAGGAATGAGTATTAAATATTCAATGGTCATAATTTGTACCATTATGAAGAGAAAGTAAGAGAGCAATGAAGAGTGTGTTAAGCTGTATTCTGATTTGAGAGAGGGAAGGGAGAAGGAGAGTGGAGATTGAAGAAACTTGTTTTTCTTTAAAAATCTATTAAATGCTGTATCTCATTTTAAGGAAACTTGTTTCATCTGAGTCACAACCAATCAACTTCGATTGTAATGTCCGGAAATCATCAATTACTGAAAAGCGTTTTGCAGATGTTTGAGAAATCTTTACCACAGGACCTAATTCTTAGATAAATTGATGCATTTATTACATGAATTATTGTAAAATGCAAAAGGGAATCTGCACTTGGACGAATTCAGAGATTCTGATCTATGTTTTTATCTTAAGGACCGGCATAGAAGAAGGAAATGGTTTTATATTCCTTATTATTTAAAAAAATTGATAATATTAAATCCTTACTTAAAAAGCAGCATTGTGAATATGCATGTTTGCATTTGGTGAGAAATAAAATAACTCTGCATTGCCCTTCTCTGTTTTCACATACCCACATCCATTGCCAATACTCTGAAGCTTTTCTTTTATGATACTTCTTGCCCGTCCTGGAGGAAATAAGAGAAGACCTTGAGTGCTAGCAGTGAGCC
Organism: Solenodon paradoxus; assembly: GCA_004363575.1. Taxonomy (NCBI): domain Eukaryota; kingdom Metazoa; phylum Chordata; class Mammalia; order Eulipotyphla; family Solenodontidae; genus Solenodon; species Solenodon paradoxus. The sequence goes on along the minus strand of RJWH01000179.1, from coordinate 1,192,451 downwards.
TGCAGCACTCCCTATGACCACACAAATACACGTTGTTGAATGTTCTCCTCTTTAGCTGGCTATGAACACAATGTGTTATTTGTTATTCTCCTTAATCTCTCAAGGAGTGAAAGAGATGCCCTTGGCCAATTTAATAGGGAACAATCCATGTCTGTTGAGGAAAAGTATTTGGGGTTGTTTCTTGCATGCCATCAGTCTCTGCATTCTGCCAAAATGTAACATCCCAGGAAACCCCTCCTTCAATGGACTGAGTTCATAGAGCAATGAATGAAGGGTGGCCCACAGTCCTTCTGTGACCAGACTGTAATTCTAATAGGGAAGTGATTCTTTTGTTCTAAATGAAACTATTTTGTACTTCTGTTCATTGTGAATGGACACCACCTCTTTACCATCTCACATTTAATTGTTCTGAAAACTTACCTCAAGGATTCTCCATATCTAATTTTCACATTTTCTCCCAGAGAACATCTGTTTTCTGCAGGTGCTTTTGAATCTTTTTTTTTTCTTTTTCTGTTTGGGAACAATTGGTTTTACTTTTACTGAGGCCATCAGTGTTATATTTTTATGGTATGACAAATGTGGTGCATTACCAAAGTGAGGAACTTCGAGTTGGGTGTTCTAGCTGTGTAACACTTTCTGGTGTTCTGGTGTCTGCGAAGTTCTAAGCAAAGTTGTAATGAACATTCTAGGCACAGAGGGATGTGAAGGAGATGGGTTTCCTGAAAAGGCTTCTAAACATAGCATATTTCCCATGATTTTTTTATAATTAGAGTAAGTCCAGTGCTGGTTGAATGATACAAAGTCTTCTGAAAAGAGTGATTGTAAGGGACATAAAAATAAATGTGACAGTGCTTGCTTTCTGTTCTCTCTCATATATAATAGAAGGAAACATGAAATCTAAGGCATCGAGGAGATTGAAATAATATATAAGACTAAGCTAAAACTTTTCAGATTGGAATAATCACCTTGTAAAGGAGGAGGGGAAAAGCAGGTCAGTTACATATAGCTGAAGCTGCTGATTTAGAAATATTTCTGAGTTGTACGTAGTCTGTTGACACCAGAGTGGCTATAGCAGAACAGATTAAATGCAGGGTATTACTTGCTCAAATAAAGAATTAACCCTAAATAATCAGTGTTATGAAAGCCAGGAATTATGACAAGAAAATTCTCAACCTGAGATTTTAGTTGATCTTGACTAAATAAATCACATGCATTATTAATATTAATAAATGAAAGCTATTATCTGCTGCAGGAATAAGAGATGAGACTGATGGGGTCTCACAAGATAACACTGGGTCATTATCCTAAACAAGGAAAATGGTTCCCAAATTTACCTGCATATCAAAATCAGGAAGGGAGGTTTAAAAAATGTAAATGTAGGCCACCTCATCTCTAGAATGTCTGATTTGATATGTCTCTGTTGATACTCAGCCTAGTAGTGAAAGTTCTCTAGGATTCCAGTGAGAGGCACAGTTAAAGAAGCTATCACAGCTGGAGGTGACAGAAGAGAGGGGACTCAGCTGGAGAGTGCCAGTTCTGCCCATCACTTGATGAAGTTTCCCTGTAGTGATCATTCTTCAACCATTTACCAAAACCAGTTCAACAGGGTTCATTGAAATCCCATGAAAACCCTACTTCCTGTCTGTGTTTATAGATGCCAAGAAAATATTTCAAGCTAAACTCAAAACCAAGGCCTAGAAAAGTGATCATGCATTTATTTGAAGACACAATGGCTTTATCTTGCTTGAATTCTTGAGATGTTGTTCTCACTTTGAATGCACTTGGTACTTCTGAAGAATAACAAAAAAATTACAAATCCAAAACATTACAAACATGCAAGCGAAGGTAAATGGATTCAGTATTTCTGAAGCGAGAGTGCTTCTGGTATGAGTTCTTCTGGTTATTCATAATTACAAGTCACTGCTTGAATTAGCAGACAGCTGTGGCACTTGGAGTCTTCCGCAGGGTGGCAAGGCTAGGGAAGCCTGTTTAGAACAAGGCTGCTTTTTCCTTCAGGATGGAGGAGTAGAGGAAGTTGCCTGGATCATTTTTCTCCCTTCCATGCACATCCCCATAGTAGAAATCTTAAAACATGTTTCACCCTACCACTACCTTATAAGAATTTGGGATTTGCAAAAGTTTTCCCCATCAAAAAAAGTTAAGACCCATTGATTTAGGGCATGGGGAGAAGTATGCTATAGTGACACTGTAATGTGTGTGCTCCAAGAAAAAGTGTTCTGCTTTCTAGAAGGGAGAGTAGGAAGAAAGTCACCAGCTACAAAATGGTCATGTTATTTTCTCTCCTAATAGTAAACACTGTAAGGAGGCAGGAGTTGGACCATACATATATCCAGGAGGACTTCTTTGCAATTGTGAAAGGGAATGTATATTTATTAAAAATTTTAAATCCCTCATTATGAAATATTTCTCAAATCATAGTATTTCTTAGGTAAAGGGAAATTCATTCCCTAGCAAGAGATTCATTGCTCATTGCTGTTTACTTTTGAATATCTAGAAAATTCTGAGTTGTGGCATTTTTGAATAGTTACTCTGTAGTTGAACATTTCAAGAACTGGTTCTTCCTAGATATAGCTGATTACATACAACAGTTGCTGGATTTCATTTTTAATCAGTGATAATGAACAAGTTCATATTAATTCAGGCTGTCACTTTGTCCTTTGACTCTCTTTCTGGGCTAAAATATAAAAATGTCCATCCCCAATTAATCATTTGGGAAAGAATGTAAATATAGAATAAAAATAAAGAATCCCAGTTCTATTTATGAAAGAGTGCTATCTGGTTATTGGTTGTTGCACAGTACCTTAACTTGTGTCGTGTGGATTCTACCATTTTGTTTTCTTAGTGCCTTTGCCCAGAATAAATGATAGCGGAGCAAACAACTGAATGGCCTTAAGCCATCAGGGGACCTGGGTGCAGTTCAGAAACGTAAAGACCAGTGACTCAGAGTAGCAGGTGGCAGAAAACAGGAAGTAGCTCTACCAGCTGTCGAGCCTGGGTGGTGGAGGCATCTTTCCAGAGCTGGACTGCTGACTGCAAAACAGAATGCCTGGGGAATGATAGACTTTCAGGATCTTTTGTGTGGGCAAATACAACTACTCGCTTACAAGGGAAGGCTCCCTTTAAGCCTGCGCAAACTTTCCTGTGCACATTTTGAAAGTAGGAAGGCTGCTGGTGTCGAGAAATGCTTTCCATCCTTTCCTAGATTTTTCATCTTTACTTTTTTGGTGGCAGCCGTTATGGCTGATGTGCTCCTACCAGCTTTACTGCCTGAAGCCCATAGTCACTTGCATAGCAGAGTGACCTTGGGAATATATGACCTTCCTCTCCTCGTGGTGAGGATGGAGGTGTGTTGAGGATGGGTTAAGGAAATAAAGGTGATCCAGAATTGGAAAGAAAGGCATTGACTTAGAGTCAGTGGGCACCACTTTATCCACAGAATGCCAGATGTGCTCTATTAGGAACTGAGGATATCGTCCCCTGTAGCGATAGTCCCTGCCCTCATGGAGCTTGCAGATTGATCATGTGTAGTAGAGTTAAGCTCCAATCTCAGCTTAATTGGCCTCATCTATATAAAATTGGCATCATAATGACAATGCCACATGGTAGTATGAAAATGCATATTAAGCACCTAGTCCAGGGTATGGATTATATAAGTAAGTTTTTGTTGTTGTTGCTTTATTTTTTTTTTCTTTATAGCAGCCTGAAACTTAATAGTCAATGTAGAAACTTTTGGAAAACAATGGGCAGATGGTTGAACATGTAATCAGTACTCCAACACCTTCTTTATCATCTAGCACTCCCCCTTTCTTATTCTGCATATTTCCTTTTGGTTATAATTTCATTTCTCCAAGGCTGTCCTTGATGTTCTTTTTAACCTAGTTCCACCCACATACCATATGCTGGAAAGTGGTGGTACAGGGGTGAGGCACTGAGATTTATTCTGCATCCTGCACCTGCCCTGGGCTGGACGTGCCTATATATAGATAGAAATGAGCAACAGGAATCTCTTAAATGTCAGGCAAAGGGAATAAGCAGGTTCCTTTGCTCTGTTTGGGAGTGTGCAGATAACATGGCAATGCTCTGAAAACCCTGCACACAGATGCAGGCCTATTCCTTCCATCTAGCTCACTTGAAACTGCCTAGAATTCTAGGGCTATCTTCAAAGCCAGCCTGGAGGGTCCCCGGGCCCTATAGCTGCTTTTATGACTGAGTGTGCAGGCTCCAGAGTCCATCTGACTTGGTTCAAATCCACACCCTCCCTATGTAAGCTGCGTTACCTGTGGCAAGCCCGTATCAATAGGAAGCCTGTGTTTCCAAAACTTTCCAGCAAATACTATGTAATAATGACCTTCTCTTTTAATAATGAACTGATAAAGGAAACAGTAAGTAGGAGCTTCATTCCTCCTTTTGCTTAGGACAAAATTTTTGAAGTCATCCTTATTTTTTCTTTCTTCCTCCAGCTAACTAGGACATCTTTTCTAGAGGCCTGCCCTGATTGCTCTGTGTCATATCCATTTATCTTCCACTGTTTCTTGAAGTATTTTGTCCATATTTATTTGTTTAATATGTCTATTTTCTGCCATCCCCACTAGATGAAGACAGGAATTTTGTATGTTTTCTCATCGATTAGTGCATCATCGTTTGGCATGAAATCATTCTTGTAAGAATATATGCAAAGGAAGAATTTAGCCCTTTGGTTAAACCAGAAGATATATGTAAATGATCTAGCAGAGTATTTGCTTCTCTGTTAATGCATTTTGAATCACAGGCAATTTTTCTTTGATGTTATTCAGCAGCAACACAAACTATCTTCAAATTCTAGGGCAACACTGTAAAACTCTCCCAAAGGAGAGTTTCTAAACCCTTGTTAGAAGAAAAAAAAAAAAAAAATCAAGCTGACCGTGTCAAAAGCAAGGTACAAAGCTTGTATAGAAAGTTGTGATGCTGATACTTGGATACGGCTTCTTGATGAATGTTTCTGAACACCTGGTTGCCAATCACCAGCATAAGAATCAGCAACGGTGGATGTTAAAGAACAGATTCCCAGGATCCATGCCTGGTTGTCAGAGAACCGCTTTATAGTCGCACTTCGTACATTGTTCTTGCTAAAATGTTCACATCAACAACAGCTTCCCATTTTACCAGCAGTCTAAGAACATACTGAGTGACCAGTAAGCAGCCCATGGAGTCAGGTGTTGAACTCAGAAAAATCACACCATCCTTGTCCTCATCAAAGACTATAGGTTGATTGAGCATACCAGTACTGGAGGGATTAGACTGAAAATATTAAAAACCTACACCTGAACACAAAGTCAGGTATTTTTATACCCAGAGTGGGTGAGGAGGGTTGAGCTGGTGATTGAGGATTGTGGTTCACTATACAAAAGTAAAAAGAAAAAGACAATACTTTAGCTAGATATCTCAGAACTGTGTAATTCAAGAGAGGCAGAGGGTCATGATTGAAATAGGGTCATGAATTTTTTGAAAAGTTCAGCTTGATTATGCATCTATTTTTAATGAATCTTATGTGCATAAATCTTCATGGGAAATTATTTCAAAACAGAATTTAAAGAAGTATGATAACATATAAATCACCAAAGTGCCTAGAATCTGTATTTAATTCACATAGAATATTGACTTGTGTAATACCAGGAACTAGCCACTAGCCATGATTGAATTGTACAATTAACTTAATTTTGGTGGTAGAAAAAAGATTAACATTTCTATTTTTTCCTTATACTTTAACTGCTAAAAATTTTCCACTGTTCTAATAAAGTATAGGAAAGGAAGAGTTTTGTCAACCTGTAAATTGACATTTTTATTAAAACTTACCAGGAGTTCTCAACCAATCATTGAAATCCATGGACCCAAGCAAGACTTATAAGACCTGTGGTCAAAACTGTTGTGTATTCCATTACTTGGGCAGGGAATAGGATAAAACATGACTCTTGAAAGAAAAAAGTTCCTTTTTGTAGACTATTTTAAAGTTAATATGAATTATTTGAGTAACTTTTTATGAAAGAAGCTTATTAATCTAAGAAGTGGAAGACTGAATGACTTTCACATTTTTTACTAAGCCTATTAGCTAGGGTGCTTTTTTTTTTAAATAGTCCTCCTTCCTCACTTACATAAAGGTCATGTTTCTCTTATATTTCTAGGATAGAATCTAGACTGCACTTAAAGCTTACTTATTGTTTCAGATTCATAAAATATGGCTCACCCATTTTGTCAGTTCAGACTCAGCTACTGCATATGATGGTAACAAAGACATTTTTTCCTTTGTTGCAGTGCTTCTGGCTCTCCACCTGATTCCATAAGATATTTGGGAGCCCTGAAAACAGGTCCTAATAATTTGGCCTGATTGGAATGCACATCAGTGTGGAGTTTTGGCAGCTGAACAGAAGAACAAACAGCGTTGAGTGAGTCCTTTTTTTTCTTCATATTTTTAAGTCATGTTGAGGTAGAATTGCATTGTAACGTCTTTCAGATGTGCTTCATTATAAAATATATATCTTCTTTTTTCTTATAGAATTAAAAAAATTAAAAACTCCAAATAAGAAAAATTTAAGTATTCCTTTCTGGGAGAGGCTAAGGGACAATATTAGACTTGAAGCGGTGAGGGACAGGAGCATTGTAAAACTGCATTTGAACAGCTGATATTTATGGTTTTTACTTGGGGATATATGTTACTAGACAAAAGATAGTCTTTTGAAAGATGTTATTTACATTGTATATAAGATTGAGAAAAATCAATTATCAGCTATATTAAAGAACTAAATCACCTAAGTGGTGGTGTGGTAGAAGAGGGAAATTAAGGACTAGAGTCCACAAGTCATAATTTGTTGCTTTGTTATGCTTGAAAGTTACTGAAACAAACCAAAACTAAAGCACTCCTACACAGGTAATTTAGTAAACATTAACAAGTTGGAGTTTTCCAGCAGAACCAGGTTCTCTCACTGATAGGGAGGAAAATAGACCTGGCATTTAAAATGAGGATTAGGATATGGTCTGCATCTTTGTCTAGCAGAATACATCTTTTGATTTCCTTCTAAATGTGGCACTGGGTCTTAATTCCATAATGTTTCATACAACATCTTTTTATCAGTATTTTCATTGTCCTGTTAGGATAGAATCCTGAAGATTATTGACAAGGCATCCCTTCTGGAATTTTCAGAAGAGCGATGTTTCCTTGATGACAGTGCTTCTGTAGGATGGTCAGATGCAAATTAAATCTTTTTATCAGAAAGAGTATAAGGATTTTTGTTTTATGGAAAGGAACTTATTTCTGAACAGCTGATTCTAAGGTCAAATTAAATTTATACATCATGAAATTCTGAGTACCTTTTCTTTTTCAAACATACATAGGTTCATGAATGAGAAATGTGAAAATATATATTGTGAGAGAGTGTTTTACAGCATGTTCTGTTTAGATGTGATTACACAAGGTATCTTGGTCAATATGGCTCACTGAGAACACTAACCAGTTTTCAGTACCACTGTTAAAGTGGTGTGGGACTTGAGAATGGGTCATTCATCTTATACTCATATCTGAAAATGTAGGATTGTTGAATGTCAGAATGTAAGGAAGTACCTAAATGCTTACAGTTGAGCTACACAATTTGCATGTGTCAGTGTGTTGATATTCTTAAGAACGTTTTAGTATTTAGCCTTCATTAAGCTAGAAACTTGAGAAATTGGATGTTTGATTTCCATTAGAATTTTGTGGCTTATAAAAAGCATACAAAAATGAAAAAAAATCATTCTTTAACCTAAATTCTATTTGGTAGACTTTAGGGTACCTATCTAAAAATTCCATAGTATTAGTACACTCTCTGGCATGAAAGTTGTTCACAGACCTGTAAGCGCCAATGTTGAAAATATCAGTGAAGACGGGTGAATTGCTGGACTCCTTGAAGGAATATGTTTATACCCTAAGCTTATTCCCAACTGAAGTGGGGACTTCTTGGATTCAAAGTTTTTTATCTATCACATATCAATCATATCTTAAAAATGGTGTATTTTAGTACAAATTTTAGCACTATTAAATAATTTACTAAGGTGACATTAGAATAATAAAACAAAAATTTTTCTCACCATATTTTGACCCTGCAGTTCTGTTCTTAATATTGGTAAAATAAGATTTTTCTGTTTATCAAACTGCTGAAGATATGTGTCAGCAAGAAAGTATTCTATGAACCATGGAGAAAGATGTCAAAATTCACACCATTGCCTAATTAAGCATTTTCTTCAAACATTCCCCGAACCTCAACAGTTTTTGTTTTTGTTTTTTTGTAAATTGCCCATTACTTGGTAATGTAATTACACACTGAAATTAACCCTTTAACATAATCATGATAAATAAGCATTCTGGGGCATATAATCATTAAAGTGTTGCTACTTTGTTCTGTCAGTTAAATCTTGTTCCTAAACTGACATTAACTGCTACAGTGTAGAAGTGTACCCTGATAAAGGTGCTTAATAAAGACATGAGGAAGGGTAACCAGTTTCATTATTATACTGTGTATAAATTAAAGTTTCAAAGTAAAGCATATTTAAATATCATAGGCTAGCTTGTAATTTAGGAAAAATCAAAATCATTGTATTCTATGAATGTGAATAATAATTTTATTATTTTAAATGATCTGCATTTTTTCATATTTTTATCTTATATGAGATTTACCTTTCAAAGTCAAGCATATCTGTGGACATGAACCTTAAAATTAGATATAGTATTTAGTTTAACAGAATGGAAAATGCATTTCAGAATACCTCTGTTGTTGCTATAGTATCCATTTTAAAATTTCTTGGAGTTAATTATCCTTTATATGGATAATCATCATACTGAAAGAAGCTATTAGGTTTATATTAGGAAACCTAAGACACTCAAAAACCTGTGAATTTAGCACCAGAAATGTACTATGAGTACCTTAAGGCTGAATGAAACTCAGGAAGAAAGGAAGGTGGGAGGGTTGACCAGCAGGTTAAGTACCTCAAATGATTATTTACACAAAAGGAATTTTATGGAAATCTTAAATGCATGGTGGTTCTTTTCTAGGCTATAAAGATACTCAAACTTCAAACTCTCCTTCTTTAACTTTCCCTGAAGCTCCTGAAAAGAATATTTAGAAAGACAAAGGCAATAAGCTGACTGTAATTATCTTTCAAATCAGAATAGACTCTGCTTTTGTAAGCTTGTAATTGACCTTTTTAATGTTCTTTTACTATGTGAGAGGCTTCATGGATTTTCTTATTTTCCTTAGAAAACATAGCCTTTTAGTTTATGCTGTTTAATTACTGTATATTTGTTATAGTTGCTAGAGTAAATAAATCTGTGCAATCATATAATTAAATTAGAATCAGTAATTATGATGTATAATTCTGATATAAAATTGCCTACTTAATTTTCTCGAATGAAATATCCCAAGCATACACATCATATTCAAATCTCAGAAGATGGCTTTTCTAATTTGTTCTTTTTCAAAATCTGTGAATGATTGCTGTGCTTTCTGTATTTAAAATAATTACCTTTTATGTAATTCGTAAACTGAATTACATGTGTTCTCATTAACTACCTCTGGAATGCTACATATTTAATGCTTTGGTCATTTGTGGAATAAAATGGTCAAGAGAATGTGGTGGTGGGCGGGTAATGAGGGGACTGCTTAGTTGAACCACAGATCTCTGGGGGAATAATCAACTGTAGATTGACCAGATTAATGAAAGCAAATTGAAGGTGTGTAGAGACTTTCCAAGACTGATGATGGAGCCTTACCCAGGTCTTAATATGATTTCATAGTTGGTAAAAATTTTTTCAAATCCAACTTTGTTTATATCATTTCATCTCCACACATTGTGGTTGAAGACATTTATGACATTTGGTTAAGGCAGAGTTGAGTTGGTAATACATAGTTGGAGTTTGATGGGACATACCTGGTGTGATTTTCATTCATTTCTATATATAGTTAAATGAGTCCTACCTGTCCTGGAATAGCAATGACTTTCTGGAACCCTCTACTACTCACTGTGCCAATGGTGATTGTTTTCTAGGCTATAAAGACACTCAAACCTGAAACTCTCATCCTGTGATTCCCTGAATCCAAATGAATGGGCATCTTGATACAAAAGTATTGGGTGATTTGAAAGGATGCTTTTGAATGTTTTGATAAAACATGATCAATTAGACCTCACTTAAATAACTACATTGAGTTCCTTCTTTTGTTCTTTTTAAAGTTATTAAAGAACTCAGACATTTCAGATTTTAAAAGCATATAAATATGAAACAGTGCAGGTGAGTGAAATCAGCAGAAATCTTCCTAACATTGAACATAAAACTAAAATTTTTTTTCAGAGCATTGCAAAAGTAGTAATTAAGAGAAAGTGATAAATTTCTAATAGAAGTGTTGAATAGGTTCCTGAGTGAATGACATGACCAGTTGGTAAATATTAACATTATTAGTCATTTAATTCAAAGAACTAAAAAATATATCAAAAATAACAAAACTTATGCCTTTTTCTTGGAGTTGTCAATGACAGAAATTGGTGAAACTCATAAATTTAAAGAGAAATTAGAATTAGTCACAAAACCAAGAAAAAATGCTTATATGTAAAAGGACTTTTTTTCCCAAATTTGATAATTATGGAATGTATTAGCAATAACTTGAGAAGTTAAAGGTAGCTTTTAAAAATTACAATTTCTATCAGCGAGAGTAGGATAAAGGCCAGCAAACTAGTTTTTGTATGGCCCATGAGCTAAGAATAATTTCATATATTTTTAGATGATAGGGGAGAAAAATATGACATGTAAAAATAATAAAATGTAATAGAAGACCTTTTCTCTGACCCCAATGTAAAAGTTAGTCTGCCAGGAATTTCTCACAGTACTGTGGAGGCTGTAGCTATGTCCAAGGACACGTAAACATCCTACTCTGCAGCTATACATAACTGATAAGAGTTGACAGTGGAAGCTACACATAGCCAAGCACGTGGGTCTTTGCTTCAGAGTATAAAAGAAGCTTCCCCAAACCCCCTGTGGCTCAGCTTTTGGGTAAGGATTCCCCTGAGCCAGTACTGGTATAATAAAGTGCTTTTCTCTACTTGAGTACCAGCTGTCGGTCTTCTCTCTGTCTGGAGGCTCTGCGGTAACAATAGAATTCAGGGCTCCATAAGTAGAACACAGCCATGCTTATTTCTTTAGATATTGTCTGTCACTTTTTGTGCTACCATTAGAGATTTGAATAGCTGTGACAGAAACTACATCACACAGCCTAAAATACTTGCTTTTTGGCCATTTATAGAAAGTCTTCCAACTTCTGATAGAAGAAAGACTAAAATCTCTCGATGATGTTTTTACAAAATATTTATTTTCAAAGACGTGATCAAAGAATATGCAGTCAAAGTATGTAAGAAAAGTATAGGGGTGAAATGACCAAGTTCTAACTGTATCTTATTATCTGGATTATATATTATTCAGCATTTCAAAGTTTACGGCTAGTGATTACCTTTCTCATTTCTAGATATTCACTTCCCTTTCTAATTGTTATTTGTATTTTTATCTTTTACTTAAATATTGCCCTGTCCAAATTATTTAAACTCCAGATCAGATAAAAACTGGACATACCACTGTATAATAAGTGACTTTTTTCATTGTCAAGTGGAGCTTGACTACAGTTCTCATGCTGTCCTAAGTATCTTCTTCTGACTCCTTTATAAACACCATACATTAGATTGAAATTAGTTTTCAAAGGACAAACACCTAATTAGGGTAAAATAAAGAAAATTATTCTGCTAAATATTTTATCAGAACTTGACACCCTGCTAAAACTTTCTCATTGTTGTTCCAAATGGTTGAAACTGCTGGTTTGAGTCTTAGATGGCACATTATTGCTCAGAAGTATTTTTTATGACTAGGTTTAAAATGGAAATGCCAACAGGTTTAATTACGTACCTCTGTAGAGGCACCACACATTAACATTACTACATGACAAAATACCAATTTGCTCCATTAATATTTTGAGCACCTTTAATATTTTCATTTATGTTTATACAACATTGTAATTTTTCACGAAAGTCAAATAAGACTTTACAGAGAAATATCGCTCAAGAGCTTTCAGTCTGAAATCTTATTTTGCAGTTTAATGTTTGAGGTAGCTTTGATGTGAGAGATTACCTATATGTGCAGGTTGACTATTCCTCAGATATATGACAATACACCATGCCCACCATCAAATTACCAATAGTCCTTCACTACTGTCAGACCCCACCACACCTTGTCTTCAGCCTCCTGCCCCATCCCTGCTGGTAACCTCATTTCTGTTAATGTTCAAGGATTGGTTTTGGATTTGTCTATTCTTTGGCTTTGTTTCTTTATATCCCACATATTAGTAACATCGTCCAGAATTTATCTTTCTTCCTCTAACTTCACCTAGCATAATCCTCTTGTCCTATTCATGTTGTTGCAAATGACAGAATTTCATTATTTTTAGAACTATGTAGTATACCAGTGTGTGCACATATGTGTACCACATCATCTTGATCTAGTCATCTGATGGTGGACACTTAGGTAGTTTCCAATTCTTGACTATTATAAATAATGCTACAGTAAATGTGGGGGTGCAATTAGTGGGGTTTTTTTGTCTTTATTTTTTGGGGGTAAATTCCCAGGAGTGGGATGGCAAGGTTGTATGGGAATTCCATTTTCAATTTTTGTAGGAATTACAACTTTCTATAAAGTTTGCACTAGCTTACACTCCTACCAATAGCGGAGAAGTGTTAATTTCTCCACTTTCTTGTCAACATTTATTCTTTCCAGACTTTTGGGTAATAGCTGGTCTCACAGTATAAGGTGATATGACATTGTTGTTTTGATTTGCATTTCCCTGATAACAGGTGAGGAAGAATTTCTTTTTGTATGTCTATTGACCATCTGTATGTCCTAGTTGGAAAAATGTCTATCCAATTTTTCTATTTTTTGTCAGATTGTTTTTCTGCTGAATTTTCTAACTTCTTTATATATTTTGGATATTAAGCCCTTGTCCGATCTTCTCCCAGCTATCAGGTAGTCTTTTTGTTTGTTGATAGTTTTTCACTTTGTGTAAAAGATATTTACTTTGAAATAGACCTTTTGTTTATTTTTCTGTTTCTTTTGCCATTGAGTCGTATCTCCAAAGACTTTTCTAAGGATGATATTGTATAATGACTTTCCTATGTTATCTTCCAAGTGTTTAATGGTTTCTGCTCTTATATTTAAATCTCTAATCCACTTTGAATTTTTTCGTGTGTATGGTATTAGAGAGGAGTCTCAATTCATTTATTTGCGTGTGTCTGTCCAGTTTTCCCAACACCATTTATTGAAAAGACTTTCTTTTCTCTATTGTATCCTCTGAGCTCCTTTATCATGCAAGCTAATTAAATATTTGTGAATCTGTTTATGGTGATTTAGTTCTGTTCCACCGTTCTGTGCCTCTATTTTTATTCTAGTACCATATAGTTTGAATCACTATCACTTTGAGTATAACTCAAGATCTGAGAAAGTGGTACCTCTATTTTCATACTGTTTTCTCAAGATTGTTTTGTTATTTGGGGTCTTTTGTTATTCCATACAAATTTTGATTGTTCTTGTTTCTTTCCTTGAAAAATGCCAGTAGAGTTGTGATTGGGATTGCATTAAACCTCTATATTGCTTTGGGGTAAGGTGACTATTTCAACAATGTTGATTCATCCCAAACATGAACTTGGAATAGTCTTCCATCTGTTGATATCTTTCTCTATTTCCTTTAAGAAAGTCTTACAGTTTTTATTGTACAAGTCTTTAACCTCCTTAGTTAAGTATATTCCAAGGTATTTAACTTTCTCTTTCCATTTTAAATGGGGTAGTTTTCTTGATTTTATTCTATCATATTGTTTGCATATAAAAATACAGCAGATGTAGGCTGCCACTTTACTGTGCATATTGATTAATTCTAGTAGTTTTTAATGGAGTTTTAGGGAATTTCTGCATGTTATCATGTCATCAGCAAATAGTAATAGTTTTACTTTTATGATTTAGATTCATTTTGTTTCTTCTTGCCTACTTATTCCAGTATGATATTATATAGCGGTGGTAAGATTGAACCATTTCCTTTTCTTCCTGAGGATGCTTTATGTGATTTCAAATTTCGTAAATTTTGTTTCCCAAATATGATCTATCCTTGAGAATGTTTCATGAACACTTGAGAAAAATATGAATTCTTCAGTTTGTCAATCAAGTGTTCAGTATATGTCTACTAAACCTGTTTTTAATTTGTCTTTAAAACTTGTTTTTTCTGTAAATTTTCTGCCTGGTTGATTGGTTCATTGTTGTGAGTGGGATGTTGAAGTCTCCTGCTATTATTATATTGCTGTCAATGTCTCTCGAATTCAGTTAATAATTGCCTTATATATTTTGATGCTCCTTCATTTGGTGCATAATAAGAATTAGATCTTCTTTCTGAATTGACCCCTTAATCATTGTATAATGTCCATCCCTGTCTTTTGTTATCCTCTTTAGTTGGAAGTCTGTTTTATCTGATTCTAAATGGCTGGCCCTGCTTTTCTTTTCTTTTTTTCTTTTTTCTCTTCATTACCATTTGACTATTGGACAGTCTTCTAACCATTGATATTGAGCATATATTTTTCTTTTGAATGTGGATGAGTCTCCTGAATGCAGTAAAAGATGAGTTATTCCTTTTAATCCATGTGGCCACTCTATGCCTTGTGATTGGTGCTTTCAGTTCATTAATACTTAGGGTGATTCTTAGTATGTAATGGTTTATTGCTATTTTGTTACTCATTTTCTTGGTGGTGTTGCAGACAGTACCTTTGTTGTCTTTCACATCTTGGGTCATTTGAAAGTAGTTATGTTGTATTTTCCTTTTTCATTTTTTTTTTCCCCTTGGATTTATATTTTGATGTTACCTTGTAGTTTAAATATTTCCATGCTTATAGCCTACTTTCACTGGAATGCAAGTTAGCTTTTGTCATTCTAGCAGTACACATTTTTACTCTCATTTCCACATTTTATTTTTTGATGTCTTACTGCTTTTAAGTGGCATTTCTTTTCCTTTTATAGAACTTCCTTTAGTATTTTTTTGTAAAGCTGTTTTTCTGGTGATGAATTCCTTTAACATTTGCTTGTTTGAAAAGCTCTTTATCATTTTTTTCAATTCTAAGTGATTATCTAGCAGGGTAGATTATCCTTGGTTGGAGGTCCTTTTCTTTCAGGACTTTGAATCTATATATATAATATATATTATATATATATGTATGTATATATGTTATATACATACATATATATATATATTCAGTCTTATGAGGGTTCCTTTGTACATAACTTGTTTTTCTCTAGCTGCTTTCAAGATTCTCTTTATCTTGTATTTTCAACATTTCAGTGATGATGTGTCTTTGTATAGGTCTGTTTGGGTTTCTTTTATTGGAACTCTTTGAGCATCCTTCCGGGATCTGGAGATTCCTTTTTCAAGTTAGGGAAATTCTCAGTTATTATTTCTTTAACTGCCATTTCTTCCCCCTTATCTCTCTCTTCCCCTTTGGTGCAAATGTTGTTCCTCTTAATGTTATCCCATAGGTCTCGTATGAAGTCTTTATTTCTCTACTCCTTTTGTTGGTTTTCTTGAGTGCATTTCACTACCCTGTATTCTAAGTACTGATTCTGTTGGAGACTTTGTCCAATCTACTGTTGAGCCCTTCTATTGTATTCTTTAGCTCCATAATTCGTTTTGGAATTACCTCATACTTTCTCTATATTTGTTGTAGCTCTTTTGTTCCTCCATTATTTCCCTGAGTTTAGTTAGTATTATTAACACTATTTCTTTAAAGTCTTCATAAAGTTTTTGTGTTGCATTTAGATTTTCTCCTGGTGTGTGTGTGTGTGTGTGTGTGTGTGTGTGTGTGTGTGTGTGTGTGTATCCATCCATCATTTCACACATGCTTGTTTCTTTGATCTGTTTGGCATTCTGTTAATTTTTATGGATTAGGCTTTCCTGATGTAAAGGCTATGTGTGCTAGATATCAGGATGCACAGAATAGAGCTAGATGTTGGTCTGGAATACTGTACTTCCTTTAGTTGCTGATCTCAACACGCATACCCTTTTTTAATTTCTAGAGTGTGAAAGTCTAGCCTACAGGATTTGAGTTGGCATAGGGAATGCAGAAATTTCCCTTGGAGTCGCAGGCACAAATAACAAAACCCAAGGAGAGAGCCCCGCAACTTGGGTCCAGGCCACAGTCCCAAGACACCCACAGAAGAGAATTGGAAACTCTTTTTAGTAGAATGCACTCCCTTGTGAAAGTCCTCTCAGTCCTCCAGAAGAGTGTCAGTCCCAGCAGTGGGTGGTAAATAAGCCCTGAGTTCGGGGGATGGTTTTTAGGAGAGTACCAAGCAGGTAGGAAGCTGGTTAGCTATAGCTGCATACCTGAAGAAGGTGCAGTTTTGGTGGAGACCTTCCAATTATTTTCTCCGTGAGAGGTAGAATGAAATGATCTTTGTGGGGAAATAGTCAACTATCAGCTCAGGTGCTGCCAGCCTGACTGTCTCTGGCTGTCCTCAGAAAGTCAGCTATAAGCTTCAATAGTTCCACATCATTAGGCTAATTGCAGAAATGGTGGCCACTTCCCCTTGAAGGATTTTTCTACAGTGGTGGCCTCCAGTACAGGCAGTAAGTAAGTGGAGATTCCATGCACAGGGACCAGACCTTCCACCTCACATTGAGGCTTCAGGTTCAGTAACTGAAAACCAATTCCTAGTTATGTGAGCACTCACTCTGGGATAAAGCCCTTTAGCTATCAGTGTTGGATTCACTGGTTTCTCCATGCAGCCCCAGAGTCTCCAAAGAGGGTGGTGTGGCACCGAGACAGATCAATTTCTCCTACCTTTTAAGAAGATGTGTGTCTCCTCTCTTTGTGGAGATTTGGTCCTGTTTCTATTCAAAGATTTGTAACTATCAAATAGATGGGCGCTTTCATTGTACTGTGAAGAAGAGGCAAGCTTAAGATCTTAACAGTCCACCATCTTGGGACCAGATTCTAAAATCACTTGCTTTAGAAAAGGCACTAAAATGTGAAGAATTATGATTATTGGTACAAACAAAATGGTCTTATAATTCTTCACTGTCACCCTTCTGGGAATAATACTTGACTCATTTTCTGGAAGGAGACGGTAAATAGTATTATCATAATCTAAATATTCAACTGTTAAGCATTTGAGAGAAATGGAGTAAGACATATTTAAAAGACTCAAACCAGTGCCATAATAAAGCTAGATGAAGACTTTAGCTAAGATATTTTGGGTCATCTTTTTTCCCTTTTTTAAGAGTTCATGTATATGACAGAACCAAAAACTGTTAGATTTTTTGAGCCTTCTAATATTGAGTTTTATGCTATAGAGAAATTATTTTATCTGAGTTTTAGACTCCTCCAACAGATGATTATTGAATGTCTTAGACTGGTCCATTGTTACTGACAAAGATTGTCTCTTTGTCCAAATTCTAGCTTAGCTTTCAATAGCTTAAGACCATGATGCTATGATGACTCTACTCCCTCCTAAAAATGACCACCTGAAAAGGCTTGCAATTACACATCCCTTCTCTGATCTTTAAGATGTAACTCTACTACAAAAATTGTCTCTTTAATGACTTGGGGCCAGTCTTTTTGAAAAGCAAACACCAGAGAGACGACTTCCACTCTCTTGTTTCCCAGACTCCAAGGAGGAAGGTCAACAGCTGATCTTTAATGGACACCTTGCTCCAGTATACTTGGCACTGGTATACTTACTGGCACAAAGGCATGCAAAGTTTGTTTTCTTTGTATGAGTGCTAATTAGCAAACCCAGATGGCTTAGTCACATGTGCAAACATCCCTGCCCCTCCTGGCTCCTTCCTTTTAATGCCTTGCCTTTAGTACACCTTACAAATTTACTTATCTTCTGTTCCATTGAGCTTGAACTCCGATTGTCTCCTCTATTACAATAGTTATTACTGTGTAAAATCAATCTCTATTGCTTTTAACTTATACTAGTGTCTATTTTTGATAATACATTAATTAAAAATTATTGATGATTATCTGTAGCTATTTTTTTATCAGAATGGAATCATTTATTTCAACTCTGTTACAATGAAGATATTGAACCCTAAGTAAGTGAAGCATGGACCAATAGCTGGCCCTGAGATCAGAAGCCAGTGTTCCACCATTCCCTTGGCTCTTTCCATTGTCGTTCCTGGCATTGATGCAGAGTTTTACTCTCTACAAAATGCTTTGATGGTACAAGGAAGGATGGAATTGGTGCTTTAGCAGCTTCTGAGCTTAAAGCTTATGTTTTCAGCCTTATATGTTTTTTGACATAAGTACAAAGTTTCTCAGACATTATGATAAAAAATGTACTTGTGCAGAGAACAGAAAATTATTGGAGTTTTCTAAATTAAGTAGAAAAATCCAACAATTTCATCAACTTAAATGCCTACTAAATTAGCTATTCCATAATTGCTTATTTTTTTCCAAATTGTTATGACTGAAGTAAGTTATTAGCTCAAGATTATAGCAAATACTCGGGTATATTAGGATTGGTTTAATGCTTAGCTCTACTTCCAAGCCTCAAACACAAATGTGCTATTCATTTCCTTTTATGTAATTTCTTTCTTACATGGGTTTATATCCCTTAAGAACAAGACTGATATGTTTAGCACCAGTTGTGGGGCAGATCTAAAATTCTTTGATTCGCTCATCTTCATTATTAAATGAGTAAGCAAACTAAATTAAGTTACTTTGAAAGAACTTTTGGGCAAACAGAAGTAAAAATGGGAAAAGGAGCTTTTAAAAATAGATGTCTGCATTTTTATCCTTACTCTAAATATGTAAAAATAGCAAATAATAGAATACTAGGCAATGTATATCATTGGTTGCATCTAACTTGGCTTTAAACATCTTTTGGTTACAATGTGCATATCTGCAGGCACTGGAATGATTAAAAGGAAAATGATGCAATTGCAATGTAAGGTAACTCCTAATGGTTTAGAATTGAGATCAATGATGACACAGTTCAATTACAGCATTAGTTCTTGGTGTCAGAGAGGGGTTAAAAATGGATCATAATGACTCTTTAGCAGATAAATTTGGAGCAATTAGAGGTCTGAAAATGTCTCTTTATGTAGCTAAAAAAATAATTGCTCTTAAATTATCTGGGCTGCAGAGCCTTTTCCTTTTGCATGATAGAAGCTGTTTTAAAATTCTATTGTTTCTCAATGTGGACTAAATCAACTGAGTTTCTAAATCCTAATCTTAAATAAGGTTAGATTAGAATTTAAGTCACTGAGACTACAGGCATTTTAAAAGACTAGTAGGGAAACATATAATGGAAAAAATTGGAAGTTTTTGTTAAAGCCTAATGGAGTGTCTTAAACACAGTAGATATTGACTGAATGTTTGTTGACTTAACTTTTATGTTCTTCTTAAAAATGGCTGAAAATTAAAAACAAGACAAACATTGATAATGCCAATCAAGATCAACTGCACTGTCCCCAAAATAGTATCTTTTATCAATACATATAGACATGAAATAAATTTACAGACTAAGTCTACACCGTTTTTTTACTATAGATATGGTGAGCTAAGACTCACTTTTTCCTTTGATGCTCTGAGTTCGCTGTTGTACTGTGAAGTCTACAGTTCCACTGAAGCCAGAAATATTTGTCACTATACTTTTGTTTTTCCTGTTAGGATTTTTGAACTGACATACTTATTGGTTCATCTCAATACATAGATACATTTTGTGGAGAAAATTTCAGCTAAATTGGTTGTTTTAGAGTTGCACAATTAGAAAAAAGAGAATTTGGTTCACGAGCATTTGATACAAATTAACAAAATTTTCAACTATACTGCTGTGAAACACTCCTAGACATAACATATAAAAAAATACAAAAAAAAAACCTTTTTCCTTCTCTTTGCATTTACCTGGTTATTTAATTCTCTATTTTTAAAACATTTTATTTTTGTTTCTGTTTTCTGTACACTCTTTATTCTGTCAACTGTGGCATTTAAACTAATATCAATATAGAGAAGACATAAAAAGAAAACAGATTTCTTAATTTATTGATCAGTGTTGCTGTGTATTACATAAAATTTTGTTTTCTTTAACAGATATAGTATTCTCTTGCTCTTAAATTTTTCATATTTATATAAATCATTGTATTTCAGTGACAAGCAAAGTGAACAAATTTAAATCTAATGAAGATCTTAACACTCTGACATGTTAATAATCTCACTTAATTCAGACACTTAGGCACTGTTTCTTTTTATTCACAGATAAGGAAACAGGTTCAGAAATGTAACTCATTTACTTATCCGCATGGTTAGCTGACCAACTTGAAAAGGTAGCAGTATCATTCATAAACTTTAAACAGTAATATGAATTTCTAATGCTTTGATAGTTGCCAAATATTTTTAAGGGCAATAACTTTTTAAATTTCAGTGGTATTCTTTTGTTCTACGACTTTTATTGTCAAAGGATTTTAAGAAGGCATGTATTGCCTATCTCTCTGTATTCTCTATACATGCATCTAGCATATTAAAACTTTACATTTTGACTTCTTGAGGTGCTCGTGAGGCTGAGCTTATATGCATCAAGAGTTCAGTGCTATCTAAGGAGCTGTAATGTAATGATTATGAATTTTAAAGCCTAAGATGTTGCAACTACACTGTGAAACCAAATGGACAAATTCGAATTTTTCATTTTTCCAGAATGAAGTTTTGTAATATTATGTCTGCCTCCTTCATTAAGAGACAAAATCCTATAAAAACATTTTATGGTATATATTAAGATTGTTAACTCAATGATATAAATATCAGGCAACATAAAAATTAAGATATGAATATCATGTGGGACTTAGTCTTTTTCTTGGGAGTTTAAAGCAACTTTCTCACAGAACTAAAACTAGTCCTTTAGTTCGTGTACCTAATTAATACATGAAAATTTCCCTTGATAGTCTCAATAATTCTGTATATTTTTCAGTTAATAGTAAAGAAGAAAATCTTGATTTGTTACTTTTTCTAACTGTGATTTGGGTAAGGCACTACATATAAGAAATTTGATGTTAGTTCAATTCAGTGAATATTAAAAACTACTACATTCCAGGTATTATGCTAGATGCTGAATCTATAAAAATGAACAAGACCTGTGTGTTAGAATGACTGGGCCCTAGGTAGGAACATCTCCATGCCCATGTCCACCAGGAAGGAGATACTGAAGAACTGACCCATGTCCTTGATTTTTTGCCTTATTAGGCTAGGGTGGAAGTGATGAGGGATAGCACAGGGAAAAGGAGGGGGTTGGAGGTGGGACTTGAGAACAAGGAAACAGGTTTACAGCTGTGTAAGACAGCAGGAGATTAATAACTCAAGTTTCAGCATGCTAAAGATTGACTAGCACTACCAAAGCAGCAGGCATGCTGGAGACAGGCTAGCAGGAATGATATTTCCTTAGCAAATCCTAGCAATTCTTGTGCAAGTTAACTGAACCAACAAGTAGAAAATTCCATTCCTCTAGTAGTTTAGTTTCTCCTGCAGCTTACAATGTTTGCATCTTTACTACCCTTAGAGAGATGGCCTTGTCTCTCTATGCCACTCCTAATAAACTTGCCATATGATGGAAAAAAAGTGAATATCAGATGAGGGTAAAAGGTATTTTAAAAAGACGCTGTATCTGTTTGACATTGTGCTCATTAGCTTTTCTGGTGGTTCTCCAGATGGTCACCCATCACTTCCTTGCAAGCTGTGAACACTTTAAATGGTACATGGAGATTTTCAGGGGCCACATGAGAATGCTTTAATGATATTTTGTTTGCTCCCCATCCAGGACAATAATGATAACCATTTATCTGGGAAATATCCTCTTTAAGCATATAGCTTAATAAAGAAGAAAGAAAATGACCATAGTGATTAAATCATGAGAATGTTAATTTACGGTCAAATCATCTTGATACCTTTGTGTTGCTGTGCTTTTCCTTGACTGACCCATGAGTCATGAACAAAGATAGTAATCTCTCTCTTCAAGGTTTTCGTTCTCAAATCTGTCTCCATTTGCTTTGAGAGACTTTTGTTTGAATGATTGTGTAAGAAGAGGAGGTGGCAGTTTTCCATGTACTAAACTCACGGGTCTGGCCCCCACTCTGGGAACAATTCCACTAAAACCATCTTGCAATGCTATTTTGTGGCCACCATAGCATCTATTGATACAGATAAAAGATCTATATAGGATCTCAGAGCCGAAGTTAGTGGAGTAACTGAAGAAGAAAATGATACAATGGAGACTAATGACTAATAGTGGGTCTGAGGGCACTATTCCAGGATTAATGGAGGAACTAAATGAAGCAATGGCTACAACATACTTTGTCTATCGTTTGTTGCCCAGCATTTTCGAGGTCTCTTTCTACTCTGCCAACACCCTTGACAGATATAACATTTATCTAAGTATGGAACAGCTGCCTGTGAGGATGTAACACCCTCACCTCCCACATTATGACACCAAAGATACAGCTCATATTCCCAAGGGAAGCTGAATTTGAAAAAAAAGAAATAAGTGTTTGCCACCCCCATGGTTTTCAGCAGGACACAGGGACATGCAGAAACCTAGAAATGTGTCAGCTAAACAGTGACTGAACCCATTGACTGAGAGGCTGGGTGGAGCACAGCTGAAAGTATGTGAGCTTCTAATGCAAATGAAGTTTGCTTCTATTATAGCAGCTGTCTCAGCATCAGCCTATTTTAGTAGTTGCAGGTAATACACTCTTTTGAATATACCAGAAATATACCTTGGCTGTCCTTCTCATTTTCCCTTATCTTAGGTCCTCGTCCAGTTAGAAGTCTCTCCTTTGACAGCATGGACTCTTGAGGTTAAATGAAACAATTGAATTCTCTCATCCTTCTTAGAATCTCTTGCTATTCGGAGAAACTTTCAATGGTTCTTCCAAGTTCATCAAATATAATCTTAGTGTAAAACTTCTGTGTGGGGTTTGGGTCGCTCAAATAATCCATAATAAAGTTTGGCCAGTGAGCAAACAGAGATCTAATTAGAGGGTAAAGGAATGGAGCTGACCAAGGGAGGTCCAAACCCAGTTCACCGTGCCAGTGACCTGGGTTTTTAAGGAAAAAACCCACATGGTGAGGAAAGGGGATGGAGAGAGGGGTGGACAGACCAGATTTCAGTTCCTGATTGGGCAAGGTAACATTGTCCTTTGAAGTTATTGGTGGTCTTCTTTAACCTGTGTCATTCCTTTATTTCTTAGTGGAGGGTCCATCCTGGTCACATAATATGCATGAGATACATTCCACTTGTCAGACTCGTCCATCGGCTTTCCTTGTGGATCTGGATGATCACATGCATTCCACGACTGGGTGGTGGCTCCAGAGACAATTCACTGTCCTGATACCTGAACTTTAATCCCTGGTCTGAGGCTTGCTGGGTGGGTGTTCCGACATTCTGGATTTACATAGCCTTTATCCATAGTGGTTTCTCCCTCTTTATAGGAATATTTTATATCAAAACTATCACATCCTAGTATTTATGATTCAGTAGGAAATGAGTAGACATTGTTGGGGAGTTATCTATAGAAATATTTTTAAATTAGAAATGACCTAAAAATCAATGCAGGAACAAGAATTTATTTTGCTGGAACATTTCTGTATGCTTCCAGTCCTTTGAAGAAAACACCCTACTCTATGGAAGCCTCTGCAGATTCTAGCACTGTACTTTGAACAGGAAATAATTATGATAAATATTTGTTGGTAAGACGTGCTACTGAAGCAATATTTTCTTATTTTAGAGAAAGTGTTATCTCAAGACATTTTAGAAGAGTGAAATATAATACTTAATGTTTAAAAAATATCTCTTGCACCATGCTCTTAAAATTAGTTTCATTAGCATCTTTAAAAAATATTTGTAAAGGAACTCTTTGTTAATAAATTCAGACTCAAACATGCCTCAGAATTAATGTAATCTGTTTTGGGAAGATAAGAGTTTAGTATATTTTGCAGTGTGTGAGATGAAAACTCAGTCTGGATTTGACACTTGTCAACCATATACACATTGGTTGTTCTTATATCCTAAAGTTATTTTTAAAAACTGTGAAGAAAAAATGTCTGCTGTGAAGTTTGACATGTGAACACCCCTCCCTTCCAACTATCATTTATGGAATGATAGAATTTTACTTTTCTCCTGCTGTCTAACGGCTCTCCCCTCCCCCTTTGTAACTCTGACTAATGTACTGAGAATTCTGTTTGTGTGTGAGTTGAATTTTTTTTTAACTATTCATAGCACCCTTCTTTGATGCTATGGCAGCAAGGCTATCACACTGACCTTTTGCTTTTCCCTTTTTTCAATTTTCTTTTACTATAATCCAGTTTTTCCAGCTAGGAGGAAAATCAAGAGCTTTGGGTCAAAGCCAGTGCTTTGACCTAGACCACTCACATGGAGATGCAGGAACAATTGAAGCAGCATTCTTCTCTTCCTTTCCCAACAGAAGATTATTATTGTGCTGATAAACAGGCTAACACCCCCTAACCCCCATGATAAGACCTGCCCCATCTTCTTCAACCTAACATTAATTTGGGATTCCCCATCTGAAGGGCATTTGCACAATGATCTCTTTCATATGAAGGGTGGTAATTTCACACTAAATACTTCAATTACTTATAAATGGATTTCAGAGCCAGCAGCTGGGTTATAGAAGCTCCTTTGACTGAGGCGTGGCTAGAAGAACCACGTGCCACTGTAAACAGTGTTATTAATATTTATGTGTCTTGATCAGCTAGTTTAGATGCAGGTCTTTCCTTGGCTGTGTGGAAGAAGCCTTCCTATTTTCACTTGCCTATAATTATAAACTGATTCTTTTCTTTGGCAAACTTTAGGGGTAATGGAAAGTCAGGCCCTCAGGCTGAAAAGTATGCCAAACACATCTAAGCTATAATGCTTTTTAGTCTTTTTCTTCAGGTCTTTAGGGTCAATTAAAACATAGATCTGAAAGTTGAAAAGCTGGAAGTTCAAACTGAGTTTTGGCAAACATTTTGGTTTTAACTTTTGACAGAGTAACACTGTATCTGTGAGTGTCAAAAATTAATCTGACATGAGGGAAATTACCCAAGCAGATTAAGGCTCAAACTAATAAAATTACACCTTCAGAAGAGAAATGCATGCGTACATAGACAGCTATGAATGTGGCACATAATCTGTACACTTGAAGGACGCTGCTGAAAACTGCATCTTGCTTGCTTTCTGGTAAATATCTATTTTGTTTTCAATGAGGATGGATTATACCACAATCTGGAGCAGGATCCTTAGATCTATAAATGAAGGAGTTTATTGGTATTGACTTCTAAGAACACCATCATTTCTCAAGTCAAACACAAATATAGGAAAGTGACAAGTCTAGCTATGATTAAACAGTGGTGATCCTTTTGGAAAAGATGGTGTGGGTGTGATTTAGGTTTATTTTATGCATTGCATAATGATCATACCTTAAATGGTGGCTCCACAGCTCAATTTTGGCAACTACAAACCTGTAAGGTGACAGCCATTAGAGGGCAGTACAGTTACATTTTCTTAGCAAGAAGCCAGAGGGAACCAGTGGTAGACTTTCCTGGCAAGGATCTTTGTGATTAAGGCTTAGCCCCAAGGATGTTTTTCCCCCAAATCCAGTAAGACAGATTGGTAGTAGAAGCTCCCAGTAATAAGTGAAGCTGTATTGTACAACGTGAATATACTTTACTGTTGTGTTGTTGTGATTCCTTCTATTGAAAACACGTAAAACCTTTGCCTTAACAGTTGACCTTTCTAGTTTAATTTTATTATCATTTTTCCCTTTGAAATTTGTCGTATGTATGTGTAGTAGCAGCAACAGTAGTTTGGAAAAACTAAGCAAACAGATGATTTCCCTCCAAGTAAAGTTCAAATTCCTAAGTCTTCTGTGATGTAGTTTTAGCACTGTAGTAAAGATAGCTATTCAGAAAGGACATGTTTAAACACATAAACTTGCAATCATGACAAATCACCTTGCATGCTGTCTCATTTGTTAGGTATGGACATCTTAGCTGCAAGCTGCTGGGGGGATGAGATCTGAGTAAATAATCCATAATTACAGTACAGTGGGTGAAGATTGATTGGTAGAGAGAAATTCTATCCTTTGGGATCAAAGAACTTTTCTTTTGACTTTACTGATGAATTTGTACTTATAGGATAAATATAGTTGTAATATATATTGTAAATATATATTGTAAAATACATACTTAAAAATACTCCCTACCTGAACATTTATCTCAGTAGATGAAAGTATGTCTTCGGAGTTAGGAATGAGCTCAACAGCTGAAGGGGTGGAGGCTTGGATCCCAGCCAGTACACCAGAACTGAGAGTGACCCAGGAGTTCATTCATTCCACAGGCCAGTGGACTGGAAACCGGGGTAATGAGATAATCGGCTCAGTTCTGAACAACCAAAGCCAACATCTTTCCCAATTCCTTGCTCTTATCTCTGCTCTCCCAAGGATCTGCTTTCTGCTCAGGCAAAGTGTGACAGAAATAAATCAGGGACGCTGAATTTGAAAATAGAAACACAATTTGAATGTAGCAAGGTAAAAATAAACTTAAACTTGAGAGTAGAAGCAGCCAATTAACCTGTAGGCAGCTTCCTCACACTGAACATAGTGAGCTGTTTGCTTTCCTTTTTACAGAGTGGGAATAAGAGGTAAAAGATGGGGAGATTTGATTGGGTGCCTGAGGCTTGAGTACACACTACCAAGGGAAATACGAAAGGTCAAAGAAGTATTCCATGCACATTGTAGGGGTTGAATGAAAACTTGTATCACTGAATTAACTTTTCAATCAACCAATCTGTTAGTCAAGACCAATGTTCTCATTTTTCCTACTTACTCTGACATAATTTTTGACTCTTTAAAGTACTCACAACTTTTACTGAGTTGTACTGTAGGGAGCTTGACAATGGAAAATTGGAAACACCGCTGCACGTGCACACACGTGCATGCACGTGCACACACACACAGAGACACAACTTGACTCACTATAATTCTCATTGCCACTCTCAATAAACAGTTATTTTTAACCATTAAATTGCATAGAGTGAGTTTAAAGCATATCCTACCTTTGCAGTACTCTGTATTGCAACTTCCATGATCTATGACACTAGAACTGACTAATTGCTTAGGAGAGCCTATGTCTGAACACTAGATCAACTGCGTTCACATGATGCGCACACCTCTCCAGAATGAGAAGCATGGCTGTGGTACATGATGATAATGAATGACTTCAGCTAGCAGAAGAGAGAGGAAGGATTTGATGAGCAGCGTGGGCATCAAACCACAGTCCCGACGCTTTACTAAACAAGCTACAGATTGGGGCCCTCCTGGAATATTCCTGGGCATCTCATTGCACTGCATTGTATATAATATGAATGTATATCTCTGTTTACTCCTCTTTACCATCAGTCAAGAGGACTAAAAGCTTTTTGGAACAATGTATTTTGTCAGGGTTGCTAATTACAATGTATCACAAACTGATGAGCTTAGACACAGAAATGTACTTTTTTAGTGTGTGTTTTGGAGGCTAGTTGCTAGAGATGAAGGTGTCAGCAGGGTTGGTACCTACTGAGGCCTATGAAGACCAGTCTGTCCATTCCTCTCCCCTAATGCCCTGTGACATCTGGGCAATCTTCTGATGTTTTTGGATTATTAAAGCATCACTTGAATCTCTGTCTTCATCTTCACATTGTATTTTTCATGTTTACTCGTATGTCTTCCCCTGTACCTGTCTTTTGCTAAATAATCCCCTTTTTGTAAGGACACATGTTGAATTGAAACTCATCCTATTTCAGCCTGACCTCATCCTAATTTAAACAGTTATACCTCCAAAGGCTGTATTTCCAAATAAGGTTATGTGTTGCTGTATTACAAGTTAGAATACAACATAGGAATTTAGAGTAGAGGTGCAATTCAACTCATAATGGTAGAAACTTGATTAATGTGACTTTATTTAAATTAGAGTGATCTATTGGTATTATAGCTGGTCTGCTATTTGTTCATAAATAAATGATATTCAAAAAGGTGTAACGAAAATACTTTCATGATGGTTTATACATTTCTTGATTTGTGAAACTGAAATTGTGTATTTTTCTAAGTTGTATAGCTCTATCTGGCTCTTGGAATTAATATAGCCAATTGAGACAGGACATTAGTTTGCTCTCATTCCTTCAACAAAAGAACTCTTCAGTCAATCCAGACCTCCACAGCATCCTTAAACAAGCCCATTATAATGTTTAGTAACCCTCAATACCATCAATTTCTCTCTGCCTCTTAATTCCCCCAGGCTTCAGGTTAAGTTGTTTCTCTTGTTCCTGCCTCTATGAATACAAAGAGCAGCTGGCCACTAGCTTGGTAGAATTCTTTATCTGACAAGCTTATTAGGTTTCCTCTTTACATTCTATTCAGTAAACCAAATCTTTTACCTAGGTTTTAACTCTGAACCATCTTGGGAGCACTTGCAAAACCTCTCCAGGATTTTCTGATACTCCTGAGTTTTCTCAGAACTGGAAGTAGATCTCCATAGTAGAGAAGGGCAGACCGTTGTAAACCCAGGTGTGTCTGTCTGTTTTCTTGTCGGGCTGTCCTCAGATGAAGTGGCGAACCTTCCTCTGACTTCAGCACAATTTTTTCTGCTTGAGTAGTGCCTCATCTGTATTTTATGTCTTTAAAATGTATTTAATGCTTCCTGCAAACTTGATATTGGGGCTAGCATCTGATGGATATGACAGTCAACAGAGGGAAGTTCTGAAGGTAAAAACATCATCTAAAGGAGACGGGAAAGTATGGTGGACTTTACCTCAATACTCATCCAGCTAGGACTCATTCAAGCCCTCATTTCAAGTCCCAGTTACCTTATAATATACTTAAGATGCATACCTTTGGTCTTCATCATGCTGACCTTAAGGGTTATTGCACAATGCAGCACACTAATGATTTAAGACTAATTATGCAAGCCCTCCTGATGGAAAACAAATGCAAAGGGGCATTGTATTTTGAGCAACATAGGTATTTTCTGAACCCACCAAGGAGGAGACAGAATACCCTTTCTTGAAACTTCTAATCACCAGCTCATTGAATTCGCTGATCTAATCTTCAGTACTAATTTAAAATAACCCTGACCCCAGACTCGGGGTGCACAACAAAGTGAGCGCCTATCCTCCATGTTGAAGCGCTTATATGCATAAGTGCTCTCTCTCTCTCTCTCATATATATATATACATGCACACACATACATGCATACATGTCTATGTATATGTGCATGCACGCATGTGTGTGTGTGTGATCTCCCCTGGACCCTTGGGGTTGGTAACCTCTCTCTTGGCATCTCTGGCAGAACCCTTTTCCTGGGGTCCTGGGAGGCAGCCAAGTGGCCATGGTTCTTCTCTACCCTTCTCAGACAGTACTCTCTTGTTTTTCTCTTTTTTTCCCCTTTAACGTTTTCATAGTGCTTCTTGCTACTTGACTAGACATCAGGCGTGGGCAGAATAAAAGAGTATCACTCTTTCTGGAGAGTCCATTGATCACCTCAGTAGACATCAGTTGTGGGTAATTGAGACAGTGCTTCCTGGGACTGATCACCCTGAATGGTGAACAAGCTATGTGATGCTCCCTGTCACCAAGCCACCAATAGATACCCAATTGAGTGGGTTAAAAGGCCAAGTCTTAATATCAGATCATTTATTTCTCTGGTCTCGCCCTTCCACCTCAATCCTCCCCTCAACTCCTAAATGATTTTCTATTAAATGTGCCTTAGTCATACTTCAGTCTGTTCATCTGTTCCCTCTGTCTAATCTCATGGAACACCAGCTGTTCAATTTGGTTAGTCAGGGAGCTAGTATCAGTTGATCACAAGTCCCCACCTTTTATGAGGGCCCATTGGGTTCCAGAGAGAACTGGCTCTGTACCCTCCTCAGTTGGTGGGAGGTTCTGGGGGACTGCTCTGTGGTGCAGAATTCCTCATGGGGAATTCTAGTGAAAACAGCCCTACTCCTGAGTTAGAGGGAGATTTCTACTGCCATCGAGGGCACCATAAGGAATTGGTCATCCCGCGCCAGAGGAACCCCTGCCTGTCTAGGACCTTCTGAGGCATGTAAGAGGGGTTATACCCACCTCAGAGGAAGACTTCCCCATAAGTGGCACCCTTGGTGACCCAAAACATTTACCCTTGCCCAGACTCTTGCAACTCTAATATCTACTCAAGAAATAGCCCAGCCTAGCTGCCCCCGACTTCTAATCTTGAGAGCTACCCTGCTTTTTGTCCTCACTTACATATATAGGGAGTTTTATTCTGTGATCTTTATCAATTCACCTTTCAGCTTCAGGAGGCTCTCACCTCAGGCTTATGGTATTGTCATTATTTGTCAGAAAAAACCTCACTGAAATCAGATGACCGCTGATCCCAAAATCCATTTTTTTCATCTTTTTCATCCAGCAACTTCTTAAGTGCCCCCATTGTTCCCTCTCCTGGGTACACGGAAAAATATTGTTTACTCTAGACCTGGGAACTGCATAAGGGGTCTCTAACTCCCTTCTGCGGTTTTGTTTGCTCTATGTCTGGTGTCTGGTTTGGAAGTGAAATCTGGCCATGTTTCTTCCTATTTTGTCTCAAGTGTTTGGGTTCTGCCATTCTTCCCACCTGCCACCCCCTCCCACCCCCCATCCCTCCATCTCATACCACTTCTACCATGAAACTAGTGGACAGTGAGGGCTAGGATAGTCACAGGATTCTGGGTAAGGGTGATGTTGTGTTGATTTGTTTTAAGGAAGAAATTCTTGTCCATTAAAGATAAAATTCTATTGCTAAGTAAATCTTGGAAACAAAGAAGCTGCAAAATTGGTGGGCTGGGGTTAACTCCTAGAGAACCAAGGCTTAGCTAAAGCTGTGAATGTACACTGTCTTTCCTTTTGTCCTGTCTTATATTCTGAGTAACTAGAAGCCAAGTGAATTTTAATCTAAAATGCTCGCTAGTTTGGTTGAGTCACTACAGAATTGGACTGCTAAACAGAAGGACAAATTGTATAGAGCTCCTAAGTTAAATTTGACTGATATGTGGCACTTGTGAAAAAATTAATTTGGAAAGAAAATGTAAAGTATGTTGACTGGCCTGAGGAAAGCAAGGATTATGGTCTTTTTTTAAAAGAAAAATCCTCTTTTGCTGTATTGGTTTAGTAATACCAAAGATGATTTAAAGTTCCAATGGTCTCTAGGAGTCTTTATTTTCCCAAAACCCCTGATGTAGGAAGAGAATAGAACTAGACTGGCCTCAGTATGTGGTGAAGCAGAAATGTGAAGGAAACTATAGGTTTTCTGACCCTTAGGGGAGTTTTATCTTGGCCTTCTTCTCAGTCACCTGTGGAGGGAATGTTTTGGCCAGATTGGAGAGTAATGGAACTTTTGTAACCTCTTCCTTGGGTGAGTACCAAGTAAAACCTAGGTGAAGAGTTCAGAGAGTCTTATCTAGATGAGATAAGGAACTGAAGAAGAAACAGTTATGGAAATAAGCTTGCTTAAAAGGTTGGGAGTAAGGAAGAAAGGAAAGAGGGGAAAAGGCGTAAAGGACACTGGAACTCCAGTGGCAGTGTGGTGTAAAATAGAAACTGAGATGCAGTTTCAATATCCTAAAATGCATATGGCATTGTGAACAAAAGAAATAATAAATATCACTATTACAAAGAGAAATAAATACTTGGTAATTCAAATGACCAAAATAAATTTATCACAAAAATACGAAACAAAAACAAAAAGCAAAAAAAAAGTTGGGGTAGAATTCTCAGTACCAAACACAAAGTCTATATTATATTAGGAATTTAATAGACATTTGATAGCTAACAAAGAAAAAAAAAATCTAAAGCACCAGTTGTCATGCCCTGGTAGTTTAGCAGTTGAATTCATATGCTCGGACCAGACAGTCCTCATACAGCTCAAGAATCCTGGTTTGAGACCTGAGGCCAGGGGAAACAACCAAGATGACCAACTTAAAGTAAATGCTGCTTTCTCCTCTCTTCTTACCTGCCTGCCTGCTAACCTGAATTCCTGCTTGCACCTGTCCCGTAAAAACTAAGATTAGTACATTGCTATTTCTTTGAGTGAAAATTAAGAAATTTTGTTTGGATATTTGTCCCTGTTTGTATGTTATAAATGGTATCTGTTACTGCTTGAATTTGTTCATATATCATCAGATTATGGAAGACTCATAAATTACTAAATTTGGAGCATAACAAACTAATTTGAATGTGTCTAGGTTCAAATGATCTATGAAATTTTTGGTACATTAAAGCTAGGCAAAGTTCATTGTTTTTACAATCATGTCTTTAGAATGCTTAATTGAATATAAATGAGATAAATCTTACCGCAGGAAAATGTAATCTTTCTGAACGAGAATGGGAGACAATAAGTAAAAATTAACGTAAGCAGAACAACTCTTATTAGTGTAATTCCAGGCCATTTTGGAATTCCAAACATGGAAAAGGCAAAAACTGTTTTGTATATTAAATCCTGATGGAGAGTTCTCTTTAACATCGTCTAAGAAGTTTTCCTTAAAACAAGAGGATTAGACTTACCCTAAAGTTTTACTGAACTAAATAATGGAAATTTGCTGAGTAATAAAATAATTTGGTTTCAAGAAATTTTTATGGAGTAACATCAGTAATTCAGGGGTTAAAACATAACACCTCAAGTTCCTCAGAATTGGTCTCTGTACATGCCTCACTCTGACATAAAGAACTGGGAACAGCATGGGGGCAGCCTCAGAGGCAAAAGAGCTCCTGTATTTCTAACCCTTTAACTCTTTCCATAAACAAAGAAGCCATCTGCCAATCCCTGGGCCTACCCTTCTTGTCCCAGAGTGGTCCTTTTTCTCTGTT
This sequence comes from Solenodon paradoxus, assembly GCA_004363575.1. Lineage (NCBI taxonomy): Eukaryota > Metazoa > Chordata > Mammalia > Eulipotyphla > Solenodontidae > Solenodon > Solenodon paradoxus. The sequence continues at coordinate 1,159,464 of RJWH01000179.1, read as the reverse complement.
CTCTAGAAGAATATAATTTGGGAAGTTGTTAATCCAAAGGATAGTTTATTTCTTAAGTAGTCCATTTTATCTAAGAAATTTACCTCCTAACTATTATCAAACCTCTTCTCTCCTAAAACTCCCCTTCCTTCTTTCATGAAACTGTAGGGAGCAAAACCTGCCTCTGTGGCTTTGGAAATTGTGGCTTTTGGAAAATAGATAAAACTCCGAGAACTGAATGAGAATGATCCTTTAAGATAGTCACACATCTAAAGGAAATAACTATGTAATGAAAGTAAAGTACATGTTCATTAGAAGTACCATGTTTTGCTGAGTATTGTGCATATAGTTTTGCCCAAATTTGTTAGGGAAAATAAGGTTGTGCATTATAAATGGGTAGTACTCATCCTCTATATAAGTATTTTTAATGCTTTTATTTCTTGGACCTTGTGTCTGTTCTTTTGATGTATAATTATTTGTTACATACAGTGTCTTCTACCATAATATTAAAAAATTAATACAGAAATTCTTCATAGTACTAAAAACAAGTACCTAAATATAAACAAATAAAAAATTTGAATTAAAAAAATTAAAAGAATTTTTTTCCCCTGAAAGTTTGGTTCAAAAACATGGGTGTACATTACACATGGGACTGCATTATATATGACAAAATATGGTAATGGGATGTATTTTTAAAGGAAGTGGGGAATTTGTCTTAAACAAAAGTGGTTGTTTTGGGAATGGAAGAATTAAGGTGGAAATAAGAAAGAAAAATGAACGCTATAGGTGTGTCTTATGCTAATAGTCAGCTGCCTCTGGCTGAGTGTAGTTCACATATATTCTAAGGAAAACAACCAGGAAGACAACTAAAAAAAAATTATTTTAGAAAATTTCCTTCTCTGTCTTCCTGCCTACCTGCCTGCCTACTTACCTTCATTTCTCCGTGGACATTTTCTGGCAAATATATCTGTCATATATATATATATAGATATGTATTATATATATATCTATATATAATATAGATATGTGTGTGTTTGTGTCTATATATGTGCATATAAACATATATATATATATCAATACACATTATAGAGGATTTTTTGAGAGGGAACATAAGGAAAAGCTTTGTACATGAATCTTTAGAATTGAATTTTAATATTAGTAACTTGTTAAAACAAAACCTTAATTTCTTTATATTCTAAAAGTACAATACCTATTCTTAAAGTTAGCTTTTGATCATTGTAAACTGTTTAAAAAGTCTATTTAGAAAGAATTTCATAGAGCAACTTACCTGTATTAGGATACTGGTAAAAGGAAACTAAAATGAGTCTTTTCACATCTATATGAGTTTCAATATATGGATAAATAAATACTGTTACAAAGTAGTCTTTAAAACTCTTTGAACCTTAAACTTCAAAATTTCACAAAAGTAAAATACTAAATAACAGGTATTGTTTCAAAGAAACATCGGAAATCTTATGGAGTTCCTTATATAGTCATAGGAAGAAATTATTCAGCATACCCTGGTGTCGTAGTAGATTACTCTGCAGCTGAGCAAAATCCACATACATCCCAAGGTACCTGTAAGCAACCGAGTACTTGGGAAACAATGAAGATAAACAACTGAAAAAAAAAAATTTTTTTTAAACAATGCTTCCTCTTCCTCTATCTTCATGCCTGCTTGTCTATTCACCCCTACACCTTACCTTAAAAAATGAAGAGAAAAGATTTATAAAATGTTACTGAGAAGTAACAAGGAAAAGTTGAACAGTCGTGTTGAACAGTAATATAAGTAATGTTATCTATTAAAACAAAAATCATCTGTTAATGGGCAAAATATTTTTATATTAGGGTAGGATTTTTGTCCATGTATATAGTATAGACTAATCTATATTAAGAATGAGGTCTCAGCATTGATTTGAATTCAGGATACTAGTAAAAAGAAAAACACGATCCTCTCATATCTACATGACTATGACTAAATGGGTAAAAAATTGTTTAATTATAATTTTAGCAAGAGTTTTAAAAAATTAATACCATAATAAAAGTTCCCAATGCTCACCAAAATAAAATAGTAGATAAAAGGTATAGTTTCTAATGAAAAGATGTGAAATCTTATGGAGCTCCTAAGATATTCCAAAGAGAGAAATTATTCAGCACACCTAAAGTCCTAGTGCATTAATGCTGCCTCCTCTGAGCTCTATCCACATAAATGCCAGGGACCCAGGAGCTTAACTCAGGATTGGAGAAAAACCAAGATAAACAAAATTTAAAACTAGTGAAAAATAGAGCATGCTTCTTCGTCTCTTTCCCCATGCTTGCCTACAGACCTCCTTCCTTTCTAGCTTGCTTCTTTCTTTAAAAAAAAAAAAGATTGAATTTGAGAGGAATGTAAGGAAAAGCTTGGTATGTGAACTTTTAGAATTGAATTTTAATCAGTGACATATTTATCTGCTAAGAGGATTCAACCCATTCTTAAAGTCAGCTCTTGATCATTGTAAATTGATTCAGAAATCTAAGTAGAAAGATCTTGTATGTCAAGCAAGTTTTCTGTATCAGGCTACTGGTAAAGAGAAAGTAAACTGAGTCCTCTTGTGGCATTGACTAAATGAGTGATTAATTTTCATTTTAGTGTTAATAAATTTTGTGAAACCCTTTAATACCTTGATAAAACTTCCCTGACAACCCAACAGGTCATATTCCTGATAAGAGGTTTTGTTTCTGAGGAAAATATGGTGAATCTTAGGAAGCTTCTAAGACATTCCATGTAAAGAAATTTTTCGTTGGACCCTGGTGGTCTAGTGTATAAGTCTGTTGTCTATGATTGAGTGAACCTATATACACACCAAAGATCTTGCTAAAGGTCCAGGGTTAGTGGGAACAACCAAGAAAAACAACTACATAATTTTTTGTTTAATTTAAAAAAGCTTCCTTCTCTTGCTTCCTACTTCACTCCCTACTGACCTACCTTCATTCCTACCTGCAACTTTTCTTTAATTAAAAAAAAAAAAAAAGGTTATGTGAGAGGGAACTTAAGGAAAGTCTATGTGAATATTTACAACCTTTAATATCAGTGACTTTTTGAAACAAAAAGATAATTTCATTATCTGCTGAAAGGTCAGAATCTGTTTTACAGTTGTCAACTTTTGTTGACTTTTGTAAACAGTTTATGAAGTCAGTGTAGAAAGGACTAGTGTCTCAGGCAAGTTATTTGTATCTGGCCACTGGTAAAGAGAAACTAAACTGTGTCCTTTCAGGTTTATAAAAGACTTAGATATTCTACTCCAGGAATGTACTGTGTTGAAAATGAATTTACAGGGATTACAGCTGAGAGCCCTGCTCCCTCGTAACTAGAACAGAGAGAGATTGCTACTCCTTATGGCAGGCAGGTTCAATGGCCCATTGTCAGCTTGAAGAAATTTCAGAAGATGGACCTTCAGTCCCTACTCCCTATTAAGAATGAGGAGGATGAAATTACTGAGGAGAATGTGTCAGTTAAGGGAATATATGATGTGTTTACCTTCTTGTCCCCATCCCTGTTAAGCTATGACTCACTCATGCTCCCAAGTCCCAATCATGATAACAAATTAAGCTGAGAACTTTTTCCTTATGTGTACTCTTTACAAAGCTTTTGTGTGAGGTATGTTTCAGACTCTGAGCTTTTTCCTTGCTCAGGCATCCAGGAACCCAGAAGTTACCAGACCACTGGAATCTGTATCATACAGTTGCTGATACCAAATCTGCAAAGGATTTGACCTCAGGACCCTTTACATTAAAAAATGAATGAGTGTATCATAAATTCATTGATTATTTTTATTTTTATATTAGAAAGTATATTAGAAAGCTTTGCATGCCTCATGGCCTAGTGGTTTGGTCGACTCTCTCATAGCACACATAGATCCCGGGGTTCACAGGTCAAGTCACAGGCCCAAGGGAAACAGCAAAGATGAATAACTAAAAAAATTAATGTTCCTTTCTCCTCTCTCTTCCTACTTATCTGCCAGTTAGTCTTCATTCTATGTAATTTTTTTAGTACTTTAATTTCTCAGAAAAATTTTAAATCCAGAATCTCATAAAAATAGCACGAGCAAGCCATCACATGCTTAATGAAACAAAAATTTTGATAAGAAACTTATTATAATACTGAGTTTGTTTAAATTTTTCCAATATATATTTAATCCTTGCTTAATGAAACCAGCTGAATTCCCTTATCTCCTTTTGCATTCAGTCTGTTTTATTGTTTTAATTCTAATTCAAGAATAAAGCGATTAGTAGGTAGAATATGAGAAGTATGTTTTTATTGACTTTAAAAGTAGTGTAGATGTTCTTTGATGCTACAGCACAACTCAGTAGTATGTAGTTCCCTAATATTAGTTGTAGTGTAGATTTTGAAAATATGTGAATGAATATTTCATGCTCCATTAATGTCTGCTCCTCTGTCTTGATGTTGAATTGATATTTTACTCCCGCATTGGTCATTTGGAATATACTGGCTTGTTTAGTGATACAGATATTCTAAGTGCTCTGACATTTGATTATATCTTATTAATGTGACTTTTTAAAGATCACTTATCTTAAGGAGAAATATTTACACATTAAGGAACTCCATAGTTCATAGTGATTAAGCTTTCCAAATTCTCATTTTCATTTGAAAATGTAAATATTATCATTAATAATAAATATCAGTTTTTTATTGAAATGAAAGATTCACTTCATTCATTTTCTATGAAATATTTGCCAAATACTTGTGTCTGAATAATTAGTTTTTTTTTAATCATTCTTTCAAGTGAAAGTGGGTTCCTATGAAAAAGTGACCACTTATACTGATAAGCTATTGTACAAGTTCGTTTCTATCAGACAGTTATCTTTTGATATATATAAGAAGTTCTTTATTGATTCTCATTTCACGGAAACTGTAAAAAAGAGGTGTACTCAGGACTCTAATTAAAGTTTTCATTGTTACCGTTTGATCAGGAAATTCTTAAATGAAATTCCTTTTTTCCCTACTGAATGTGACAGTAAAGACTATATGGCTACTGGTAGAATGGTTGCCTTGATTTGAGCTAAGCTACCAATACTTTTATTCACCATTGCTTTTGCACCATAAGTTCAAATGTCAGTACAGCGACAAATGTAAATTTTGAGTATTACTTTGAAAGTGGATCTATTAAATGGTCTCAGGAACCTCCAGGGGTATGAAGACTGTTGAGAATCACTGGTCTAGTTGGAAAGACCAGGCAACAGACATGGGCACTAGTGTTTTCAATTATAAACTGGGGTGAGAATAATGAAATTCAGATAGCAGAGTCTGAAACCCTTTTCTGAGGTGACATATAAACTCCTCTGGAAGACAAATAGAAATTAGAAGGTGTTAGGAAAATGATGGGAAGTAGGTCAGGGGCAAAAACCTGTATAAACAATGACTTGAAAGTGAGAAATCATGGTACTTTCATAGCTCTACAGAAGGTTCAAGGTGTCTGTAGAATATAATGTGATGATATGAAAAAAAGTTTGTAATTAAAGATATGAAGGAGATAAGCATGTACCAGCAGTTTAAAGGCACATGTGCTGTATAATGACATTTAACTGAAGACCTCTTATATAGCTATTGAAGTGTTTTATGGGAGAAAGCGTAGTGGCCTAAATTAAAGTAATGATGTTGGCGATGAAAGAATATGGAAGTCAGAAACATTGAGGAGGGTTAAATGAGACATTTTAGTGGTTGACTGGATCTCAAGGATGAGAGGGAAGTGTTCAAGATGACATCCTGATTACTAGTTTGGGATATATTGATATAGGGGATAGTGCAGGAGAAGTGGATTTATAAGTAATTGAGTTTAATTTTGACATGATTTTTCCTATACCTGCCATAAATAATGACTTTCAAGAAAGGATCTGTGACTCTTTCCTAAAATGGTATATCAATAAGATCCTTGAAAATAAAGTTGGAATAAATCTTGTATTTATTAGTCTTTATGACAAAGACTGTGTTTCGGAAAGAAAACTTAATACTTTTTTTCAATGTCTCAATTAGTTGATCTCTGTGATACTTGAGATGGTAATGTTGGCAGCAGCCTGTACTAACAATATCTCACATTTGACTGGTGCTTTCTGTTAGGTAGATACTGTTGTTATGCAATTACATAGCGGTTGTGTTTAATTGTCACTCAATAATGCTTCAGCTTTAAGTAAAATTCTCCTATCATTATTTTCTGGGAGTTTCTGGAGGTTTTTGCATGTGTCATCACAAACACGCTTGGTCAGGAATGTGGTAGGTCATGGTCTTTGTCTCTTGTTTAGCTAAATACTCCACGTATTGCTAATCTCAGTCAGATATTCTGATTCTTCCAAAAGTTACCTAATCTGTTAAACTATACATATTTCCTTCCGAATGACCAGTCTCTGAGAAAGCTAGTACTTCTGTTGGGTTCTTCTTTGATATCATGGTACCTTCGTTTTGGCAAAGCTGCATTGGAAGTGGTGTGAAAGGTCTCTTTCCCATTTATATAATGTGAAAGAGATTGTGCCCTAAGCATTTTAGTAAAACATGTCTTAACAGGTTCTATTAGGTCATAGGCCCCCTGACTGTGGATTTAGTAATATTATTTTCTGCAACCCAGCCCATTATAATTGGCAGATCTCTAAAGTATTTTCTCTCTACCATCCTAAAATCTCCTCAGCATTGATTTGATGACAGACAACTGAAGTGCTAGCTTCTTCCTATCTGTAGTTATGGTATTCCCAATTGGTTCATCATTTCCAGTGGGAAAAAGAAGTGGTAGATACAGAAAGACTTCCAAGTGTGTCATGATTTCTTTCCTTCGTGAGCTTTCTTTCATTCTTCAGCCACCGTTGTTTTTGTTTAGTTTGAATGTGGATTTCCCTCCAACTCGGCTTTTAAAGAGAGCTTTGACAAAAGTTAGTTTTCCTGTCAGACTTTCTCATGGGATTAGGGGAGGGATGAAGTGAGCTGATCAACTTACTTAACATCTATCATGCCAAAACCCGCTGCCATGATTGAGTCTGCCAATAATAGTTTCATTTTGTATTTCTTTTTGATTAGATGTAAGGAAAAAAAGTCAAACTGATTGGAACAGAAGCAAGGTGATGTCAAAGCTCTGAGACAGTGGGATAATTACACTTTTCGTAATCAGATCAGGTGTCTAAAGGATTATTTGAGTAGGATCTGAGAGAAGGGAACTGATAAGTTTGATGAAGATTTTTTTAACGCTCTTTCTGATACCAGAAAGAAAGCATGTGGTTGTTGGTCTCAGGAAAAGCTGAGATTGGCTCTCAATAACCCAGCTTCCATAAGAAATGCTCTGAGTAGCAGGGTGTAAATGTAATAAGGATGGTGGTGTGGTAGGAACTGAACCCTGAAACTTGCATCCTGGAGAGGAAAGAGAAATTCGCGTGTTAAGTTAGGGAGTCACTCTTCAAGGACCTTTGATATGGGAGTGAAAAAACTGAAAGATGGCTCTTCTGAAGATGTTCTGGACTATGTAATCATCATAGAAAATGAAAAAAACTCTGAGATGGAGGACGCAGCCTTAATAATGTCTAAATATTTACTGCCATAATGGATGACTTCTAAGCATGTGAAACGATTTAAGGACATAAAGACAAGAAAAAAATTATATGTCTATGCACACAGTTACACATAAAACACATGCAGTGTTGTAGGGTAAAATTCATGTTCATGATGGACTTTTTTTTTTATGACAATAGTTACCAATAAAATAGATGATGATAGTAATAGCTGGTATTCACCAAGCTATATAACAGACACTAAACTAACTTTCAACCTGAAATAATAGCTTTTTCATGACAAATTTTAAGAGAAAGTATTATCACTTTTTCTAGGTAGAAACTTGAGTGGAGAGTTTATGTAACTTTTCTAAGTTTACAGAGTGACTAAGGAGAAAAGCTGTGTGGACTTGGAATCCCCCTTGAAATCTCTCTCATTGTTCTGCCTACATTTTATGCTTTGCTGCCTCCCCATGGACCAAACTATGACAGGTAAGTGAATATTCATCTATAAGGAGGTTGAATGATTGTTTTCCTCTGTCAGACTTTCTTATGGAGGACAGGGGTGTGGCAAAGTTGGCTGATTGCTTAAATTACATCTCTGAAGTCTGTTATGATGTAGTCTAGATCATTATTTGGCCTTTAGTTGATACTAGTGAATGGACAGATTTGGAAAAATTTTTTAGGGAAAGCAGAACATTACTTTAAGATAAGGAGAGGTGCAAATTAAGACTTTATGTGCTGATAAAACAAGGCATCAGTGTGAAGATGTTATTAGCTTAATGTTGCACCACTACTCTCCTTATTCCTGTGTGTCTTTTCTATGATACCAGGTGATTCTTTTTCTTACTGCATTTCAGTTGTGCATTAGACACAGGAACTCTCAACAATGAGGTGTATTAAGCTAGTGAGACCTGTCTCCCACCGAAGAAATAAAACTAAAGTAAAAATCTCAGTATCTCCCTCCCTCCCTCCACCCCAACCCTCTCTTTCATCCTGTAGTTATTCACTATAAGGAATGAAGAGGAAACTCAAGGATAATGCCATTCTGATTTAGTAGGGCAGGGATTGCCAAACATTTTCTATAAAAGACCGAATAGTATTTTTGGCTCTGGGGGCCATTACATCTCTATTGTAGTTACTCATTTATGCATTATAGCTCAGGTGCAGTGATGGGCATTTCATGAATGAGTGTGAGTGACTCATAGTTTGCTGACCCCTCTAGCAGAGTATCAAATCATCATAAACCCTGGATAGAAGGTATAGGAATTGGGGCTTTAATGTCCAAATAGAAATGGGATACTAAACCTTGGACCCACGGAAGATAGGGAGCTAGACCTGAGACAATCACATAAATCAGAGTCCTTTGAGTCCTAAACCATTCTTGACTTTTTAGTTCTTTTGATTGTTGAAGAAACCAGTTCATTGCACAAGAAACTAGAATGCTTTACCCACTGGCCCAGAGAAATAACAGAGACTCTTGCGGGTCTTGATAGCAAACATAATTGTCTTATCTACTTTAAGCAGAAAATAATTTCTAGGTGTTACAGAGAGCTGGAATCTGAAGCTACCGAGCCAGGTATCATGCCCAGCCCACTTCAAAATATCACTGCCAGTCAGTACCTATGAGCCTCAAGTAAATTACATTCCAGTTTCCCATTTTGTCTTAACTATCAATCCCTTGTGAAAATTTTCTTAGAAATCTGTCTTATTCTCTTGGCAGATTTTTGGAGGGAAGGAGAAGCATTCTTTTTCTTTACTCCAAAATGATAGGGGGAAACATTCTATCTCCACATATATGGCATGCTCTACCAGACTGAGGGAAAATCCTTTTCCTCTTTCCATTATTATAATACAGACTGGGGGTAAATATAAGCATGGGTGGTTACATGACCACCTGTTTGAGTGTATGATGTCTAACAATACTGATGAGTCTACTATAATATTTGTAGAATGGTACTAAGTGCCTTTTTTCATTTTATTTCCCTAAGCTGAAGTAATGAGATCCCAGGAAAAAAAGTTTACTCAGGATCTTTATAAACATGTTTAGATTTACCTATTTACTATTTTCTTATTCAGTTTTTAAGTATGTCTGCTCATTTTTAAATTTTTTTTTGTTGAGGTTTTTTAATTCTTTATATGTTTTGGATATTAATCCCTTTTAGAAGTTGATGTGCAAATATATTCTCCCGTTTGGTAGGATTCTTTTTGTTTTAATGAGAGCTTCTTTCACTGTGCAGAAGCTTTTTAGTTTGATTTAATCTCCTTTGTTCAATTTGGATTTTATTATCTTGCTATTGGAGTTGCTTCCAAAAACATTTCCTAGGTTAGTGTCCTGTAGTGTTTTCACTGTTTTTCTTCTATGTATTTTATGGTTTCCAGCTTTGCATCTAAGTCTTTGATCCATTTTGAATGAATTTTTGTGTATGGCATTAGGTAGCAATCTGATCTCCACATTTCACATGTGGCTGTCCAGTTTTCCCAGCATCATTGTGAACTTTTGGCTTCTTTGTCAAAAATTAAATGTTCATATATATGTGTTTTTATTTCTGGACTCTCAATTCTGTTCATTTGATCTGTATTTTTGTTTTTATCCTAATACCAGGCTGAATTGATGACTATTACTTTGTAGTGGAGTTTGAAATCAATGATGACTATTACTTTGTAGTAGAGTTTGAAGTCAAGGAGCATGTTGCCTCCACTTTCATTGTTTTTATCCCAGGATTGTTTCATCATTACTTCTTGAATCATCCCACTTTATCTTTTTGAGTTACTCTTTTCTTGAATATGCTTTTTGCTTCTTTGTAGTAAGTCGTGATAAGTCCTCAATTTTTATTTATCATGAATGTCTCCATATTGCTCTCATTCTTTAAGTTAGGTGGGTATGACATTCTAGATAAGAATTTATTTTTCTTTATCACCTAGAAGACATTCTATTCTGGTCTCTAATATTGATGATGATAAATCTAATGTCTAATTGTTTTTCTATGGATAATGACTTTTCTTACAATATGGCAATATGCTGGCAATATGGCAATAACTGACATTTTTTTCTAGCCTAATAAGTTGTGTGACTCAATTATTTGAGATAGTTTTTAATATTCTTTTATCTTTGATTTATCTTGTTATCTTTTGTTCTGGAGCTTCATGGCAATGTATATAAGATTCTTTTGTTTAGGATTCTGCGATTCTTCTTTTTTCCTGAAGTCTCTTTCAGATATTTTTTTTAAAAAAAGGTCCCTAGAAATTCTGTTTGGGAATTTCTGATTTTAGCACTTGAAAAGATGAGCTATTAAAGTCTACCTCCTATAACAAACTCATCTAAATATTGTGTAAAAAAATGATTCCACTGTGTATTTGATATGTAGCTGAGCTTGAAAGGAAGAAAAATCTAAGAGAACTGAAAAAGAACCCTAAAAACTGAACTGGCCCTAAAAGTCTCCAGAGGTGAGCAGGTGGATTATGATCACAGCTATATGTATCAATAGTAGGAAAATGGGATATGAACTTGGACCCACATAGAGAAGCAAAGAGATGGAGCAAATGGAAGAAAAGCTTTACATTTTAGATTTTATATTGTTCTACTAATCAATTTGATGTTAATTTGTTTGCTCTACAGCTCTAGAAAAAACTGGGAGGGGTGGGGGTTTTCCTTGTGCCTTGTCAGAGGTGTTACTCTTGTAGTTCACAATTCAGGATTAAAAGGGAAGGTGTTTTATACATATGAAGTATTCTATAAAACCTTATTAAATCAACCACTTGGGAAAACAAACACCACGTAACAATAAAAACAATGCAACAAAACATACGGATAGGCTATGACTAGTTCAAAAGAAAGAAAGTGGGGGAGGATTTGAGCAGTAGATTATGGATGGTGGGGCCTAGAGACAGAAAGGGTTTCCCTGGATTCAGACCCCTGGGTAACAGTGACATATGGTATGAGGAGCAGTCTTGTCGGTCTCAGAATATTTTGGTCTATGAATGGTGTTAGATGTAATCCAGGAATCTTTCTCAGGGGCATGGAGGTAATAACTGAGAGACATTAGGCCCCTATTTGTGTTATGTGTTCTGTACCCCTGCTCCACAGTAGAAGTGAAGGAGGTGAGGAGCAGAGAAGCTTAGGGAGATTATTAGATGGGTCCCACTAGCGCTCATAAGATGTTTCTTCAAGCAGAAAGTTTGTGATTTGGGCCTTTAGTGTCACTTTGCTCCAATGCGCAGGGTGTGATTTCCCTCTGTACTCTTCCTCTTTGTCACACCACTCTCTCACATGTCTGTTCTCCTCTTGCTCTGCACCCCAGCCTCCGTCTTCATTTACTACCCTGCTTTAGCAAGGTCTGGCATCAATCTCTGAGGCCTATGATGGCTAGCTGCCCAGGAAAACAAGGGTACTGAACCTGAATTGGCATGGGAGCTTTGCTGAACTCAGTAAGCTCTTAGTTTTTCTGGGTCTCCCCACTGCCTACAGAATGGTTCTCCTGATCTTTACCATCCCTTTCTCGTGTCTCAAAGATGCCCAGCCTCCTGTTCACACCCTGGAATGTAGCCTCTACTCACTACCTGCCGTTGTCATAGTAGATAGATTTGTTAGCACATGCTGTAGTATCATGGTCATCTTACTGTGTTGGCTTCAGTGTGAGATTTAATGCCACTTCTGTTTATTTCCTCTGTCTTCATGATTTCTGTTTCTTCCTTGAGTCCATTTTTTCCCCCATAGAGTAGAGAATTTTCATGAAGTCCCCTAAACTTAGACTTTGGGTAATCTGTTTTATCTCTAGTTGTTAGATTCTAAAAGGATGAGGAATGATTTTATTGGACAGTAGTGTTTACCAAAAGCTTTAAGTCAGTTTAAGTCAGATTCCTCCAGGTCCATAGAATGAAAAAAGTAATTTTAAACTGAAATACCCTTTTATTCAGCATAGTCACCACTGGTCTCAGCATTCTTGGCTACTTTTATTAAAAGACCATGTAGGCTAGGCTTTGTTTTGAATCTATACTTTTCATAGTGTTTGTTTTTGTTTCATAATGGTTGTGGAGGATGCTTTAAAACTGACTTAAAAAGAAAATATAAATTTATGGCATTAGTTTAATAATGCTTATATAATCATATCTAAGTAAATATACATGGTGAATAAATGAAAGCAGTGTTAATACCTGACGCTGACCACATCCATGCTGCCCTCTCTCCATGCTGCTTTGTGGAAGAGAGGAACAGGAGGTGGCAGCCAAAACAAACAGGCATCACAAACTGCACGCGGGCTTCTTGTCCTTATTTAGAGCACAATATCAACATTTATTTCTGCATGGTGACAGGTTTCATCTGGCTGCTGAGAACTAGGAAATAGCTGTATCACCTGGGATTTTCACTTGCCACAGAACTTGGTTCATAAGTCTGCAGGAAACTCCATGTATCTTGGAGGGTAAAATGCATCTTGATATTCTTAGGAAAGAGTTTGGGGGAGGCCGAGCTGAGGGATTAGGGTCTGGCTGAGTAATGATACCCAGGTGACCTCTGATTCAAACGAGCTTACCTGTAATATGACTATCTATTAGCAGCCAAGATTTCCTTGGGAAATATTCACCTAAGTTCTTTCTTTCTTGGAGAGACTGCTACTTTTTCCAAACCACAGAGCCTTTTTACATGCTGGGCCACTGGAGAGAGAGAGAAGGTTGTCTAGGCTGAATGCTACCTACAAAAGGTAACCAGAGGCTTGAGGAAATGAGAGCTCACTAATTCCAACACCACTGCAATTACAAAAGAACATTTTGAGCCTAATTAAATTGTTATCTAAATTATGCAGGTTTTATTCTCACAAACACTTAATTATTCTGAGTGAAAGCTTGACTTGTCTATGGACACCCTAATATATCCAGACTTGTGCCTGGCAGGGGCAACATAAATTTTCAGAACCATCTCACAGTCCCTGTCTGAGGTGAAACCTTAGGAACAGCTGATAATTAAAACTACGCAATTTGTCATCTTTGCTGTCCCACTCTTCATCAGATACTGAAAAGCAAGCACAGTGCATGGAAGGTCTGATCTGAGTGAAGATAAGTAAAATGAAACATTTTCCATATTTCTATCTCAACATATTTCTCTGTCTAACTTGGTATCAGCGAGTTTTCCCACTGAACAAGGTGGTGGTAGTGCTTGTAAGGCTTAAACTTTTTCTCATCCCATGGTATCGCTGGAGTGTTCCAGAAAGAATTCACTCCTATCACTGCTTTGCAGGGGTGTGTTCATTACAGATCCAGTTCCCAGGTTCAAGGCAAGGTATTTGCAAATTGCTACCCATAATGCACACCTGACACCCAAGAAGGAATTTTTCTACTGTATTTTATGATATAGAATTATGCTGATGTCATGAAAATTTTAAAGTAAAAATTCTTGCCTGTGGAGTAACAATACTCAATAAAATCCTAGTCAAGGTAAGACTTCCTAATTAGATATTCAGTTGAGTAAGTCGAGCAGAGAAGAATAAAGTTGAAAAAGAAAAAAAAAAATTTTAAGTTTCTGAACAGTATTTGATTATAATCCCCTGAAGATAAGAAAAAAAAAAAATGTTGCTTACTTTTCTTTCTCTTTTCTGCTGAAGCTTTTTTAAATAGCCTTGTAAACAGAATGACACTTTTGTAGGGCAAAAGTAGAGAAGTGCCCCATGAGGTAGTTTCTCTTTCTGTAGAAGTGCTCAAACAGGCTGAATAACATATCAGAGATGTGGAGAGTTCTAGTAACTGACCTCTAAGATTCCTGGAAACTGAAATTCTAAAGAGTTACAACTTTATTAACATTTTTTTACTTCAAGGAAGGAAAGAAGGAGAACTAGTATTTTAGGCTATACAATACGTGAATTTATCTCCCTTAAAAAAAAAAAAAAAGCATGAAGCATGTAGTTATAATTAGTATTGATGATTTTAATCTGTTTAAAAATAGTTGCTGTATTATTCATCTATAGGTAGTTAAATACGTGTGTGTTTGTTTGCTAAAGGAACGATGCAGGCTGAAATGAAGACTAAAGCAGATAGATAGGCACAAAGAAAGAGGCAGAAGCAGCACTTTCATGTTTTTTATTTAGTTGTTCATGTTTGTAACCTCCAACCCAGGTCTTGAACTCGGACCTTGGGAAGTATGTGGGGCTGCTCTTAAGATTTCATAGACCATAGCCCACCAGGACATACCCATTAGTTAATATATTTTAAATATAACATTACATAGTTTCATCAGACATAATTTTAATGACCATCTAGGATTCCATTAAAATATTAACAGTAGTGATTGATAGGCATTTAGGTTAAAAAAATTAATCATAGCAAAGATTTATTGAATACCTTTTATGTACCAGGCACTAAATTAAATAGGTCCCCCCTCCCCACACTTTTCTCTTTTAAATGAGAAAAGCAGTCTTTGGAATAGCAGTGCTAAAATTTGAAGCATCTCATTACAATTATTTTTTCCTAGCTCATGTTATTTTAATAACAAAACGACTATAAAATGGAGTATTTAAGACTAGTTGCTCTTGCTTGTGTTGAGGACCAAAGAATATTGACTATGGACTTTTTTTTTTTGTGACAACTTTCTGTAATTTTCACTTAAGATTTGATGCAGAAAATAAGGTTCCCAGAAAATAAGATATTGCTTGGGTAGCCCAAATAAAACCTGTCTAAACTCTTAAGATTATCAGAGGGGAGGAGCTGGCCTAAAGCATTGACCTAATAAAATTGGGTTATAAATGAAGCATGGAATCCTATGAAAATCTATGCTCTTCACTAACTGTTTCCTTCTTGAATGAAAAGTGTCTGTAGGTGCTTCTACTATGTATTTCTAATATAGTAATGCTTTCAGGTCTGAAGGAGAAATGAGGGACTACAGTTCTAATATGGAAAATTACACCAAGGACTGTATTCCCTGAGGGTTAATAAATTTACCTTTTTAAAAACACAGACAATGTAGTTAATTTAAATGATCACATCTGTGATTCAAAATACATCTGGCCTTACAGAAAACAGCTGGGTACAGAAGTCAAGCTGGTGAAGGCTGGATACATTGTAGCAGGGAGATAATTGGTCTCAGAAGTAAAGCTTTCCAAATGTGCAGCTATTCAACATTATTTCAAGGAGTGTCTCAGGAGGAAGATTGATCTTGACATGCCATTCTTCTTTCTGTGGTGTCCTCTGACAGTGCATGAAGACAATGACAGTTAGCAGGGGATCTGGAAAGAAAAGCTCCCAGAGTATTTGCAGGAGATTCATTCCCGTGGCAGACAAAGTCGATCAAGATGTGGCCTCTTTGTTCAGTCCACTGCCTTCAAAGCAAGCCCTGACTCTGAGCAGAGGAGTAAGACCATTTGAAGAAGCATCAAAAAGGGTAAACACTAAACTGGTTCTTTCTGCCAAAGTTTCCCAATCCATCGGGTTGGAAGTCCTAGAAAATGGAGTAATTTCTCTCAGTGCTAGATTCTTGATGTCCTGAAGAGTGAGTTTTGTGCACACACAAAAAAAAGATTATTCAGAGGTGACTTTGGTTTGAAATATTAACTTTAATAAAGTTATTCATTTTAAAATCTGGATTTTCCCATAAACTTGTGTAACTTAATATCCTATGTGTAGCACTGGTAAATTTTTGTCGGACCCTTTGTTAAAGCTGGGTATCATTTATAAATATAGATTGTTAGCCTTTAAATATTTTAAGCTGTGTTTATAAATTTAACATTATTGATTTCCTTTTTAAGTAATCCGATTTAGCAAGTTCTTAGTAATTCTTGTAAGTTTAATAAGTTTACCTAATGTATAAAGCTAATCTTAAGATTCTCTAAGTTGGTTTTCTAAGTGTAGTTCCTGAGCCATCAGTATCACCTAGGAACTTGTTAGAAATGCAAATTCTTGAGCTCTATTTCAGATAGATATGCTGAATAGGATAGTAGGGATTGTGTCTAGCAAGCTATTTTTTAGCAAACTCTCCAGGCGTTTCTGATTTTTGCTAAGATTTAAGAAACAGTGCTTTATATGTTTGAACTCCAGGGTCAGGGGGCAAGTTTCCCTCCACCCTTCTATGTTCTTCTTGGGCTGGAGGAGTAATCCAGTTAGTATTAGAGGGATAAAGATTCTAGTGGAAAGAGGAAAGACTGAGGGTTTGAGAATGGTACATGGCCTAGCGCATCAAGGAGAGAGGAGGCGACCCTAAAAACCAGTTGTGAAGTATGTTTGCCCTGCCATATAGATGAACTTTTCTGACAAGTAATTGTTGGAAGGGACTCTAAATCTTCATTCTTCTAGCTAGTTAAGGCAATGGTAATAGTTTCTTTTGAAGCCTACAGGTATTGATTTAGCTTGAAATAATCCACATTCCAAGGTCACATGTTTGAAAAGGCCTGTTCTGTACATCTTGGGGAGGTCTGTGTAATGTTTTGTGGAGGACTGTCTTTCACAATATAAGATCAGTGTCCTCAAATCATGTTCAAATAGATTATTTTTCAAGATGTCCATAACAAGCTTTTTCCTGTATGTGTTACTTCAATATGTGGAGCTGAAGGCTGATAGAGACCTCATGGAACCTGGAAAGGAATTGATTCTCTTAACCTTGCTTAGAGGATCATCTCCAGAAACAGCATTTTATTCAGGGAAACTTACCCTAAGGAAAGAGAATTTTAGAGGTAGTCATTTTCTGTAAAGTCAGCTTCCCCTGTGAAGAGCCTTTTCTCTCTCCTTGACATCCAGAACCACTTTCCCGTTCTCAGCACAGGACAGAAGTTTTTTGGGTTTGTTCTGTTTACTCTAGAATTTATAGCCATGTAAATTCTATATATGTATTTCATTGTCTTTTCTGCTAATTCTGTCTGATGTTAATTTGCTCAATCAGTCCAGGAAAAAATTTAGAGGGATGTGAGACTTTTCTTTATGCTCCTAATACAATATTATATGTAACATAAAATTTAAAGTTAATATTATGTCTAAATTCCTTAATTACTGATTTTCCATTAAAATCACTAGAATTATGAATTAGAATGCCCTAATATGCCATATCATCTTACACATTATCATACCTAAAGTATCTCAGATATGAAATAATATGAAGAATATGAACACTAAGAGATATGATTTCTTCTTAAAGAGTTTATCCTTTAAAGTAACAATAGTAATTTTTATCTGGCAAGGCAATTGAATTTGAAATTATCCCCAGGATTTGGGTTAGATGTGTTACCTGGAACTGGTGACATTTAAAATGAGCCTTCTTATAGTCATCATGGCATAGAACAGACAACTTTGTGAGGGAATTACCTACCTTGGGTGTGAAATAACTCATTGTTCGATTATCAAGGGAAATTATAGTCCACAACCTTCACCCATGTAAACCATTTGCTGTTTGACTTTGATTACTTTATTATATCTTTGTATTATGAAATCTTTTCTTGTTTTTCCTATATATTCCAGTGACAGTGGATTTCTATTATTTAAATGACTTCGGTTGAATTTGGTATATCACAAAAGTGACTTGGGTTTCACTTTCCACAGAGGTCATTTCCATGACAATGACAAGTCTGTGAAACCTGATGCACCACGCATGTGGTCAGTGAATCATAAGTATTTGGTTTTGTGCATACACCTGCAATTACTTTTCACTTGAGTGGAGATGCTGTTGTACTTATAAAATATCACATTTTCAAGCATTACTGATTTTATTGTAGCTTTTTATCATTATGTATTCAACTGTGGGTGCTAAAAATATAGCTAAATGTAAGTATTCACAAAATGATTGTCTGTTAAAAGGGTCTTTATTTGGAAAATGCAGTATAAGCAAAAAAAAAAAAGTATAGGTGCTCTATGTGAAATGCATTTAGTTACTTGTCTTATTAATTTTGATCCAGAGCAACACATTTTCAGCCAAATGAAGCAGTTGGGACACAGAGACTGCAAATATAAAGTGAATATGGTATAGTATTTAGGTCTAAAGATGATCCTGCTAATCTAACATCAAGAGGATATATTTAGAGTGGATTTTCCAGTGGACAGTTGCAGACATAATTCTGGCTGGTTTGATTAATTTCCTATTTCCGTTTGAAACTAAGCTACTTATTAACATTTCCACTGCCACCATCCAGGCTGGTTCCCTGCATTTTCTCATCAACTTCAACCCCACATATTGCCCTCCATCCATTTGCACTGTCTTTATAATGATTCCATAAAATGCTAAGTCAGATCATGTCATCTTGTGCTTTAAATCTTATGGAGGTAGAGGAGAAATTTTCCCTCACCCCTCTAGGCTCTTTTCAGGCTGGTCAAGCAATAAGTTAATATCAGATTAGTAGAGAAAAAGAACAGATTAATGACACATGTAGAAAATTTGCATTACTGCAAATTCTAGGGTAAATAGAGTAGATGAGAGTTTTTATCCTTAGGCGAGTGAGTGGGACAGGGGCCTAAGGCATCAATAACACATAGGAAACTGTCTTGTGAAAAGGTACTACAAGAAGTTGTACAAAGTGGAAAGCTTCTATATTCAAGAGGGTGAGACAAGGGAGACAAAGTTATTAGCCAAGGAAAAAGATTATTTCAGTGAAGGCATCTTCCCTTAATGAAAGGCAGGGGGTTTGTTATCATGCAGGTTTCCTTACTCGTTGACCAGGAAATTCCAGACTGATTGGTTAAATTATACTTTGGCAGAGGTTGAAGCTGCACTTAGATCAGGCATTAAATCTTGGTAGAGTTGGGCATCAGTGACTTCATTTTGAGCCTTTTTTATTTTTTCTTAATATTTATTGAGGTAATCTTGATTTACAAAATAATATAAGCTTTATGTGCAGGTTCCCCATTGCTCAAATACATGACAACACACCCTGCCCACCACCAGATTACCAAAAGTCTTTCACTACTGTCCATTAGACCCACATCCACTTACCCCTCCCACCAATCCGTTCCCCCCACCATCACCACTCCCCTCCCCCTGCACCTCAGGTCTGTTATCAATGTCCAAGGGGTGGATTTTGTTTTATCTGTTCCTTTTCTTTGATTCTTTATATCTTTGTTTCTTTCTCCTTTTGATTTGTTTGTTTTAGCATAATCTCTTCTTGTTCCATCCATGTCGTCAAAAATGACAGGATTTCATCTTTCATTTTGGACTTGTTTATTTTTAACACATCAGAGGTGGAGAAGATGGGGCCTAGTTTTCTGTCACTTATTTCCTAAGACCATTCAGAGTCATGGCAGTCTCAGAGTAGGGAGTCAACTTTTATCTCAAAGAACAGGTTTAATAAATGGAGATACTGTGAGTGGTTAGCAATACATATTTGTCTTTCTCTGATTCTAAATTGGAAGCAGGGCCAAAATACAGGTAATCTGTGTTATTAATCAAATTCTGGCCATCTGGAGCTGATTATTACAAAAGTTATTGTTTGGCTTTCCAGATTTTTTACTAGAGATGCTAGTCCGACTCCTTACATGTCCTATTTAGAGTAGACTGACTTCCTGGGCTGATTATTGTAAATAAAGGATTAGTTTCCTGGGCATGTAGCTATTGGTTGTGAATCATACTTCTCTTTTTATAAATGGTGTGGCCATTGTCTGTCTGTATATATTCAGTTTCTCAGGATAGGTCTTATGGAATCCACTACTCCAGTGCCCCTGAGGAAGAATATATTAAATTTCTGCTAAGGCTACATACAAACTTGGGAAGAAGAACGACGACCATCTTGGCTCTGTTCATCATTTCAAATCGGATCAGATCATTGATACACACAGTACCCTGAGGTTGATATCAAGAGAGAGATTTGATATCTCACCTTCATACCAGTAATTTAGAATTGCCTGACACACCTTTTTTCTTAAGATCCAAATTCCTAAATAAAGTATAGGAAAATATGGAGAGTGACATTTGGTGACTCTAAAGGTTGATTATTTTTTCAGATAACTTTTTCTCAGATTTATATTTTGAGAAGTTTGCACAGCTTTCCAGAACCTCTTAGTAATGCTGCACGTGTTTATTATTTTTTTCCTTTAAAAAAGAAAAAGAGAACCTTTGCAAGAAAGTCCCCAAAGGAGAGTTAACAACTGCCTTAGCATGCAGCCACATTCTATGGGCTTGGTGGGTGTTCCTGTCTGTCTGGAGTAGAGCCTCAGTAACACTCTTTGCATGATATAATTATAAATGAAAATACATCTGTGGTGAGCACAAGCATTCCAGCCAATGCAGTTGATTCTGTGT
Source organism: Solenodon paradoxus (assembly GCA_004363575.1). NCBI lineage: Eukaryota > Metazoa > Chordata > Mammalia > Eulipotyphla > Solenodontidae > Solenodon > Solenodon paradoxus. The sequence goes on along the minus strand of RJWH01000179.1, from coordinate 1,138,766 downwards.
TATGTCTCCTTCAGCTGAGAAGTCATGGTTTGTTAAAAATATATTTCCCACTGAAAATTTCATTGCTTCTACAACTGATTTTCTATTTTGTCAAACAACTTCTTGGTTCCTTGTGAATTTGCTTAGTACCAGTGGACACAGGATGGGAGAAGGAAAACATGACAGAGTTATTAGATAAACTCATTGACTGTGGAAAAGGCCGGAAGGAAGAATAAACACAGAAACTTCTTATTTCCAGATTAATAACCGCATAACTATCAAATAGCACTTGCTTTTTTTTTTTTTCTTCTTGCTTTGTGTCATTAAATAATCTAGATCATCCTTACTTTGTGGAAAACAGCTTCTGAATCTAGGAGACTTCTATTGGCAAGTTTTACTGTTTCTTACAAATTTATTTGCTGCACTGCTAGTCTCAGCTACTGTCTTTGATGATAGTGAAGTAGCATTGGCTCAAGTGTTCAAGAAGTTCTCCTATTTCCCCCTTCTGGAAACAAAGGATCCATGTCATTCGATATCCTTGAAGTAGAGCAGGAACTTCAAAGGAGACCCAGGAGACTCAGGTGGACAGGTTCTCCAGCTGCTTCCTGAAGGAGGCATATCTTGCAAACTCATTCTTAAACCGTTTGGCATGCCCAGCAAAAGGGCCCATGAAATCTGTATCTGGAGAGGGCATGCCTTAAAGTAGTTTCTTTAGCCTATGTTTGCTGGGAGTATGTGTTTTAAGACTGATCCTATAAGTATGCCTTTGAGTGTTTGAATGGTCAAATATCCATGTGGACACTGAAATGCCCGGACATGCATACATGCCTCTGTAAGCTAAGCAATCAACATTATTCGTGCAAAGGAATCAGTCTCTGGTGGGAAGATTCTTAAGCATACCTCTGTGTAGTTGGTGATAACTCCATTTCTAATAAGTTGAAATGTAAGTGTAACCATTTTAGGGGCTTCTTAAGGGAAGAGCCTTGTTCCTGTGAGTTCCCATTACTTTTCCAAACTTTTTCACAACATGATGCCTTTATTTCTATAGGAAAGAGTCATTGCCTACTGAAGCCCACTTGAGTTTAGAACGGTTGAGGAAAGGCTTTTCTTGGGACCCTTTTAGCCATAAAGCAGTATACACAGCAGGGTTTTTTCTTTTTTAATTTAATTTACTTAAGCCTTGTGATCTTTGAGAAAGCATGAATGAGCAATGTTTTTAGTGTTTGGCTTTCACTGTGACTTTCTTGGAGGATCCCTGCCCCTTTGCCTTCTAACTCTCTCCACCTCTACTCAGATGAAAGGAAGGCTACAGTGTGAACACCCAAAGGCTTGACCTTGCCTGGGAGAATGTGGCAGAATATACAGGCTGCCACATCCTGATGATCCCAGAGGCCTTGCTGAGGACCAATTTAAACTGGAAAGCACATAAGCTTCATTGGGCGATTTCAAAGTTCATGCAGCTTTAGTGCTAATCCTCTTATTAGGCCAAGTGACTCACATACCATGATGGCTGTGGCATAAAGACCTCTCCAACTTTTATTTACATTTCTCTGCATGGTAGAATGCAAGTCAATTCATTCTCCTCTGACATGCTTCCCTCACCATCAGCCCTGCCCCAAGGTGGCTGAAATTATTTGAAGGCCAAACTGCTTAGGCTAACATACTTGCAGATTTTACATGAGACTGCTTTCCCAGTGCTCTGAAACACTTGCAGTATGTGGGCTTAGTGATTCTGCTTGCTTTCTTTTTTTTTCCCCCTTCTGCAAAGGATAACATCTTGACTGTAGACAAGGTAAGCATTTCCAGTGTGAATGTTTAATGAAGATGAAGTCAGCATGCAGCATGCTGTTTATTTTGCTTTCTAATAAACCCATGCTCAGCAATAGTCTTATTACTGCTGCGACTTCTTGCAACAATTTTTCGGCTTCTACACGCAGAAGAAATTTCTTTCAACAGTACCCTTCTTGTGATAAATGAATTACATAAGCATAAAGGATTCAAGGTTGTAAAGATATGATGAACTAAAAATAACCCCTTAGAACTTTTTTTTTAGCTTCCAAATCCCACGTGCGTGTTCATGTATGACAGAAACAGAGTGAATTCTGAAGTTATCAGAACTTACTTCAGACTCCAAATGGGTCTCAGATGTCATACTGCTAGGGAAAATATCCATCATAGGTGGAATAAAAATACTTGTGTGAGTAAAGACTTAGGAATGAGAAAATGACTATTGAAAGGCTAGAAACAGAGATATCAGAGGGATTGAGTACAGGAAAAGAGTCAAAAGACGATGCTCTAGTCCAGGCTCAGTGTTAGGAGCTGTGAGACCAGAACAAGTTGCTTTGCTCCCCAGACTAAAGTTTACTTTTTAAAATGTCCAGGTGAAGCTAGTAGGATCATAAGATGCCATTTATTTATATTCATTCATTCACTGAGTTTTAACTTTATTGAAGGAGCAGTGCATTGTAAAGTTGTATAGATTTAAGGTATATATAATCATAAATCAACATCTGTAAATAATGCATTAAGTCCAATTCTATCCTTCACTTGTAATTAACCCCTTACACCCAATTTACCCTCCCACTTCTGCCCCATTCCCTTTTGGTAACCACTGATTTCATCTATAGACTAAAAGTCCATCTTTGTTTGATTTGATACGTTTGGTTTCTCTATGTACCAAATACAAGGGAAATCAGATGTTTGTCTTTCTCCTTCTGATTTATCTCTCACTAACCCTAATTTCGTCCAGGTTCATTGAGGTTATTGCAAATGGAAGGATTTCATGTTTGTTTGTTTGTTTTTAGTAAAGTAGTATTCCATTGTGTATATGTACCACATCATCTTTATCCATTCATCTTTCAAAGGGCACTTAGGTTTTAAGGTGGCTTTTAACTTAAAAACTGCATGCTAGTTTCATGACAGTGATGGCAGTTTAAAATAACTTATTAGGTCCCAGTCTGCTGTATTTTAGGATGTCTCAACATCCTCAAAAATATCCCCAAATTGAGGTATTACAGGCTTTTCCTGTTACCTGAAAGTAGAATGTTAAAATTTGCTATGATTTGGTAGGTTACTTTTAAGTCTTGGAAACACCATAAATTTATATGGAAAAAAAATTGAGTAGTTCCTCATTCCCATAGTAGAGTAGACCTGTATACATTCATTTTAATGTCATAAAAATCAAGCTTGGAGAAATATTTGCCAAAACCCACGCAACTTCTAAGTGGTGGATCTGGGATTCACACTCAGGTTTTTCTAACTTCAAATCCTTTCTCTTTTAATGATGCTATGCTGAGTTCTCACCACTGGCTAAGATGCTAGTGAATTTCCATCAATATGGTGGAGTAGTCATAACATTCTATTTTCCTCTCAAGTATCATACAAATTCTTGCAGTGTACATCAGTCATATTGCTAGAGAAACAGAAAAAGTCTTTGTTGGTCCAGATTCAGAATACAGTTCTCTGAGTTTTTTGTGGGAGAAAAGGAGCCCAGAAATGGAAGGTGAAGTGTTGGAGTATGTGTCACCAAGTTTAAACAGTCCACTCATTCCTACACCAGAGGGAAAGAAGAAACAAGAATAAATGGAAAAATCAATTTAATATTTTGTCATAAGAAAGAGTCCATATCTTTAGAAAATCCTCCAACCTCAAATAGGCATCAAAACTTGATGACCAATATACCTAGTGTTCGTGTTGAGAAACTAAAATTTTCAGTGAAGGTTTGGAATGCATACCTGTGTCTATATAGTAATGAATCCTAATGCCTCTGAACTAATTCTATAAGGTGGATGGATGGAATGAATTAGTACATTGATAACTAGAGACAGAAACACTAACATAAATGAATTACAAGATGGGAAATCACCAGACTAATTAGAAATGATGAAATGAGAGAACAATATGTCTCAGAATTAGAAGAATTTTTGTCACAGCTCTATAATAATAACAGTGGAAAGATACTTAGACTCCTTGTATCTTGGTTTTCATGAGACTAGTAATACCTACCTCAAAGTTGAATCCACATTGTAGGAACTCAACTATGATTTATTTTGACTACCCTTTTATTTTTATTTCTAAATAAGTTTTATTGATATAATATTGCATCATAACTTTATATACATTTTAGGGGAGCATCATACTAAAACCACATCTACATGTATATATATATGTATATATGTGTATGTGTGTGTATGTGTGTGTATGTGTGTATATATGTATGTGTGTGTATATGTGTGTGTGTATTTGTGTATGTGTGTATATGTGTATGTGTGTGTGTATATGTGTATGTGTGTATATATGTGTATGTGTGTATGTATGTGTATGTGTATATATATATACATTAACTTCACCACCATTTCAGTTCTTCACTATTCAGTTGGTCCCATTAACCACCTTTCTTACTCAAATTCCTCATTTCATAAGTGAATTTATTTTATGATAGAGAAGAGATCAGTGGAAGCAAGAGAGCTGTTCAGCATCTTTTTCATAATCTTTCAAATATCTGCACATATAAAATATATACTTGAGCCTCAGACATGTCCGCCCCACTACAAAACATTTTATAGATTCAGGTGTAGCTCTTTAACTTTTGGGTATTTTCATTGACTTTCAAATTCCATACAATATAACACAGTCATTAGTAAGAGAATTTTTAACTATATAATTAAGTTGCTAGATTCAAATCCTGTATTCTGTATCTAGAATTTCTATGATCAGGCAAACCATAAACATACTTAATTCTCTATGACTGTTTTCTCACTTGTAAAATTAAGGTACAATAGTGCCTAACTCATTTTTGTGAGCTAATGCTTCTAAAGTCCTTAGGAATAATACCTGGGAAGTACTTAGCAGTCAGTAAATGCTAGCCATCTTTATTATCATTTACCATATTTTAGAATGAGAGCCTTGAGCTCAAGATTTCATGAGTATCTGAACATTATGTATTTAACATGCTCTTTCAACTCACCTCCATTTTTTTTTTTTTTTTTTTACAGCAAAGGTACAGGTAGGAATGAAGCTGAGCAGAGACAGGCAGGCTGGAAGAGAGATGATGAATAAGCATTTTATTTTTTTTTTTTTTTTGTAGTTTATCCTGGTTGTTCCTCCAGGTTCTTGGGATATATGTGGATTGCCCCAGCTGGAGATGGCAGAGTTATCTGCTAGGCCACCAAGGCATACCTCTTCCATATCTTTATATCTGGAATATATGTACAGTTGTTTTGTGTCTGGTCTTACATACATTTTATTTATATACATTCCATTATGCATACATTCTGTTTTGCTTACAACTTGTCATTTTATTCTGAGATTTATTAAACACACATAAATTGACCTAGGTATTTTCTTTCTGAGTTCCATTTTCCCTCATAGGCACATAGCTACTTTTTTTTTGTTCTCCCTATAATACCCATTTAGGTTGAGCTAGCCTATTGCTTTCCTCAGCAAAGCTACAAATGACATCTTTAAATATATTCCTTTGTGTACCTATGTGAAGGTTTCTAGGCATGTATATATAGAAATAGGATGATCTAGTTAGAACATATATGTGGTCTCAATTTCACCCAATATGCCAGCTTGGGCATCTCTTTTAATTCCCTATTGTATTTCAGGTTCAAATGATAGAAAATTCTGGTCAAAAAATTAGTCTTTTTTTCCATTTTCATGTATGCCTCTTGCACAATTGTAGGAATTCTATATGTATTGTCAATACAAATTTTTCTTAATGATATAAATTGGAAAGTGGTTTAGTATTACTATTAATAGCACAATTTTAAGTCAGATTATCTTACTGCAAATATTGCTTCACCCATCAGTAGCTTTGTGACCGTGTTCAAATTTTGTGACCACTTTCGGTTCTATTTTCTTTATCTATAAAATGTGATAAGTAACAGTGACCTCCCTCACAAGACTGTGAAGACAGAATGAGTCAATGCACACAGCCCACTTAAAGTGGAGATTGGAACAGAGGAAGACTCAGTTGCCTTTTGGAAATTTTTGATATGCCTTGCACAGTAACTTTTCACTAGATTGCTTTTTAATTTTGTTTTAATTGTTTTGTCCTACCCAACCCTACTCTATACAACTTCCTTCTTCTCTTTTAGGGAATTCTGTGTTCTTTGGGACAAGTACCATGTCTTAGTAATTTTTCATTTCCAAGTGCCTCGTAAACTACTTGGTCTATTAGGAGATGTTAAATATCCACTGAATGAATGAACTGAATCAGTGAATCAGTGGATGGTTTTGGTGTCATATCACCTCTCTCATTACTAAAGTTCCTTTGATTTTTTTTTTTTTTTGAGGTATGGTTTGTGCCACCTGAAAGCAGGTTATTTTCCTCCATTATGCTGATAGTTAAATCAATGGTTTCCTTTGGGGACTTAAAATAGCTGACTTCTGAGACAGTTACTTATAGATTTAGAAATTGTCTTCAACAGAACTTCTTTCAACATATTACAACTGTCTGCAAGCTTAAAGCATTTATTCTAGTTCTATTATATGGGTTAGTTTTTGAAACTTATATGTCCCTCTTGTATATGAATGGAAAGACACTACTTGATCTCTTGATAAAAAATTCTCTTTCTGAAACCCAAGGAGACCTACCCAGGGCCCAGGATGAATTTTAGATGCACTGAGATTAGACACCTCATCCTAACTTACAGGTCTTTTCTTAGTCTTTGAAACTTTAAAGTTTTAGAAATATTCAGATTATCTCAAAAAATGACCTTGAGTTTCAAGATTTTTCAAGCTCATATAAGAAATAGGTTTCCAGTTTGGCAAGGAATTTCAATTTTGATAAAAATCAATAAAGGATATATCAAAGAACAAAAGGTTAAAGATAAAATTTGGATGTTTATGTAATTTAGAAAGAATGAGAAAAATGCAAAGAGGAGTGAAAATGAACAGGCAAAAGAGAAATGACATTGAATGATAATATAAATTTTACAATATATTAATATCTAGTTGGACCTGCTTTCAAAATTCGTATGCTAAATATTTTAATAAGATCAGAAAGAGAAATGGAAAGAAATAACAGGAGCTGTGTTAAATTTTCTCTAAATATTCCAAAGCAATAGAACACATGTGTAGTGAAATAATTGCTGCTACTGTTAATTTGTAAATGCAAATTTACAATCACTTTTAGTTCTCATAGGAATGTCATTAGAGAATCTTTACTTAACCTATTAAGTATATTAATTTCAATGGTGGCACATCCTGGTGGCTCAGTGTTAAGAAAGGGTCTGAGGCCCATATGTAACCCAAGGAAAGGACCTGGGTTGGTCACCTGGGTCTGGAGAAACAACTAAAATGAAAATAAAATGCTGCTTCTGCCTCTCTATTCCTTCCTGCTTACTCCCTGCCTGCCTTCATTCCTGTCTACCTTTCTCTTATAAACAAAAGCAAAAACTTTCAATCGACCTGAGCCATAGTGAACACAGATATATAAACTCTACACTTTTTATATCTTTATTGTTTCAGTATCGTTTGCTTTTTTTTGACTATCTTCAACCAAGTCATATTTTGCCAATGAGTGGAATATAGGTATCCTCCATTCCCCCGTCCCCCAAATTCATAGGTAGAAATCCTCTGTCCTCAATCTGATATTTGGGGTCTTTAGAAAGTAAGACTAGTAATAGTAAGATTAGATTCGTGCAGTGCCCTCATTTGGGGACTGATGACCTTATATAAAAGAGGAGACATGGGATCTTTCTCTACTCTCTGCCAGGTGAGGATACAATGTGCAGACCATCTGCAAACCAGGAAGCAATGCAACATATATCAGATATCTGGTACCCTGATCTTGGACTTCTTAGTCTCCAGAAATGTGAGAAAGAAATGTTTCTTGCTTGAGCCACCCAGTCTCTGGTATTTGTTGTAGTGACTTTGACTAAGATGCACCCAAGTAGAAATGCTACTCCAGGAGAGTTGTGTGATCTTGATGTAGGTTCATGACCTGAGCCACTATCAGTACAGTTGATAGTGTCCAGTATTGCAGGAATGTCAAAGGCCTCAGTCTTCTGGCCTGAAAACCTATGTTCCTTTGCAAATGGACCAAGGCCTCCTTCAGGCTCTACATATCAGAGTGGGCAGAGTATTAAAAACAGCCAAGATACATAAAATCATCCCCAAAGGTGCTGTTAATACACATTCCCTAGGGTAGCAGTTCTGCTTGCCTTTTGTTTATGCAACTAAGTCACTGATTATCTTTCCCACCACAGGAAAAACAGCTCTTCAGTGATTTGCTCCTCCTCCTCCCAGACATGTGAAAAGTTGATCATTTTTAGTTGCAGACAACTAGGCAATAATGCACATAGTCTGGAGTTGGTAAGAAGTTGTGAAGAGAGGAATGATAAGTAGAGAGCATCTAACTAGGAAAAGAGGGGGGAGAAGGCTAGAACAAAAGGAATGGGAAAGGACTGGTCAGAGAAAAGAGGAAAAGTGGTAAGAGCCGGTTGGGAAAGTAGGTCCAGGAAGGAGTGGTCTAGCTTGAGTGTCTGTTCTCAAGAATGTATGAGAAAAGGCTGAGAAGCTTTTTTCTTTTACACTTAGATTCAGTGTTCCCAGTAGGGCTCCATGAGCCATGGGCCAAAATGAAGGGCTATGCCAGAGGACCACTTGAAATGATCTATCATAAACATTTTGTAAGAGTTCAAGGCAGGTCAGAGTAAAGAGATAAGACTGCAATGAGATCACAGTAGATGAAGCAATGTGGCAGAACGGCGAGAATCTAGAAACGCCAGTTTTCTGAGGGAGGAGAGGCTGGTGTTGTACCTTTTTTTTCATGTTACCCTTGCTACAGGAAATATGTCCAATACTGGTCATGAGAGGAGGTGAGAGAAGTGCCTGGGCATGAACTAAAGCTGTGGTCCCAGGAAATAGTTAACCGAAGGAAAGGAAATAGAAGGAAGAGGGGATTCATCCCAGTTGTGTGGAGCCTACAGACATTGCCTGCTTGAAAAGGACTAAAAGTACATACGAAATTATAACAATTTAAACTTCAGTACCTTAACAGGTTCAATATATTTTTTTTTAAATGGACTTGACTAAATTTCCTGAGACACATCCTAAGACATTTAAACAACTACAGTCACTCTGAAGAAAGAAAAATGAGTCATTTTATATGGTTTTATTGTTCTCAACTATTTAAGGCTTTATCTTCATGTTGCCAAAACAAGCCGTTAATTTAGTTAATTTAGTCAACTACTCAGTCATTGCAGGAAGAAAACAAAGCTTTCTGAAGAGTAATATGCTAAATTGCATGCCCCAAGCCTCAGCTGTTTTCTGGACTTTCCTCTTTTCTATTTGCAGTATTGGCATTGAAAGACATAGCTCCTGAGCTCTGTGATGGAAATGAAAGAAAGGCTGTTAAAATGTGAACAGTAGTTGAGGATTACAGCAAAAAAGATAATCCTGCAATATCTGCTGATACAATGACTGTTGCTAAATACTTAATTTCTTATATGATTTCCCATAAAATCAGAGGAATAAGGCGACATGAGCATTATTTACACTTTAGAGAAGTAGAAACTAAGCCTCAGGAAATTACATGTTTGGAGCAACTCCAACAGCACCTCATGGTCAGGATCATAAAGTTTGTGTTTTTCAAAATCCCACTCTGGGCTTCATCTATCACCTCACGTGATCTCCATGTTCTAACGAAGCAATCTTCCCTAGTGGCATGCTCCCTGTGGGGGCTCCCTGCTTATTTGTTGAAGATGATGATAATGATCATGATAATGATCATCATCTGGAATGAACAAATGGTAAGTAGCCAAAGGGAGCCAAATAAGAGATAAGTGTTTATGGAATTTTATTGTTAATCATAGTGGTGTAAGTGGAAAAGTGATGGGAACATCTAAAGAAGAAGGACTGTTGGTGAGTAGACACATCTTCATTTTAGTTAGTTCATTTAGTTAAACTTGATTATTTTTTAGCACACAAAAAAATGAGAGGATGTTTTAGAAGTGGTTCTTAACAAGAAAGAAACAAAGACAAGAGTGGTGACAATTTTGACACCAAGTAACATAAGATTCCAAGTGAGAAATACCCATTAAAACTGAGCATCAAGTATAACAACCAGCAGATGTGAACATTCTTCACCCTGAGGTCATAAGGAAATTAATTAATGAATTCACACACAATTCTTTAATAGTCACATAAGAAAACTTGAGTCAGAGCCCGAGAGCCTATGGCAAGCAATTTTCTTGACATCCGATTAATTAATGGCAGTATAAACCTTAGAGATGTTGTAATGTTGGCCTGAAGACTTCAATGGTTGGCTTTACTGCTGCCACCCACAAAATGATACACAGCAGGGCACCTTGGGTTATGGATTTTCTGTCTATTACACATCATCTTTGTTTTCTACCACAGGTGACATTTTTTATCTTCATCCATTTGGAAACTAAAACCACTCAGTAGGAATTGACTTTCTGCTTTGAGTATCATAAGCTGACTCAAATATAGTACATTGCTAGAGAGCGCTTTCTCTTCTACTTCCCCAGAAAATGTTCAGCTGGTTATAAGACTTTGGTGGGGAGTGACAAAATACACTAGGTGTACATTTTCTGCTTGAAGAGTGAATTTGTTTTCAGGTTTAGAATGTTCTTGTATCTGTTTCATCTAGGTAGTGAGTTACTGAACAAATCACATTGGTGTGAAATGTTACAATTGTTCCACAAATAAAGGCAAAAATGACCAGAGAGACATTGTTCAAATCAGGAGAACTCATTGTGGGGCCTCAGCATGATATGCAAAGGCAGGAGAAATAGATTGAAATGGACACTCCTGGAACTGCTTCCTTCAGTGTTTCTTGAGGGCAGTCACCTCAATCTTCTCTAGAGGGGAGTGGATGTAAGAGGCAGATACTGCCTGTGGTCAAGAGTTCTGAAAATGTGTTTTACACAACATGAATTGCAAGAGTTTTTAATATTAATTACAATAAAGAGACCTCTGTGGAAATATAAATGTGGACACATGTTGGATTACATAAAATCAGATTTCTTCCCTAGAAGAGTTTTTTTTTTTTTTTTAAACTAAATGTACATTCAAAACTACATTTTCCAGTATTTAGTAGTTCCCAAGTTCATCTGAATTTGGAGCATGAGACTTATTTTTTTATTATTCTCAAGGGGTCATTTTGCCGATTAGCATAACTTTGCAAGCATTCTTGGTAGAGATCTTTGGTAAATTCAGTTTTACCCCGGATGGGGGGCCCAAGGAATCATTCTGATTTGAAATCCTAGCACTACATTACACTTGTTCTAAAGGAGTACTAAATTTACAGATAACTCGAGGCAAACCAGCTTCCAATATTTATAAGTTATCCTTCAACTTATTCATGGTTTTCTTTATTTACTTGATCTTAATAATCTGAGCAAGGGTTAATTCAATTCTCACTGAAAGAATAATTTAAAAATGTGTCACCTGTTCCCGTGATTCCTCTTGTGTTAATAGTTTCCTGTTTATTCATATAAGGCATCATAGAGTATTTTTAGATATTTAGATATTAGTCTTTATCATAAAATTGATGAACTTTACAATTCAGATTTACTAAATGGCAGCAAAAAAACAACAGTGATTATTTTCTGAGTAATATTCATATATTAAATCACATCTCAAACCCACTTCATAATGTATGAAGTTTTAAATGGACTATCTTTCCAAAATAGGATCAAATTTTGAAAACCGAGCAAAAGTTATATGACTCTTAAAATTTTTTAAACTTCTCATTTGTTTTAAGATGGAAATGTTAGTTTTTAAAATGAGTTTCGAAACTTTCTCTTTTATTTTCTCCATATAGGAAAATAACTTTTTCTTAATCATTTTGTGTAATGTATTCACAAAATGTTTGACTCATTCTCAGAAATAGTTCTTATTCACCTTTAACTAACGTTTTTAAAAGTTGTTTCTAGGTTTATGAACTTTTTTTTGAGGTATAGTTGACATAATATGATCTTAATATTAGGTTTGCACCATAATGATTCTGTATCTTTATATGTTATCAAATGATTACCACAATAATTCTAGATAATATCCATCACACGAACCTTTTCCTTGTGATGTGAACTTAAAAAAAACTTCTTTTTCTTCCCCCCTCAGACCCCACTGGCAGTCATCATCTTGTGTTCTGTGAATTTTGCTAGGGTTTATCTGTTGTTTTATTTCATTATATCCCAAATATGACTGAGACCATCCTGCATTTCTTTTTCTTTCTGACTTATTTCACTTAATATGACCCACTTCCATCCAGATTGTTGCAAAGCACAAAATTGTCCTTTTTAGTAGCTTCATAAAATTCCATTGAGTATATATACCACAGCTTCTTTATCAAGTCTTCTGTTGATGGACATTTAGATTGTTTCCATGTCTTGGCTGTTGTGAACTGTGCTGTTATAAACATCGGGGTACAGGTATTTGTCCTGATTAATATTCTTTGGGTAAATATCTAGTAATGGGATTGCTGGATCAAATGGTAGTTCCATCTTTATTTTATTTTTTTTTTTAGGAATCTCCATACTGTTTTTCAGAGAGGTTGCACTGATTTACATTCCCACCAACAATGTAGGAGTGTTCCTTTTTCTCTATGCCCTTCCAACACTTGTTGTTTCTAGTCTTTTTGATATAGGTCATTCTCAGTGGTGTGAGGGTGTGGTATCTCCTCTGGTTGTTATTGGCATTACTCTGATGATGAGTGATATTGAATATTTTTTTCGATATCTGTAGATCATCTATGTGTCTTTGGGTAGGTGTCTGTTCAGTTCTGCCCATTTTTTGAGTGGGTCATTTACTTTTTTTGTTCATGTATGATATGAGCTCTTTGTATATGTTGCCTATTTTCTTATCTATCATATGATGTGTGGAATATCTTCTCAAATTTGTTGGGTATCTTTCTTGTTTTAGTGGTGGTTTCTTTGACTGTAGAAGTTTTTTTTTTTAATTTGATCTGTGCCAATTATATAGTTTTACTTTGGTTTCTTTTACCAGGGCTATTACTTCCTCAAAGATCAATTTGATATTGAGGTCATGGAACATTTTCCCACATTTTATGGTTTGGGGCCTTTTCCGGTCTTTGATGGTGCTAATAAGTAATCTAATTTCATTTCTTGGCTGCTGCCTGTCCAGTTTTCCCAAAACCATTTGGTGAAGACTTTCCTTCCTCCACTGCTTGTTCTTTTCTCCTTTGTTGAAGATTAGCTGTCCATATAGGTTTGGCTTGATTTCTGGGCTCTCAGTTTTTATTTCATTGACCTGTGTGTCTGTTTTTGTTCCCTACTGTACTGTCTTGATGATCACTTTGTGATTATAGTTGGAAGTCAGGAAATGTGATTCCTCCACTATTCTTTCTTTTTTCTCCAGAGAGCTTTAACTACTTGAAGTCTTTCATGATTCTCAACAAACTTCAATATTAATTTCCTTGAAAAATGTCTCCAGAGTTTTGATGGGATTTGCATTAAATCTGTGTATTGCTGTAGGTAAGATGGTCATTCTAATCAAGTTAATTCCTCTAATCCATGAATATGGAATATGCTTCCATCTTTGTGTCATATATATCTATATCTTTTTTTGTTAAAGTCTTGTATATTTCATTGAAGAGGTCTTTAACATCCTTTGTTAGGTTTATTTACAGATATTTTATCTTGTGTTATTGAGAATGGGATTTCTTAATTTATTTGTACTCTGCTTCATTGTTTGCATATAAGAATGTATATAGGAATTTTCACAGGTTGATTTTATGTCTTACTACTTTGCTATACTTATTTATCATTTTGTTAGCATTTTAAGACTTTTACAGGTATAATATCATGTCATTTCAACTAATGACAGTTTTACTTCTTATTTAATGTTTTTCTTGCCTTATTGCTCTGGTCAATATTTCTAGAACTATGTTGAATAGTAGTGGTAGAAGTGGAATAGAGCAAGCTTGTCTTATTTCAGATCTGATGGGAAAGGCTTTCAGTTTTTCACTGTTGAATATTATGTTGACAGTGGGTTTGGTGTATATTTTATAAGTTGAGTTATATTCTTTTTATTCCTGTTTTGGCAAGTGTTTTTTGAATGGTATTTGATCTTTTCAAATGCTTTTTCTTCATCTGTCGATGTGATCATATGATATTTGATTTTCTCTTAGTTGACGTGATGTATTACATGGATCCATTTGCATATGTTGAACTATCCTTGCATTCTTGGAATGAATCCCCTTAACATGATATATTATTTTTTTAATGTGCTGTTGAATTCAATTTGCTTGGATTTTCTTGAAGATTTTTGCATCTATATTCATCAGTGATGTTGGACTCTTTTTTGTGCTGTCTTTGTTTAGTTTGGGGATCAGGGTAATATTGGCCTCATAGAATGTACTTAGGAGTTTTCCCTTTTCCCTCTTCAATTTTGTGGAAGAATTTAAGGAGGATTGGGATTATCTCTTTTTTTAATGTTTCCTAAAATTCACTGTTGAAGTCATCTGAACCTGATCTTTTTAGGACATTTTGACTACTGCTTCAATTTCTGTGCTTGTGATTGATCTGTTCAAGTTGCGACAGGTTTAGTTTTGGAAACTAGAAATCTGTCCATTTCTTTATGATTGATGAATGAATTTGTTGACATATAATTGCTCATAATAGTCTCTTATGATCCCATGTGTATCTCTTTAATTTCTGATCTTTGTTATTAGGATTTTCCCTCTTTGTGAGTTTAGCTAGACGTCTTACCAATTTTATTTTTTCAAAGAACTAGCTTTTTGTTTCATTGATCTTTTGGATGATCACTTTTGTTTTCAATTTCATTTATTTCTATTCTAAATTGTATTTCATTCTTATGATTTTTGGTTTTGATTATTCTTCCCTTTCTAGTTCCCTCAGGTGTGAGGTTAGGGATATATTTGGGTTCTTTTTGGGGTTTGATGTGTAGTTGTGTGACTATAAACTTCATTGCAGAACTACTTTGGCTGTACCCCATAATGTCTGGTAGCTCATCTCTTCATTTTCATTTGTTTCCAGGTAAGTCTTAATTTCATCTTTAATTAGATCAGTGATCCATGAGTTGTTCAGGAACATGTGGTTCAATCTCCACATCTTTGTGGTTCTGCAGTTTTGTTCTGGTTCATTTCTAATTTCACCCCCTGTGGTTAGAGAAGATGTTTTCTATCATTTCAATCCTGTTATATTTGCTGAAACTTGTGTTATATTTCAAGATATGTTCTATCTTTTAGAAAATTCCAGATACACTTTAGAATAATTTTTATTTTTTTCTTTTGTTGGGGTTGAACGCCCTGTATATGTATGTTAAGTACATGTTATTTACTGCTTCATTTAGAATCCTTATTTCTTTGTTGATTTTCTGCGTGATTGATCTATCTATTGATGTAAGTAGAATATTGATATCCCTTATTTTTATTGTGTTACTTTCAGTGTCTGCCTTTAGCTCTGTCAGTATTTTATATATTTAGGTGGTCTGGCATTGGGTTCATAGATGTTAATGATAGTTATTTCTTCTTAGGAATTACCCCACTGATCATAATGTAGTGCCATTCCTTGCCAGTGTTACCCTTTATAGGTTAGGTGGAAGTTTATTTTGTCGGAAATTAGTATTCAGTTCCTGACTTTCTTTCATCACTGTTGCTTTGATATGTTTTCATAGTCTTTAACTTTCAACCTGCATTTGTCTTTAGATGAATCTTATTTTATGATCCAATAATTCTGTTTCTATTCAGTCTAGCCAGTCTTCACATTTAGGGTGATAAGTGCTATACAGGACTTTATTGCTGTCATTGGAGCTTTTTCTGTTCCTGTTACTTCATTTCCCACGTTTTTACTTGCGTTTCTTCTCTGTTCTCCAGTGTCGATTATTTCATCTACTTCCCAGCTATCTCTCTCTTTAAGGTTAGGTTTTGTGGCTGTCACATGAATTGTCACTGTCTGTACAGCTCTATGATAGTTTTTTATGAGTTGATGCTATTTCATATTTATATTTTCATTTGTACTCCATGCTTTTCTTTGCCCGTTTACTGTATGTTTGTTTTTTGTTTGTTTTCTTTTCTCTCCTGTTGGTCCTCTCTGTTTCTACTTTTACTTTCCTATTATCATTCTCAGGGCTTGGCAAATCTTTGTTTTCCTTTTCCCTGTTGTAGGAACCCTTTCATGGTTTCTTGAATAGTAGGCTTAATAATGGAGGAATCCATAACTTTTGTTTATCATTGAATAGTTTTATCTCTTCATAATATCTGAATGATAATTTTGCAGGATAAGATTATTCTTGACTGGCAGATTTTGTCTTTTAATATATTTTGAATATTTTTTTCCACTCTCTCCTGACCTGTAGGATTCCTGCTGAGAAGTCTGATAACCTGATGGATATACTTTTGAAGGTTATGCTTCTCTTTTCTCTAAACCCTTGAGTAGTTTTTCTTTGTCTTTGATTTTTGCTATTTCTACTATGATGTTTCTAGTAGTAGATCTTTTATATTGAGAAATTTTCATGTTTTATCTGCTTCCTGGACTTTCATGGTTACCTTTTGGGACATATGTGGAAGTGCTCTATTTTTCTTGGAGTAATTTTCTCTTCATTTTTCCCTCTCCTCTCCTTCTGCTATATCTTCTATCTTTGTATTTCTTCTCATGGCATCTGATATTGATATATTCCCTTTGATCTGCCATTTCTGTTTTGTGGTCTTCTAATTAACTCTGGGTGGTTTATGTGCCTCCTGCATTTCATTTTGCTTTTTTTTTCCTATTAATAACTATGTTTCAAACTCTTTCTGGTAGGTTGTCCCATTCAGTGTCAGTTGAGTTGTTTTCTGGGGAGGCCATGTCATCTTCTCTCTTTGGGCCATTCGTGGTTTTTTGGGTGACTTTGCCTTGATTTAGCACTGTGGTTTTCTTGTTCTTTTACCTTAGATTCCTTCCTGGATGATGATGTTGGGGACTTACGTGGCCAAAACCAGCCACTTTGCCTCAGTGATGTGTGAGCCCTGTTACCATGTGTGGAAACCTCTCTTGTGGTGGGCGACTAATGTTGGTTTAGTGATGCCCACTGGTTTCTGTGGTATTGGGAGGGAATTCTCTTGCAGTTCACTGTTAGGAAGCTCTCCAATTCAAGGACCAATTCATAGGTTTTTATCAAGCCCCAAGATGGCAGACAGCTTCCAGTTGTCGGATCTGGGGAGATGGTACTCACTCCACACTGCTGTTGAGTGCAAGGATGATCTCAGGGAGGTCTTCTGTGTTCCACTAATCACAGAGATTGAATTGTTCCATGTTGATGGGGACTGGGATTTTCCTCTGCAACTCCCCAGCCAGGAAGCTCATTCACAGTCTGCCCCTTGAGCTCTGCATATCCCTGCGGGGAGGGATCATAACTCACTCACCATGGCTCTCCAATTCAGGGGGCAGGAGGCTCCCAGATAGATTCTCTCTGCTCTCCCCACACAGAGACTGCAGTTTCTTTGGTTGATTGGGTCCAGGTTCTCCCTCCCTCCCCACCTCCAGCTCTTCAACTGGGAACAAGATTGTGGTAGTTCCCTGTATGGTCCTTTAAAGACTGGGAGATGGGTCGCCCTCCCCACTACTCTTCAGTGTCTTAGAGGATTCCAGGCAGGTTGTGATGTGAACTTTTATGATTGCTCTCTTAGCAATATTCAAGAATGCATTATAATGTTATTGACTATATTAGTCAGTATATTATATTCCCATGATTTATAACTGGAAATTTGTACCTTTTGACCTACCTCACCTATTTAATTCATCTACTGCCCACTCGTGGCCTCTGTCAACCACTCTATTCTCTGCATAAACCTTGTTTTTATTCCAGAGTTAAGTGAGATTATACAGTATTTGTCTTTTTTATAATGTCCTCAAGGTCATCCATATTGCAAATGGCAAGATTTCATTCATTTTTATGACCGAATAGTATTCCTTAGTGTGTGTATTACATTTTCTTTATCCATTTATCATCCATAGGCATGTAGGTTATTTCTATGTCTTAGCTGTTGTAATAATGTTGCAGTGAAATGGAGATACAGATATCTTTGAGTATTCTTGTTATTTATTTCAGATAAATGTTCAAAAATGTAATTGCTGTATCATTATGCTAGTTCTATTTTTAAGGTTTTTTTTTTTTTCTTTTTAAAAGGATTGTATTTTTCCATAGTGATTACACCCATTTATATTCCCATCAACAGTATATAGGGTTCCTTCTATGAACTTTTCTTGAGTCAATTTGAGTATTACACATTTTACTGGGAGGAAGCAGTGGTACTTATTTTAGGATTTCAAATTAATTGATTCACACACATATATACATATATGAGCATATTTTATATACTTCATTTAGTCTTTGTGCAGTTAAAGACTAATGTTTATAGTACTATGGATTTATTTTCTTTTAAAGTTAATTTTTAAAACAATTTTGTTTTTCACAAATACAGATTTTCATTTTAATAATCTGTCTAGGATTTTTTTCTATTAATATAACACACACCTACTTTTATGTCCACTTTCTAAAATGATACGTGAATCTTTTTGTATAACTTTACTTGGAATAGTTTAAGTGAGAGACCACCTATCATTTTGCTAAATTTACTTTAAAGCATATTGTGTTTAAAAGTCTGTAAAAGCCCAAGTATAACTATGGCTTGAAATTCTCTTCAAGCACTGAAGCATTTAATCTCTGCTTAGACCTAGTCCTATGATGCCAGGTCAGAATGTTCACTAATGGAAGGTCTCTGCTATTTGCTTCTTTTGTCTATCCTTTAATATTTAAACAGAGTTACCTAAACCCAGTTTTTTGTTGTCCACAGAGATTGTCCTATCTTGGTTAGAATTATTATTTTTCTCTGTATATCATTTGACATTCCAAATATCAGGACCTAAAAAGATCTGGGACTGCAAGTAATATCTCTCTATCCATAACTAAAAAGCAATTCTTGTGCTATTTGCTTGTCTTCCTGACCCAGTGCTCAAATTTGAATAGCTTTGTGTAAGTGAACTCTAAAATACAAAACATATTACTTAAAAAACACTCATCCAATATGTTTGCTCATTCAGCTATCACTAGGAGTGAGGAGCATGAAGCTTTTGAAATACTTCTGTAAAACAGTCTTTTAAAGAATCCACTTAGATAAAAACTTCAACTATGCTACACATCCCTTCCCCATGACTTAATGCATAAACTAACCAAAAAAAAAAGGAAAAAAAAATCCTTCCTGACTAGCTTATATTTTACTTTCTTTGGCAATAAAGGAGAAGCTGTTCCTATAACTATCAATAGTGCTCCTCAAAATGAGAGGTAGACAGACATCTGCTTCAGTTAGAAATGAAGTTGCTATTTCCTTGATAGTTTCAAATCTCAGAACATACATTGTTCTAAAGCCTGCAGTCATTCTAGTGCTCACTTTTGATTTACTGCTTTTGGGAACAGAGCTTGTCCTCCAACAAAGACAGATGACTGTGGAAGGCATCCTATATAATTCTGCTTACAGAGAACCCATATAAAAATACTTTGAATGCAAAAATGCTTACTTACAGAATTGGGTGTTTCACCTTTCCTATCTATATCTTTGCTTTCTTTAGATTTAATCTCTCAACTTTTCAGAAATAGATTAGGTAGATTGGGTTGCTCATTTTCCCCCACTTTAAACAGATGCACGAGCTCTGTGTTGCAAAAATAAGCTAACTTTTTGTCTTTTTTGATCCTTGTGATTGCTGAAGTCGAGCTGATTTTAGTGACACAGGGAAGAAAGAGCCATCCTCACTCTGCTTCGCAAACTACCGTTCATTTCAGAAAAAAATAACACTCTGCCTGTTGGCTGGAGATCCAGCTGCTTGTCATGAGAGACCTTGTGGCGTCTGCTACTGAGTCCAGCTGCACAGCCGAGATCAGTGCCCTAAGGACTGAGCACAAAAATGCTATGATCCCTGGCGGTGACAGGGTCTCTGCTAACAAGCCTCTAGACATTCAAGATGAAATGTCATCACCCCAGCCTAGCTACCATAGAAGGATGAAACAAAGCATCTAAAGACCTTTAATAGCATCAGAGTCTGGGAAATAAGTGAAGCATCCCAGGTAGAGTTCCCTATTCTGTGGAATTGATGTCAATTTTGTGAGCCATTGTGACCTCTTTGCTATCACCTTTATCCCCAATACACACAGATAAAAAGATAACGGGTTTTCCCATGATTGATCTTAAAACATTTTTAGATCTTACTGCTAGCTTTCAACTATTACTCAATAAATAATTATTAAATGTCTTGTGTATAAATCCCTTTGCTAGAATTTGAAGTAGAAAAAGAAACTGATAATTCTCTACTTTCATTAAATAAATTTAAGAAACAGTATTTTTACATTTTAGATCCCCAGTCCTACTGAACTGGCCCTAATCCAGTGATTCGTGTCCTTATAAAAAGATAAAAATTTAGACAGACACAAAGAGAAACAAGTCATATGAAGATGGAGACAGATCAAAGGGAGGCTTCTAGAAATCCAAGAGTGCCAGTGGTTACCAGCAAACATAAGAAACTGGGAAAGAGACATAGTCTATATTCTTTTTAAACTTCCAGAAGGAATTAACCCTGTTGATAACTTGATTTCAGATGTCAGACCTCCCAAACTATGAGACAATGCATGCCTGTTGATTTTTTTTTTTTTTTTTTTGGAAGCACATAATTTTTGATTTATTCTCATGCTGTTACCCTCAACCCCAGGTCTTGAACCTGGGACCTTGGGGTGTATTTGAGACTGCTCTCAGGGTGTGCTAGACTACTAGCCACCAGAGTTCACCCATGTTCCTGTTGCTTTAAGCCACCCAGTTTGTGATAATTTGTTATCACACACTAGGAAACAAATGTACCTCATCTACAACTCTTGGATTGGTAATAAAAGGGAGGTTTTCAGATTGCGAATTGTCCAAAAGAACTAGAAAGACAGAATGTACAAAGTAATCAGTACAATAAATAGCCCTCACTCATAATATATTCCCTTAAAAAGAACCATTATACTAGCTCCAGTCTTGTAACAAAGAATCAAAATCTTTCTGTGACCACTCGTCACACAGTAGTAGTGGCACTTGGAGTAGGTTCTGTAAGCCCAGCATTGAAAAAGACACCTGTCAGTTGGAATGTTTTCCTCCAGGTCAATTTCTTTGTTAGAAGAAACAGCTCCTTTCTGATTATGGAAAAGAACAGGTTACACGTGCCATTAGTTGCCTTCTATCTTTATCATGAATCAACAGTTACTAGAACAGAACACTATCCTGTCTATTGATGTCACTAAATTTTTATTGGGTCAGTATTTTGTGACACACTCTATCGTGTGACCATAAACAATAAATGCATTTTATAACTTGCCAGGACTAATACATCCAAAGTGTCATCCATCAGCATAGTGACTTTGGTACCACACATCGATCGTTGCCACTGCTCCTATGAACATCGTTAGAACTTCTCTTGTGCAATTTTCTTTATATCTGTTTAATGAACCACACAAGAAAATCAGCCTCATGGATTTATAGTCATATGTAATTTTGACCGTTAAGACTGTCATCATATTTGATGAATCTTACCCACCTCATCTATCAGAATTGACTTTGAATAACTTTTGACCATTTCCCCAAATAAAATCCACCAACCATGGAAGGATATTTGCCTTAAATGAGCACATTCAGAAGAATAATAGCTTCTAAAATTTCCTTCAAAAGCCAGTTAGCACAGTGCCTTAGAGATGTTTGACACCCAGTAGATGTGTGGAATTGCTTGAATGTACTGTGTGGATAAGGAGGACACTGCCAAGAAAGAAATTCCAGAAATAAAAATGAATTCCTAAATGAATTGTAGAAAGGAAATTATATATCATTATATATTTACATTGTAATCATGTTAAAAACATGTAACACTTTTATTAGCACATTAATACATCACCTACTACTGCTACTACTACTAAATAGATTATATATCTTCCTAAACATTAGGAGATGTAATTGTGTAAATTACAAGAGCACATGTACAGCTATACTTGCATTTTTGCTTTGCTTACTTTTTATTTTCTTGAATGATTAACAGTGAAACAGGATTTCAAGTAAAGCGTTTTTGTTCCATTTTGTTTGTCACCATCTTTTTTTTGACAAAATGTCTGAATCTGGATGGCACATTTGTAAATAGCAGCAGGAAAGTAAGTAGTTAGATGCAAAACTAAATCACTAGTGTTGGGTCAACTAATGCACAGGTGTACTGTGAATCATTTTCTCTCACCTAGAGCACCATTTGATAAGATTTAGAGGAAAAAATGGATGATATCTAAAGGGTTAGATGGCAAGTATGACTGGACTGTTAACAGAAAAGAAAACGATAGATGTTAAGCAAATAAAGCATTTTACCGATTTAATGTGTCGTAATATTTCCTTCTGTAGCCTTATCATTTAGCCTGACAGCCTGCCAGTCATTCTCACAGATGTAAAATGATAGTTTAAAGCAAAGCCACTAATTTTTTTAAAGATCGATCATGGGATATTAAACTTGAAATATGGCTCAACTTGTAGGGATGTAACATGGTATAATAGCTTTGGAAAACAGTTTGGCAGTTTCTGAAAAATTCAGAGTTACCATATAACCGAATAATTCCAGTCCTAGTTCCAACCAAGAGAGATTAAAACACATAACCACATAAAAATTTGTTCATGAATGTTCACAGCAGCAGTATTCACAATAGCCAAAACAGACAAGCAACCTAAATATTGATCATTTGTGACTCAAGTAGTTACGTATTCATACAATTGGAATTTTAAATTTTAAATTTTAAAAATGAAGTAATGATACATACTAAATATGTATGTACCTTGAAAAGATTATGCTAAATGGGAGAAGTCTTTCACAAAGGGCAACATACATGATTCCACTATACGCTACCTGGAGAAGACATCTACCGGGACAACAGATTAGTGGTTGTCAGAGACTTCCCAGAGATGGGAAAATAAGGGAGTATTTAGTGGGTACACAGTTTATTGAGTGATTATGATGCTCTAGAATTGATCGTGGCAATGATCACATAACTATGAATATATAAAAGCCACTGAATTTTACAGTTCACATGGGTAAATTGCATGTTATGTGAATTATATCTCAATGAAATTTTTTTAAAGTAAAATATTTTTTGAAAGCCTTAAGCCCTGTGTTAAAAGGACTTTCTCCCAAGATATTAACTCTACTAATTAAAAGCAAAGGCATAAGACTAAACTTACGGTACACAAGAAAACTCCAGTCTCTTTTGCTCTCTGAACAATGAAATGTTAATTAAACTTTGGGGTAGAGATTTTCTGGCTTCTTTGTAGTGTTTTTCAGAGCATAGTATGCTTGTCATGCATAAATCAATAGGTGCTTACATTTTATGTCTCGCAAATAAAATGATCTCTTAGGAATCCATACTAGCCTGTGATGATGCAGTTTCCCCAAAGTCTTCAGAAGTCCAGGCCACCACACTAGGCTTTTCAGGAACATTCAGTCTCACTTATATCCTTAAACTCTGTCTAGTTAAAGATTTCCTTAGGAAGTCAACTCTGATGTCTATTCTGTTTTGGGACATTTGCTCCAAGGACTTACTTAACTTTATGTATCACCTTTTTTGGTCCTTCCAACAAGCAACATTGTTTAACACCAGGAGAAGCACTAATAGATACAACATTCAACTCAGCTGTCCTTACTCTTGTTATCCCTGGTGACTCAGAACAGGTTTCAGAGCATTACCGGAGATGACATAGTGAGCAAACCGTGGAACCAGAATGTGAGCTGTGACTCAAACATGTTCTTAGATGAGATACAGGCTGAGAGTTGGTAGAGGCCATTGGTTAGTCCAGAAGAGGAGGAAGTGAGGGCAGTACAACGTAGGGACTAAGCACTAGGGTTCTGTTTGCAAATACTCATTGTATCACTTAGTATTGTGGATTGTGATCATTTATTTATGTTCATTGCCTCACTTTGCTTGGATAAAATTAGGTGAATTATAATTTTATAATATTTTGAGGTTTGCAGTGAGATAATCCTTGAAAACAATTCAGTATAGTCTCTGGTACAATATAAAGCTATCAGAAGCTATCAACGAGTGTTAGCTCTTAGGTGTCTGGCTTTATGACTTTATAGGGCAGTTGCATTACTGTCTCCATCTCAGAAGCAACAGATGAATGACAAACTATCCATCTTAGCTATAAAGTTAAATATCACCATCTTAGGCAGATTAGTGAATAATCATATCATTGATATTTTTCTAAATTGGTTACAATAAAATCAGTCCACTGATCTCAAGTGTGTATTTGTATTTATATGTATGTATATACAGAGATGTGTGTATACACATATATATGTAATATATATGTGTGTGTATGTATATATATGTGTGTGTGTGTGTGTATATATATATATCTTGACCTTTGAGCATTGGGTAGTATAAGAATAAATGAACTATGTTTTGCAAAGCTGGAGCACTGGGTCCTATTTTGATGCTATTCAGTTGTGAAAAGGCAAGCAATAATGTTTAGTTATTTCATTTCCCCTGCTCAAAACCACCTGTATTTGAAAATCTCTATTTGAGAAACTATGAAAGCTCTTCAAAGGATTTTAAGTGGGGAAAAAAAAAGCAAGTTATGGTGCCTTATATAATTGCTGTAAAGAGGGGGAAATATGAATACATAATTGTATCTTTTCACATAGTGCAAAATGACCTAATAGATGCAAATATATGAATAGTAGTTATCTCTGAGGGAAATAGAAAGAAGGTGGCTGTGAATAGCTAGAATGGGAGGATTCTTCACTCTAGAAGTAATTTTGTACTGTTGATTTATACTTGTGAATGTGTTATTTAATCAAAAGTTAAACATATAATTTGAAAAGTTAAACATAAAAACTATCCCCAAGGACTTTTTGGTTAGAGAAAGTTGAGGATGCATATTCACATCATTTTCTAATAAATAGTAATTGTTAAAGAGAAAAGTGGGCAGGGTGAATTCTTGTTAGTCTTAGGGGACAAATGCCGATGAAGTGCCACTTTTCCATAGCTGTATTTTATAATCTAAGCCTGAAATTGAAATAAAATTATAAGACACAAAGAGAACCCCCCAGGTGGTGGTGACTAGCTCCGAGAAGATGATTGAGCAGCCAGAATCTGTTGTTCAGGAGAAAGTTGTGACCTTGAGACAGGTTTGTAAAGTCACATTCAAGGAGAGTCAAGCTCAATTATTTCTCTAAACTTGCCATTTTAAACCAGAGGATTTTTTGCTCATAATTTGCAGAAACCTATGGTTTTAGTATATTATATAATATTATAGCATATAAGATACGATTACATAAATGCATCTTAAATGTGTTTGTCCAATAAGACTTACATTGGTACAAATGTATCAAGAAAATCAACTGATGCTATTTCGCGTTGAAGAAAAATTGAGGTTTACCTGAAAATGGAAGAAAAAAAAAAAAGAAATTCAGAGCCAGGAAGGTAGTGCCATCACCACATATCCTGAGTATAGTAAATCATGTTTCTGTTATATTGTATAATTAAAAAAAAAATTTACGAAAGTGATTTAGAATAATTCTATTTAGATTCACCATCTAAAAGAAAAATAATCTAGACTATCAGCTCCTTGTAGTCACAAAGTCTTATTTATCTTGTACTCCATTATCAGATACATAGTAACCCCTAAACAGTTTTAAGATTAAATTTAGGAAAACAACTTCAGCTATGCCTGTTTATTTTTCCAATTGACTTAGGGCTAGCAGAGCAGTTCTGCCGGATGGAAGTGCTGCCATTAGAGGTTGAAGTAATTTATAGTCCCGTTAGGAACACTTTCCCCTTGTCCTTTCAGAAGGAAGAATAGGCCTCTGGTCAGAAATATCTTGTGTTGTAGAGTGAATTAAAAAAATAGAGATTGACCTGAATTTCCAATTCCAGTCATTGGATTACTTGTACATCCAAGAAAGGAAATGTAAGAATTAAATAAAATCACTGGAGGCTTTGAATCCTCAGGCATGTCTGCCTGGACATTACTTTTTAGATTGGAGAAAGTATTACAGAAAAAATATAAAACAAATATAAATACCAGCTCTGACATTTCCAGCTGTGCGACCTTGGAAAATTCCTGTTAAGTTCTCGATTTCCCTAATGGTAAAATGCGGTGAAGGATAAGGCATAGGAAGGGTCACGGGTTTTGAGATCAGACCCCTGAAATGCCTTATAGATTCTAAGAAGTGTATAGGATATTACATTAGACTACTCTTTTCTTCTACTTGCCACATGTTGGTGGTTTGTCCAGGTATTTTTATTCACACATAACCACATGTGTTCGACATGTATGGATTTACCCTGTTTGAAATTTGACAAATCCTGTTATTTAGGGTCTTATGATGGCCAAGCCTCCCAGAGGTGCCATCCCCCAGGACGTCTGCCTGTGCAGTCTAGGTCTTAAATTTCTCCCCATTTCCCCAGTTTTCTGACTGAGAATTCTATTCAGTTATTGAAGATGAAATGATGTCTTTTTAAAAAATGTGGATGGAACTTGAGGTGATATGTTAAGTGAAATAAACCAGAAAGGAAAAGAGAAAAAGTTTCACTTATAAGTGGAATATAAATAAACAACAGTAATGAACTAGCAAAACATAACAAATTTCTCAGGACTCAGAATGCAAGATTTTTGTTCCAGGAGGGGTGAGGTAGGGGAGAGGAGGGAACTTGTGGTTTCTAGAGTAAAAATGACAGTGTTGGCCAGTACCAGCACTGTGGTGGTAGGTGTGCAGTGATAGGCATTGAGAGATGAATCTACTCTCCTTAAAACTTCAGATAGTAAAATTTTAAAAACTTTCCCATCTTCCTCTCTGCTCTCTGCTTTAGAGTTTTCTACCTGAATTGCCCATTGAACTTTGATACTGCAACAAGACAATTCTAGCTCTAAAATTTTGGGGTTTTTTTGAAATAGCTTTGCAAAAGGACTTTTTACTCTTTATTCAGAAACAAATGTATTCATCCCTAAAATTCTACTAGGCACAATCAAATTTTTAGCGATTTGAAAGCTTTCATAATCTCTCAGTGACTTAGCCATTATTATGCATATCAATTTTCATTGTATGATATTATGAAGACATTTTATTAGAGTTTACTGCAAATTAGCCTACATCCCTGTGATCAGTGCGTTTTAGTGTTATTAACTAGGATTTTATCAAGCCTTTGTGTACTTATTGTTCTTTACTGCACATTCTTGTCTTGAGTTGTTATGTAATTGACTTTCATCGACTCTTCTATCAATTGTTGTAGAACTTTAAATTCTCCTACTCTAAAATCTTTTTTTGGTGTAGAAAACAATATTGCTATTTTCACTTCTAACATATTGTTCTCCATTACTTAGTTTTAATTCATCCACTGATATCCAGAGTAAATCAAATGAGTTGAGAACATGATACATAGAAGTGCACATGCATTTCCTCATCATGCAGGGGGTCGATCAAATATTGTCTCTATTCTTCTGTACTTATATTAACACATTTAATAAAAAATGGTGAAATATCTTTGTCAGTTTATCTGACACAACCTATATACACAATAGTATTGTCTGATAAAACACCATGGATTTTTTTTAGAAAATTTAGGAGACAATGATGACTTTAGATATAAGCAGAGAGTGACTTTGTTGGGTTATTTAAAAGACACAGAATCTTATGGTTACCCCAAATTCCTTCCCTACGGTCTGCCAGGTACCAGATGTCCCACTACTAGAATAGTGACTTTGTTAAAACAGTATATTCAGAATATCTGTATTCTATGCAAACTCATTCCTTCGGAGATAGTGCACACTTCCCTATCATACAACTGAGCACATTTTTGCAATTTCTTTATAGGTAATTTAGCTACCTCCTGAAATAGAGGTTAAGTGTTAGAGGAAAGTTAGAGCAGGTGTGTTTTGAAGTAGAAAATAAGAGAAAAGAAACAAGAAGATATATAAATTATATAATGCAGAGTAACCCAGTTTGGTTATGATAGATTTAGTCAGACTATATGATAGTTGTTTGAGTTTCATGCAGAAACAAGAACAGAAGATTGAAGTAGTACAGTGTGTACTGCTGTGGTTACCCTTGTTGTGTCTGGTTTTATATCCCACCGTGTCCTAGAAACATCATTTCTACAACCAAACTAAATTGCATCCATCACTTTGGCATCTAAGCTGATGCTTTCTGACTTTGCTTTTTTCTTTTTCAAACAAAGTGCCTCATTAATATCTTTACAGGAAATTGAGAACCTCCCTTTCCATGGATCTTCACAAATACAGCCTAGACTAGCCTTTCCATACTCAAACTCCAGCTGTCCTTCCTGCTGATGGAAACGTGTGTGGCAGAGTGCAAATAGCTTAGCAAGTGATTTTAGGCTAGATGCAAAATTGCTGCTGCACTGCCAAAGGGGGATTTCTCAGGAGCCATCTCCATGTCAGTCTTCACACATATCAAGTGGTGTCTTGTGACAGTGAGACTGACACTTCCTGCATCACCCCCTGTTTTCACTCATGCTTTAGACAAGGTTTTGAGGTCAGCATCTAGATTGCGTGGGGATAAAACAGTGACTATGTGAACTTTCACCTTCTCCTGGGTTCATGAAAAGGCAGCAGAAATTTTGGTTTGCCATGTAGAGGACGTGGAACATTTAGTGAGATAAAGCCCCTTGCTAAGAGGAGAAATTGCAGTGAGCTTTCCTGTTTCCTGGCTAGCTTAACTGAGTGAACTCTATAATGAATGCACTTCTAGAGATGGACTGTGCAGCAGTTAAGAATAAAATCTTCAGGCAAGAAGGGAAGAGAATAAACCATATGAGAATGATATGCGACAAAGATTCAGAATAGGTAATATAAAATATCCCTTTAGTGGCAATTTAAGTATGATGGTATTTCCTACAAAGTATATTTCAAGTTAATGGTGGACTCCATTGATTTTTTTTTTTTAAGGTGAGGTACAGGCAGGAATGAAAGTGAACAGAGGCAGGCAGGAAGAGAGAGGAGGAAGAAGCATTTAGTTGGTCATCTTGGTTGTTCCCTCTAGCCTGGGACGTGAACCTAGGACCTTGGGCTGTACATGAATTATACCCAACTACTACTCCACCAGGGTGTGCCGAATTGCACTAATTTTTAATGTCCGTATTTCTGAAGAAAATGGTAATTAAAGTGAATTTATACTACCAGAGTGGGGGAGCCTTCTGACTATTTACCAAACTCATCTCTTCTTTTGAGTTTATAGTTAGGTTGTATTTCCAGATCTCCCACACTTGACCACGCGATGACTTCCAGTAGAGGAAGTGGAAATTTGAATGACACAGAGCACTTCCCAGCCAAGCTCAGGGCTACCTCCCTCAAGAGACACTGTGCTTTTTCCTTCTTCTGATTGATTGAGGGAATGATCCCTTTATCCAAACAAATGTGGAAGCCTCAATTTGAAAAGTGACTCGATGCCTGTGTGTCATCACTTTGGAAAAAGGTTCCTGCAGTGAGCAATGTCCAGTTTGCTTTTGGATAAGCAAGAAGTTAGTTTATACTGGGTTTGAATGTTTATGCAGTTTGGAGTTTGTTGCAGAAGATTAATTATACAATTTTAACCTGTCGCTTAACTAATACAAATCATTCTTGAGATTTTTCCTAGGGGAAGTCACTCATGTTTTTCTTGCAGGTTTTATCAGAGCCAAGCATGAGGACTGTCTTGAATACCATGAGACCACTCCAAGGGTACAAATTAAAATTAAACCAAATAAGAAGACACTAGTGCATCAAGGAAGTGTTTTTCCTTTCTTGATATGTGCAAACTAACTTGAGACCTTAACATCAGTACATTTTAGGCTATAATTCTCTAGATCACAGTGACCTGAGCACTTGGGAACTATCTGCATAATGCCAGTAAGTTTTTTCATTATCCTGCATTTCTCAGGGGACTGCACCTTAACACGGTGCTCCATAAGAACAAAGAAACAATTTGCTTTTGGATAGAATTGCCTATTAATCCAGACTTGTTCTTCACATAATGCAGCCACCAGCTCCTTCTGCTATCCAGCTGCTCTGCCTTGTGCCAGTTTGCAGTATGGCCACTCAGGTGATATACTTACAGAGAACAGTGCTTTCTTTGGTCATCTGTGTGATAGGAGGCAAAGTGGTTATATTTGAAGACTTGGCAGAGAACATGGAATTCTAATCTCTGCAATGGTTATGTGCTTCTGTGCTGGTTCTAAAGCAGGTGAGTAACCACAGAGACAATGTTTCAATGCTGACTGGAGCCATGAGAGGGACATGAGAACAAGTGGCTACCTCATGAACCCAAAGTGAGGGAAAACTTGGGCAGAGCAAAAAGGGCTTTTCATGAAGACTCTTGACTAGCTTTAAAATCTCCAGACCTCTAGGCACAATACAAAACCTCCAACACTTTGGACCCACAAAATAAATTTCTAAGGAGTCTGCGTTGGGGTGGGGCCTGGATGTTGAATCCTGCTCCTTGACTCTTCAGCCAGGGACTTTCTTTCATCCTTCCATTCAAGCAGATGTTAAATATTCAGAAACATCTTTTCCTTTCCATGCTGTCTCTGTAGACTGGTTTTGAATATCTTGACTCCCCAAATATCAGTAAAGCATGCAGAATTTACAATAAAAACAAAAACAAAACCCATTATACACACGCATACATATACACACACACATACTGCTAATACTATATATCAAGGCAGTAAGGCAAGATACTTTAAAAATAACAAGAGAGGCATATATATACACACACATGTGTATACATATACACACACGTATATGAATGAAATACACAGCATTTATGTATGTATGCAGTGCCCATGCTAATAAAGAGTCAGAGTTCCACAGGCTTGAAAGACTTGTGCTATTCCATTGTTTTCTAGGATAACAGACCTAAGTTCCTTTACCTCAGAACCAACTTCACCTTTTATGGCCCGTTGGACCTTCACGTGCTACCACCCACTTGTCTCTTGATTTCACAGGCAGAGTTAAAAAAAAAAGGCTTAATTTAGTAAAACCCATGAAAAGCCTTTCTCATGTGTAGAGTCCTTTTTATTCTGTTTGAATTGAGAGACTTTTGACTCTTTTCAGGAGTTACTCTGCTTGGCATCATTTAAAAATGATTAGTTTCCAAGCATTTTCTTGATCACAGTGTTTTGAGGTAAAAAAAATCTGTTATTAAAAATTGATTAAAATTTCCTTTGTAGAGTAGCATCTGATTTTTTTAAGTAAATATTCCTTTGATATATAAAAATATATCATCTTTATGCAATGGGAATTCTAACTATATTTACTAATTGAGCTTATCAGTTGAATTATTCTATTCCTTTACATTAATGACTTCAGTATCTACTAATTTTTTTAATTCATAAACTGTGTTATGATTCAGATATGTTGTGTGTGCTTTCATCAGATCTTATTAGTTTGGGATGTCACATCCTTGTAGATTTCTTCTAACTTACATCTCACCAGAATTTTGGGTCTAGATGATGCAGTTTTCAGATGGTAGACAGCGAGAGGTATGTACCTTCACTTTGTTACCACTTGACAGAACTAGAAGGATCGCTGTTATCCCTGACCCCACATGTCCTGTGATACACAGACACCCGCTTCCAGGTAAAGGGGTTACGTGGGCACATTCACACACTTGGGGCCTCCCTTGGTCCCAGTGAGGACTGCACCTACCTCCTCCTAAGAAGTCACTTGGCCTGGTGTTGTCTTCTCAACAAAGACCACCAGTCTGATGCAGCCAAGTTCTCCCCAGCAAGCAAATCATGTTGATTCACCTCCATCCTGGCCATGCTTCCTTTGGTCCCGAGAAAGAGTATCTGTCGTGGTTCTGTCCACCCAGAATTTGGAAGAGCCTAAGATTCAACTTATAAGCATCCTGATAATGGGAAGGGAAGACAAAGGAGTATGTTTAACCTCATTGTCTCAGTTCCACTTTCTGTCTTGGCCCCCACTTCTTCCTCAGACCTTTGGCTGTACAGACTTCATGCCATTCAATAATCTGACTATCCAAATACAGGAATTATGTCCAATTGTTAACAGAAGGTGTGATTCTGAATGAGGAACAAAGCATTTCACGCTTTCTCTCTCCAGGCTTCTGCCCTGTCATCATTTAGAGTATCAGCAGCCGACAGTGCTTTAAGTCATAAAGACAAATTTCATACCTTAAAGAAAATTACTGGGAAGAGAAAAGAATTTATGGTGATGACTGTCACTTTCCAGGGCCACAGCAGAATATGTAGAGTCCGTCAATAAGTGTAAATTTCTCTTTCCTCTGTTCTAACAAAGAAAGCAATGATTCTCTAAGGGGTGAAATTGTTCTAAGCTCTTACATGTATATGCATAAAACACCACAGAACCTCCTTGCTTGTGTCATGCAGGGATGAAAAATTCTGCTCCTGATCATAATATTACTCCAGAATGTCATTTGATAATACAGGAAGTTCATAAGCCATTAGGATAATGATTCCTAACATTACTTGTCAGTAAAATATGGAAATCATTTCTTGTTACCCATTTGTACTAATTTTATCTTACATTTATTTAGTCAGCAGCAATGCTGTTCAGAGGTGATTGTTTCTCACTGATTAATTCCCAGGTCTAACAGATCATCAGCAGATATACAGTAATATTTTTAACAGTGCATTTTTGAAGAAAAAATTTATATCTTAGCTGTGACTCATTTAGGTGAAAGAAATGGTTGCACATTTTGCTACTGGCCTGATGACTTTTATCCTGAGATACTCAGACACTCAATGTCAGGGCTGCCTATGAATAAAGAGAAACTTGCTTCAGTTATACTTCCCTCAGAACTCATGGACTTGTTTGCCTTCATCAGTCTGTGTTCAGAATTTACCTATGACTCCAGATGACCACGTAGTAGTAACTGAATCGGCGTTCAATTTCTTAGATAGAAAATCTCCCACAGTCCTTTCTTGAGTAACTAGACAATTAGGTAAATTTGGAGTGAGTACCAGAGTACTTCTGCTCAATTTACAAAGTCCTTCTAAGCCGCTATTGCTGACTAATTTGAGTTGATGGATGGTGGTTTATGCAAAGTATTGTCCCTTTCATAGTATTTGCATTCTGATTTGATTTAATGGAGCAAATCCTAGGATTATTGTAAATATTAATGACTGGTATGAATGTATTGATGTGTGGAGATGCAGAGAGTGATGAGAAGGGGAGGAGAATCATTTGGAAAGTCTTCAAATCTCTTACTCTCCATTTATCTTCTCAAAATTTGAACTTACAGGTATTGCTTTCAGGCACTTCATGTCTTATCTTTTTGTTGCCAGTGTGTGGTTTTTGTTTTTTGGGTTTTTTTTGGTTTTGGGGTTTTTCTACTGATGATAATGATAATAATTGCTCCTTAAAGATTTTTTACTTTCCACAATCTTATGCATCATTATTTTATTTACAAGTCCATCATAGCAAATGAAAAACTTGAAACTATGTCCCTTCCCTGCTAGTAGAGAGGTTTCTGAGACGGGAGTCCATGTAAGAAACAGTCTTGTTCACTCACAAATATAAGAATTTATAAAAAATCTTGATATAGAAAAATATTAAAAAATGGTACATGGAGGGACTTTCACCCACTTTACAAAAGGTGTAATCTTTTATTTTAAAAATTTGAAGAAATGTGAATTACAAGTTGATTTAGGTTTAAGATATGCATCATCATAAATTAACATCTGTGTGTGATACAAAGCTCTAGCTTCTCACTCAAGGATGAACTCTGCATCATCACAACTACACCATAAAGAAGGTATTTTCCCTTTTCCCAGAGGAAAGATGCCATTTTAAAAATAGATAATAGACAATGAGAGAAAACAAAATTACTCTATCTCGTTCCTTTCTTCCCTTTTTCTCTCTCAATATAAATGCTATAAAAAAAAATAAAAGGAATCCAGACTTTAACAAGGAAGAATACACAGTTCTCAGGCATGTATCGCTAGCCAGGCAGACACTTTATCTCCTAAGCAAGAATGGCATCCTCAGGAGATAAGAACTGGATAGGATTATGCAAAAGATCTTGGGCCCCAAAAGGAGCATTTAAACATATTAAGTAATCCTAAAGAGATGTTGTTAGGATCAAGATCAGGCTGTTTTCTTAATCAGAGAAAGGGCTTGGAGTCAGTCCTGCTTTGATGAGTCCCAAGTGACAATCCAAGCTGCTGCTATGACACTGATCCCACACAGCAAATGTGAGATGCCAGTCCCAAAAGGCAGGCAGAGTTAGTGGGTCTGTGGGTATGGTCAACTTATCTGCACATAGATAAGGAAATATCTAGAATGCTTTCCCCTAGTTTTTGTGAGGGGTAAAGCTAAGTATTTACTTACCTTTATGCCTAACTGGAATAAATATACTTAATACATAATGATAGCATTAAACTGTCAGTTAAATGTGACAATTGTCTCAGTTGGAATTGAGCTGCCGCACAAGGTAATCCCAACTGTCACTGAGCAATCACACGAAACTTGCCATCCGAAGATGGTTTTCCCTCCAAGGTCTCACATGTTACAGTGAAATTCCAAGGGGCTTTATCAGTTAATTGGAAGGCAAATACTTGACAATCCCTTCACGCACGATACTTAAAATTTAACTGTAATAACACTGAAGCAAAAAAAAAAAAATGTTTGCTGAAATTGAGTTTAGCCTAATGTGACTATGACTCATTCTTGATAATAAAGACAAATGTCACATGGAGGAAGAGGAATAGCTGAAATTGTTCCCCAGAGGCTTCCAGGTAAATGTGCACTGACCCCTGAGATGGCTTGACCTTGGCAGGGAAGTGATGTTTTCAAGTCAGTGACGATTGACCTCACTGAATTCATTTCTGTGATGTCTGCCTGTTTGCTCTATCCTTAGTTTTCAGGGCTGCGTTTTGTATTAAAACATTGATGAGATGGACTCAAATGGAGAATCAACACAAAGATTGATGAACATTGCCTGCCTATTTTTGATATTCATGGAGTAATATTTATTAGGGAAGGATGTGGAGGTAATTAATGGCATGGGGGCATCTCTTTGAATCCCTGAGAGCTGTATAAACTAGAGGGAGTAGCAATAATTGGAGACAGTCGAAGAAAATGAATTCCAGTGCAGAAGTCAACAAACCAAATGCTTCAGCTGGAGCTCAAACTCAGACTGCGGTAATGAGAAGAGAGGCAATTTTTCTCAGCATCCCTGGTTCACATGGTGTAAACCCAATAAGCAAGAGGAGGCAAAGCTTCAAGACCTATAGCTAAAGTGCAAACCAGGGCAGTTTTGCACATTGGGAAAAGCTCTTTTCATTGGAGCGGAAATGTCTGAGCAGCAGCTACTCATAACTACCACCGACTGGAAGAATGTGTGGCAGCTGGGCAGAGCTACACCTAACAGCTCTGTCTTTTTTAATCCCCTAGGAGCCTTCAAGCTGCTTGCAGGCACTGCATTCATTATTACTACTAATGGGAAGATAGAAATCATTGTTTGCAATCTGTTGATAAACAACAAAAAAACCTGATTAACAATCAAAAAACCAGGTACAGAGAAAACAAGTTTTCTAGGTGAGGCAGTGAAAAGGAGGGTATAGAGTCAATGTCTAAAAATGAAAATGGTATTCGTTGAGATGGGCAAAATGATGAAACAGGGTAAAGCACACTCATGTGCACTTTAGGCTAACTACTCAAGACATGAAAAGTAATAGCAAAACAATGAAGAGCCACCAAATGGTCACTGGAGATCCTGGTTATTCTTTATTTAAAATTTTTTAAATTAGAAACCATGTACCAGCTTGCCATTCATGTGAAATATTAGGCAGTAAAGCTGAGTGAATAGTAAGAAGAATGAATTATAAGGACTAGCTTCTGACAACAGCTTTTCTCCTTTTCAATATGGGCTGATAGGAGGTCCATTTGTACCTACCACACTTTGCATCTAATTCCAGACATAGATGGTACCCTCCTTTCTGAATTCTCATGCACAATTTTATAGACTCTTTTTATGCTGCTTGTATAATGCTATGCTTCCATATCTTATTTTTCCTGTTAAATTGGAGATATCTTGAAGCTAATAGTCGGTTCATATTATTTTTGAGTCCCTCTAGCCTTAAACATAGTTAGTACTCAGTGTGTTGGTTGAGAGAATGAATGTGTTTGGAGAAAATATTCTACCAATATTGATATAACATGACAGTGAAATATCAATCAAATGACAATGAAATGATAAAATTAGAAGGGTCAGAAATACTGACATGCACTTTAATTTTCTTATAGTAGTGCTCAGAATAGATTATAAATATATACTTAGAGCTATGTGTCTTAATACAAAAAAGAAAGGTTTATTTACACAAGAAACTCATTTCTGCTTTCATTATCATGTGTCAACTTACTATTTTGAGTCCTTTCATTGCCAAATAAAATACAGAATGCCCAATTAAATTTAGGTTTCAGAAAATATATAACTTTTTAATATTAAATAAGCTTTTAGTCTAAAAAATTCCCAAATAATGCATGGGTTATACTAACATTTTGAGTATGTGTTTATAATATATCAGTGTGCCCTTGTGGCTCAGGTGTTAATAAGCCTTGCCTGGGGCACAATCCACATACGGTCCAAGGACCCAGGTTGGTGGCTGGGGGTTGGGTGAAGGGCACAACTAAAATGAGCAATTAAAAAATTCCAAATGCTGCTTCCCCCTCCCTCTTTCTTCCTGCCTACAACCAACCTAACATCCTTTCTCTTAAAAAAATAAGTTGGTATATATTACATTATTTAGCTAAAATTTAAATATACTAGAAAATTATTCTTTAAAATTCAGATTCAGCTGTGCATCCCATATTATTTGCTAAATCTGGTGACGCTAATCGTGGCTAAAAATAAAAGAAGAACCAAATAGAATACCCATTCCCTAAGTAGAACAATGTGAAGATCCGTGCTTGCTTACTAACATCTTAACAAACATTTAAATTTGTCTGATGTATCCTTTTCCTAAGAAAACATGAGACCCACAGTTCTGTTTGTTCTATTTCATCCAGAGCTGCACTGGTGTGGTAAGTCTTTAAGCAGAACTGACTTAGCTGTGGGTCTTGGAAAATCCTTGAGGAGAGCAAAGGAGCAGGTAGACAGTTCTGCAATAATAGATAAAGGTCTTTCTGCCTCACTGCAGTTTTCTTTCTAGAAGGTCTTTATAGGAAGCTATTTTAAGTAGATCAGGTGAGAAGGAACCAGATGTTCCAGCTGAATAAAGTGTTTTATAACTGAAATTCCTGATTTCATAATCTGGGAGGACTAAGATAGACCTTTTCCCAGTCAGTTTAAGATGGGACAGATTGGGGCAACCATCTGTGGGATGGAGAAGAGGAAAAGACAAAATCAGGAAAAGGCATCGAAGGAAAAGTCCAGAAATTTCCATAGAGGGTGAATCTGAAAGCCAGTCAACCCCTCTTCTGTGTAGTTGCTTCGTGCTTATAAAATGTGTCTCTTAAGTCACTTAAGCTTGCTTAGCCTCAGTTTTGTCACTGATAAAATAATAAAAATATCCTTCAGGATATTTATGGATATTAAATGAGCTTAACTCTTCCCTGGCATATGGTGAATATACAGTAACTGATGTGGGTGGTGATTTCTGCTTTTGTTTTTTAATTGCAGCAAGGAAATGCCTCCTGGTGATGGTCAATCCCCTTTCTCCAGGTTAAGATGTTTTACTTATATATGTTTTTCTTAATTGCAGCAGCTAAATGCCTTTCACTTTAGCGCTTTTTTTATTAGTCACAGTACCTGGTTCTTAGTCTGCAGCCTGACTCCATAAGTAAAGCACACGTATCATTAAAGAGCCCAAGCAGGTAAAGTTTTTTTAGGGTTAGAAAAGGAAACAAGGGTAAAGTCAAAGAAGGAATTAAATTCAAACTGAACATAAATGAATGCTTAAAGATTTCAGTGAAATTTATTTCTAGAAGTTAGATGTATTGAAAGATAACCACTTGTCCAGCAGAGCTGAGCAATTCCCTCGTATTCTAACTTGTCATAGATACGACCTAAGTAAAAAGATAGAAAAACTCTCTAGGAGATGATGAATAAAAAAATATTTGCATCTGATTAGATAAAGAGTGTGGGCACCACAGTCTAATCACTCTACTTGGGGATTCAAGACCCCGTAGGAAACATTGTAGGTAGAGAAGTTTCATCCTTTCCCTTGAGTTTTTATGTTTTTATTTTTTTACCCATTCTCTTTTTTTCTGGTTCACAGTGCATGCAACCTTCTAATCACTCCCTTTTCAGATAATCAAAACGATTCCGTTGGCCTCTGATGTAGGATTCATTTGAGCATGGCTCTAAGGATTCTTTGTCTTACTAGATTCCTATGTCCATTAGGGTTCAATGGAGCTTTTGCCAGCAGACAATAGGCTTGATCTGTGGCCTTTCTGCTTGGCTAACTGCTCCTCAGATGTTAACACTGAAAAGCACTGGAGGAGATTCAGATTACCAAAACCAAATTAGCAACAAAAGATTCAACGAAAGGCTTGTGCAAACCTGGGGAATTTTCTGCCATGAACCTATTGATTGTTCTCCTTTCTGTAATCTTTCTACAGACAAAGCAAATGGCTTTGCCTGACCACTGCACTGCCTACTGATATTATTGTGAACCATAAGATGGTCGGGATGTTTTCTCCCTAAGAGTGATTATCTTCTAGCCTGCTTTCCCCTTACTGGCTCTAATGAGTTCTCCAATGGCACTGCTTTCATTACACTCCTTTTGTTCTGCCGCTGAGAAATGGATTTAAACAACAGTTATTCAAGAACCATGACATTTATCGATTGGATAAACACAAGCCTGAGATTTGGTGGTGTTCTTCCTAAGCCTGGCAGCTCCTGTTTTTGCTTATCAGTCAGCCAGCCTGCTTGCCGTCCAACTGCTGGAGGGTCATTTTGCCACTCTGGTCCTGCTTTGCAAAAGCAGGCAGGGAAGGGGCTGCAAAAACTTGCTTGGCATAATCCTGAGTACTCCTTGTGGTACAATTCTAAAAGTATCCTCAGATTCTTTTAAGGTCCTTTTGTAGATAAATAAGAATATGTGAAATTAGAAAGCATAAGGTCAGAGGAGAAAACGCCCCCTACCCCAATGGGTATTTCTGGGCAGGTTGAGCAACCAAATTAACATCAAACAGTTTAGCAGGAGAGAACATCCAATTTAAATACACTGATGTAAATCCTAGAGTGAATAGGACAAAGTGGGTTTTTAGTTTTGTTTTTTTTGTTTTTGTTTTGTTTTGTTTTGTTTTTGAGCTAAGGAGTGAGAGAGGAACCCAGGGCTTCAAGGGGAGAGGAGGATGACTCATGATCTCAGATGCTCTGTAATGGATTTTTTGCCCTGCTCTACAGTTAAGTTTCACAGACAAAGTTTATTTCTGGAGATAACCCAAATCTGGGTAATGCTCCCAGTCTTCATTCTTCTACATAGTTAAGGGAGTAATAATAGTTTCTCTCCAAGCCTGCAGGGCCTCAACTGAACTTCGCTCAAAATAAGCCGCATGCCAAAGTGACACATCGTGGAAGACCTGCTCCAAACATCTGCTGGGAGGCCTGTCCTTCAAAGTACTCTTTTCAGGAGATTTTGGACAGGTTTATACAAATAGTGGATCAGCTTAAAGTCTGATAAAATTAGTGGTTGAAAATTATATAAACAATAGCATTTTTTAGGTGGTATAACAAATTTTGGCGTTTATTGAGATACATGGTTAGCTTTTGTCTATACATTCTCAAAGAAATCAATTTGGATAAAAGTATTTAGGTTTTGTTTTGTTTTTTTGGTGGTTTTTGTTTTTGTTTTTACCACATATAGAGAAAGTATGGACTGAAATTGCTCTATAATAATAATGTTTAACACTCATTACAGATTAGAATTGCAGGTTTTCTTTGCTATTTGAAAGTGGAACATTCCTATTTAGTATGACTTAGGTTATTGTGGGGATCTATGAGTACTATTCCTATTTATATGAAAACAATTGAGTATTTGAGTATCCTTAAGACCCCAAAATAACCTATCAAATCATACCAGATAGTAATCTTTTACTTTTGGATAGTGGAAGAAACTTGTATCTGAGATTTTATAAAATTTCAAAATCAATCTTAAAAAAATGAATGCTTAAGATTTTAATAGAAATTTTGTTTCTGCAGTTAGATGCATTAAAAGTAAACACTTGTACATCAAAAATTATAAATTTGGGGATTTCACTCTTGGAAATTTTAATTTAATTAGTCCTAGAAAGGTCTTGACGTTAATGTATTGTTTTAAAGTTCTTCAGATGATCTTCTTGTGTAGCCAGAATTGAAAACAAATGGAGCAGTAGCACCAATCCAATGGTCTAGATATAGTCATATCTGGGCTCCACTCAGAGTACATGAAACTAAATCACTGAGACATGAACTTAGTCATCTAATTTTTTAAAAGCTTCTCGGATAGTTTTGCTGTATAGTGAGAGTTTACAACCACTGATGTAAGTGAAGGGAGTCAGAATATGATACCCATATATGGCACTTTGGAATAAAGATTATATTAAACTGAAGGCAATTGAATTGAGAATCATTAGATATAGGAAGTATTCCAAACTTCTGTTTAGAAGCAGGACATACATGTCCCATTGAGAAGGTGCCCCTCCAGTCCCATACCAGAGAGAAAAAAAGAAACCTGTATCATGGAAGCTGGGTAGACTACAGGATAAATTTTCATTAACAGATGACTACAATAGCCCTTAACTTCCATTAATTCCTCCATATCATTTAATTCCTCATACTCACTAATTCCTCCGAGCCCCTTCACCATAATTTTCATCCCTTGAAATCCAAACCCTCTTTACTTTATTAAAAGGTATGTATGTCCCTGAATCTAATTGCCTTTTTGAGTTTCACTTCTGTGACCTCATTATACATAAAAATTAAAATTCTGTGCCTAATCTATTTTTTTGTTACTTTAGTTTGTGGGTTTCCATAACCATCTTAAGAGGGTAGAGGAGAGTTTTTCTTTCTTGATGTAGTAATTTAATATAAAACTAGGTTTTGATTCAGTGATAGGAACAAAGTTCTCATAACTGAGAACTGACTCCAATGAACTGACTCCAGTGAACTGAATTATGTCACTTCAAATTCACGTATTGAAACCCTTCCCAATATGCTTTTGGGGTCTTATGATGGGACAAATATCCTTTGAAGACCAGAGAGACTGCAAGATTTTGTGCTCTCTCTCTCTTCCCCCCACTCCCCCTCGCCTTTCCCCTGCCTCCGCTCTCTCCCTTTCCTTCCTTCCCAAGTGAGGTTATAGCAAGAAGACAGCCATCTGCAAGGCAATCCTCACTTGAGCACAGCTTGGCATTCTGATTTCAGACAGCCTAGCTCCTGGAACTGTGAGGAACAAATTTATGTTATTTAAGCCATCTACTATACAGTGCTTTGTTATAACAACCCAAGCTAAAACTCTGACCCAAATTTAACTGATGATAATAAATTTATTGACAATCTATTTAACACTGGTAAAGTAGAACACTGGATAGAAGGTTTTTTCTGTTTTCTTTTGTTTTTGTATAACGATGTAAATCAAAATCTTTTCAAAATTTAGGAGCTCAGGACCATGTGACCATTGTTAGGGCATGTGAGGGTTTGGGCAAAAAAAAAAAAAAAAAAACCTAAAAACTTTATTCCAGGTCCCTGGGTTTGTTTAAAAATACCCTTCATGAGGTACAGGGTTTTTTTTGATGAAGACATGGTGTGCAACAAAAAAGTATAGTTGACCTCTGATCAACCTAAGTTTGAGCTGCATGGGTCTGTTTTACTTGAATTTTCTTACAGTATGCATAAATATGATATAGTACTATAAATATATTTCTCATAATTTTCTTAGAATTCTTCTAGCTTTTCTAGCTTATTTTATTTGAAGAATACAGTATATTATATATACATACATAGCATATACATATGTGTTAATTGACTTCATGTTATTGGTATTACATTTGGTCAACTTAGGCTATTAGTAGTTAAATTTCTTCAGAGTCAGAGTTATACATAGATTGTTGGCTGCTAGAGGGCATACTGCTCCTAACCCCCATGTGACTTGAGGGTCACCTG
This sequence comes from Solenodon paradoxus, assembly GCA_004363575.1. Taxonomy (NCBI): domain Eukaryota; kingdom Metazoa; phylum Chordata; class Mammalia; order Eulipotyphla; family Solenodontidae; genus Solenodon; species Solenodon paradoxus. The sequence goes on along the minus strand of RJWH01000179.1, from coordinate 1,096,671 downwards.
GACTTACATATTTGTTTATTATGCATTCAGCGCCTGTGAAGATTTCGGATACCATCTCTCTGTATTCTGTCATCAAACACATCATCTCCTGGGTACTTCCTCATCTCCTCGCCCACCATGAAAGGTGGCCTTGATGCTGTTTCTCTCAATGCCATAGTTCTTCAGCATTTTTAAGTGAAGAAATATAGATTTTACTTGCTTTTCAGTTTCCTAATACCATTTATGAAATGTCAGCTGTGTAATTACTTATGACACTGTATTATCATTTTTACCACCTGTGACCACTACTGACTTCCAATGAGTTTTTCAAATAAGGATTGTTGGGGTCATTGAAGATGACTTCAAAGGTGAGTCTTACCTAGCATATGCAGGAAAATATGAGCAGTAATTTGTTTGTTTTTGATCATGTAATCATCTGTCAGACTTTTTATAGGTAAATTGTATAGAATAATGCCAAATTTCAGAAGCTCTTTAGGTTGTAACCACAGCATTTCTGAAATGCGAACTGCTCTCCATACACCACCACCAATACGGACTGTGGGCCAGGGACAGTGCGCAGGGGAAGAGCAATCTTCTTTGTTCAAGCAATGTCCCTTCTATCTCCAGCACAGTTTATGACATTTTGTAGAGAAATACAACAACTATCTCATGGATCAGAGGTAAGTCAGAGAGAAAGAACTGAGAAGGCCTGTGGGCATTATAGATAAAATCCTCAAAAATCCTGAGAGGGAATAGGTGCAGCCACCTCCAAGATAGCCTGACACTTACTGTGGGAGCTGTAGAGCAATGGGGCTGCCCTGAAAGTCAACATGTAGGAGTTCATGGAGTCAGGAGTACACATTACGTGCTGAAGACCAGAAGCCAAGTGGAGGTCAAAACACAGATGGCCAAAGTTACATTTGGGCTTACATCCACAGCTCAAAGTTTGATTTAAGTTTGAAATGATTGAGGGTCTCCCAAATCAGCATGTCAGCACTTTTGAAGGGCCCACTCTCACGTAATCCTTTGAAAGAAATGTGTTGCCAGAGAACCATACTGATCTGCTTTCTAATCTTATGTCCTAGAGTTGAGCTTTTCCCAAAGATCACCCCACAGATATGAGTCTCCGGGGTCAGGGTTTTTGGTTGGCCCCAGCTGTAGAGGTTGGCTATGGAGAATACCCAGACTGTGTCTAAAAGCCAGGACTGAGGACCATGTGAGTCCTTGTGTTCAGACTTGAGATATTTCACCCAGGTCATACTGCTGGCCCTGGTTGGCTCCAGGCATCTGAAGATGTCATTAAATGTGGAACTGTGGTAATTCACCACTTACCTGTGTATAGTTGTAATAGTGTGAGACCACTGTAGGATTCTATATCTCAATATAGTTTTACTGTCTATATGTGATAGTAAATTGATCAGAGAATTAATCCCAGGAGAATACATATGGTATTCTTTGTTTATAATTTCTCAGAAAAATGGTTAGAAAGTTAATCTGATTTTAATATATATCAACTATACATGTTCCTACCTTTAGAAATGAATTTTATTAGGCTAACTCTAACTTCAGTATTTGGATAGAAATTAGTATTTATGCCTCACAAGAAGAAAAAACTAATATTTTACATGTTGTTTTGGTTATAATGCCCAAACATAGATTGCATGATAGAAGTATATGTCCTTGGGTGATTCAAAATATAATGAATCAAGAGAGATAATCTAACATGTAGTTATTTTAATAAGTTACATAATTATATAATTATAATGGTGTATAAAAGCTTCCTTGCTAATAGGAGAATATACTGGATAATATCTTACTCTTTCCTCAGATTTATTGACCACCTAGATATTATGCTCTCATATTTAAAAATTAAAAAGTGCTAAATCAGATTCCCAGAAGTAATAATTCAGTTAATCTGAAATTTCCTACCGTTCATCTAATCATTATTTGATCAAATCTAACTCTTACAGAGTTATTGTCTCATAGGAATGAAAACATTAATGATTTTCCCTTCAAAGTTAGCTCACTTATTAATGAATCACACCTGCTGATGTGAAGAATATTCTCATTGGCATCCATGGTGTGTCTTTGTTTTTTTTGTATAGTCATTTATAAATAATATGTAATACTCGTTCATTATGGAAGGGTGCTTAGAACAAAGACCATGGGGAGATGACTTAAAACCCAATGAACAGTTATTAAAACAAAATAGCTAATAAATATTGGGGAAGCAGTTTGCCAATCTGCATTTAAATCCAGGCTCAATAAAATAACAAGACAAATGAAACTCACTAATCAGAGGAAGGTGCACATGAATTGGAAAAGAACTTAATAGGGCTATTAGGCATTTCACATGCATTATCAAAATTACTTGCTCTAGTTTTAATCTAAGTACATTTCACTTCAAAGAACAAACAACTCAAATCAATAAATATTTATTAGTGCCTACTATGTTTGGATGAGGCAGTAAGCTGTGTTAGAGGATATCAAAAAGGGTTAGTCATATCTAATTTATTTAACTGAATTGACTGAATAGTTAATCACTGAAATATCTGTCTAGACTTCGGACTAATAGGTTTTAAAAACAACTTAAAAAAGCATTCACTATTTGGAGGAACATGTTATGATTAGAAAAACGTATTTGCCATTTTAATGGATATTTTTCTTAAATACCTAAGTAATATAGAAGAAATGGATAATATGCAAAGATAGAAAGTGACCATGGCCATCATTATAAAAATATGATGCACATGATTTTCAAAAAATAAAAAGCTTTCATAGAAACTGAATTACAGTTAGGGTTATGTCGTAGCCAAAGAAAAAGGGATTGTAAGAAATTAAATGCATATATACGTATGTATACGGATGACATTCATTAAAAAATTTCACCAATTATCTTTGTGCCTCTCAAAGTGTAATAATTGAATGAAATTGCCTGTTGAAGGGCAAACATGGCATTGTGTTAAGTGTCACAAGAAGGGCATTAGAGAATTATGCAAGTTCCTTAGGGAAGCCGAGAAAACATGTGATTCAGTGTAGGGCACTAAATGATTAATCAACTCAGCTGTGTTGTCTTTCAAATTGTTGTCCACTTCTGTAAGTGTTCAGAGGGAGCACAATCCAAGTCTGGGACATTTTATAACACTGCAGGAGCTGAATAACAACATTTTGCAGGACTTTTTGGTTAAATTTCCATCACATCTTTTAAATATAAAGTGAGAGGGAAAACCTTAAAAAAATTAAATACCTTTAAGAAATTAATAGAAGGTAGGCACTCTGTACGTCCTGTTTAATCTTGACAACTTAGAAAATTTTGCCCCCAAATCCTAAAGTTAATATAGGGTCAAAAAACTAAATGTGAGTTCTAGTCTGTCTAGCTTTGATAAAGATATATGGGTAGAATTGAACTGAAGTTATAATTTAGGCACCGCATCACAGGTACCTTGATTAATTGGTTAGTTGGTTGGTTGATTCATTCATTCAGCAGACTTATATTAAGCACCTATTTTATTGCAGAAAAGAACCCTAAAGTGACAACCTTCCTTCTAAGGAAGTTAAATCTAGGGATTATGTCTGATCAGCATTAACTCAGAATTTATACTTTATCAAAACACTTAGTGCTAAGGACCTTCCCATAGAAATTACACTCAGAACAAAGAACTTCCTCCAACCTGTTGTATTTTCACTACAAAGAAGAAATTACTAAGTGTTTCCTGTATATTCTGTAAATTTTCTAAACATATTAATATGTCAGTAGCTTATATTTTATAATTGAAAAATAATAGACAAATATCTTTGCCATTCAATGGACAAAAAAAGAATTTGTGGGGATTTTATGTATGTCCTATTACTATCTTTGCATTGTATCAACCTATTTGCTCAACTACTGCTCTCTGGGATTCTCATATGGGTGTTCAGGGATTCTTCTAAGAAATCTTAGAAATAGTCTGATGAAGACATAGTTTAGGATGTACAATATCTTCTGTGCTTCATCCTTGAAACTTTTTAATCTGTTTAACTCTGCTTTAAGCAGCCTTATTCAATAGATAAATAAAAGGTGACTCATATTTGTCATTCGAAGTCAGTTCTGCTCTCAAGAAATGCCTATTTCCCAAGTTTATATACGGAATTATACTTCAGTTAGAATTTCATCAGTGTCTTAGAAAAAAAAATAAAAAGTGTTGGTGAGTAGGAGAATTCAGAGAAAGAAAACATCAGTTACAGACATTAGAACTGCACATGCCAGGGTAAGTAGTAACTGATTTTTCCATCACTATCAATAATCTAGGTTTCAGCAATAAGAGTTTGCAAGTGAGAAGGACAGAAAGTTGGTGCATGCTACAACACTAGTTACAGCTTTTCAAACAAGAAATAGTAAGTGCCTAATATATGTAAATACTGATTTGAAAAGGTGGGTGACCATCTTCAGTCTCCCAGCTGACTTCTACCAGCTACAGACTTGTTGATAGTGTCTCCTCTGGTGAACTTGCTTTCTTCATACGTAGGAGTCTAGTGTCTTCAATTCCGAAGATTTTAATTGGGAAAGTTGACTTCACTGAAAAGGGGGAAAGACTTCATTGATGCAGTGAGCTCTACTCACTATATTCAGTTCAGTCTTTTTTTTTTTTTTTGGTGAGACAGAAAACTTTGAAATAAAGCTCTTTAAGACTGGGTTTACAATCTTATTTTTCATTTGTGGAGAAGAAATCTGACTTATTCAGAAAGCAAACAGAATAGAGATAACTTAACCTAATGTTAGATTTTAAAATTACTCAACATGTGAAAAAAGGTAAAATTGAGATCCTGAGTGACATTGTTTATCCAGACAAGCTGCCATAAAACAATAGGAGATCCAAGGGGCCAGTAATCTTTACATAGAACACATATTTGTGGGTATATATGACTTTGATATGACAAAGGAAGATGTCTACAATTTTTTTCAGATTCCAAAAGAAGTCATAATGCAAAGGAAGTTCATACATTTCTCGATCTTTCTCGTCTAACTTTCTAGAACATTTGATTTGCCCAAGACCTTCTGGCTCATGCATAGCTACATGTAAAGTGATTTATTGATGTCTGTGTTAATGATCTTTCTACCACACCACTTACCATGACTTCAGTACATCTTATGAAGTTGGTCCCTTACATTTTGCTTTAAAGTATCATTTTTGAAATGCTACCTAGGTTTTGTTTTTTTTTTGCAGAGACATAAAAGCTCTTCCAGGGAGCTATGAAATTGCAGGTCTATGGGATGCTCCACCTACACAATCAACAGAGCAGTAGTGCTTTTATCTATTTTAGAGTTTGCTAAATTAGACATTTGGTATGTTTTTAAAGATTTAATTCTTCTGTAATTAAAACTTTCTTTGGAGTTTCTAAAACAATAGAAATGGAATTGGGGCTAGAACCTAGATACCATTTGTAGTCTAATGAGAGAAGCTTCTTAGAGCTGTGTAGCTTCAAATTACACAGCAATATATGAGAGCCCTGGATCAAAGATGTGGCCACAGACATAATTTTCCCAAAGGGTTTTGGAAATTAAGAAACTTCTTCCTTGGGTGACTTATTTTAAAACAAACTCTTTATAATCTTATCCACTCGTATCAGCCTACAAATTCCTAATATGAATTATTAAGCCCACGTATGGAAAAATTTATACTTTAAACTTCTAAAATTACTTAAAACAGAGTTTTCTGATAATCTTCTATGCTCATCAATATAGTATTTTAAAGAAAAAATACTTGGCATTGTCTTTAAATATGAAATTTGAGGATATGATTACTTTCATGGAAGAAATTTATCTTTTTTTTCAAGTAAGATGAAACAAAATGTCATAGTGATTTTGAAAAAACACTTCTCAGTTGCACAAATAATGATCACTTGAGAATAGAAAATGGTATTTTCTCAGTGTCATTCCCCATCTCCCCACTTTATCTGTGTTCTATTGTCTTTCTCCTGAGATTAGATCTAAGCATAAGGTCTATGAAGAACTCTTGAAAGACCAAGAAGACCCCGACAAATATATTTTATATTCATATACTGTCAATTTTATATCAGTTCATTCCTAGCCTCATTATGCTCCCATTTCTTTAGTATTTTTTATCTTTTAAAAATTAATAGCCAGTTTTTTTAGAACATAGCCTAACCTATTTCATCTGCACAGGCCAACCCATAGCAAGATGCTGTGACAAAGTTCTGAGGTTATTTGAAAGAAAACCTGAAGTATGACTAAAGGTAAAGTTTTCTAAATCTTTGGTTGCTGAAGTGGAAGAAAGAAAAACAGACTCCACAGATGTCCGTGGTTATTTCAAACCCCTCAGAGAAAGCATTTTGCATACCACCAAAATTACAGACTTCTTCAGTATACTATACATGTGTTATGATCATTATAATGGAGGTTACCTGAAGAGGTTAGTGATAGCACAGTGGGGACCCAGCAGATAGCTTGCATCATTTACAGTAATCTGAAGGAAATATGGAAACTTGGCAAGACGGGCAAACAGTTGGTTCTGTCAAGTAATTATGGAACAGTTGAAAGCCCACAGGTAAGTACCTCTTCAGAGCTGGCAGGCATAAATGGATCATTAATTATTCCCTTCACTGTTGTTTTCCTTTGTGGAGCCATCTCAAATCTCATAGGAAAAACAGATACAGGTTAGATAAATGCTCTCGGCGAAGGAGTAAGAACAAAAGGTTAAGTAGATTTTGTGCAGTTTTCAATACACTGAGTAACTCAGCAGTTATATCAGAATAACTCTGTAGTTATCTCAAATTCCAAAGTGCTTGAAAGGACTGAAGTTAAAATAGAGTAGTGATTGTCTCAAGGGCAATGACAGCAACCAGAATAATCAGGACCTACTTTACTATGTTTTACTCAGGGAAATGGTTTCAAGTCTTGAAAGAAATTTGTTTCTGAAGAGATACTCTTCCGGGGAACAAAGAAAATTTTAAATGTATTTTCATAGATTTGCTTAAGAAGAACTTGCACCATAGTCAAAAAAAAAAGCAAAATAACAGACCCAGAGTCATTATGAATCATTTCAATGAAGGAATTCACTTCCGATATAGAAATAAAGATGAATATGAATCTCAATCAGCAATGTTTTCATTTATTTGTTCATTTGTTCATTCATCACTTACTCTTTATTGAGTAAATAGTATATTGAAGATCCTATGGTGGATATTACGAAGAATAAAAAAATGTTAAAAGTGACGTAACCATCATCAAGTCATGTATAAAATTAGCTACTTAGAGATGAAAGCGAGTATTTGGGAATAATCAGTAAACTTACTGTTATATTCAGGTAAAGGGTAGTTAAATGGGAAACCATAGCTACGAATTCCTAGTAGTACTTTGTATGTCATCACAGTTCCTGAAGAGCTGATGGAGTTGCCCACAGATTACGCATGAGATCTTGAGCAAGGTGTATTTCATCCAGTTCCAAAGTTAGCACGCACTTTTATTGAAGCAGGAGACATGATTCTCAACATAGCTTCAGTTTTTTACCACCCCTAAATGTAGAAAAGTGGGCAAAGTTACAATGATTCGATATTTATCTGTTTAGCATATCAGTGTCAAGACAGCTATATCATACTTGCAATATACAACTTGGTGTTCAATTAGAATAGTAAAATGCGACCTATGGCAGACAGTCTTAAAACTCTTATGCTTGTTTGCTTTCATAGTTTATATAATTCATTAGATTGTTGATTACAGTTATAAACAGTCTATATCATCCCTTTATACAAATAAGTCTGGAGGATGCTAGTTTTATAACAAGACAACATTAAAAGATAAAAAAAATAAAGAAGACAGAGATTCTAGAAACTAAGTTAGGGTCTAGAACAAAGTTAAAATGTTTATAGATATGATTAAAGTTGGGGAATCTGACAAGAAAGCTATGAAACACTCTAAGGGTGAGACAGTCTATGCAGGCTAGTTGGCAATTAGTGAGTCATTTGGGTTTAAGCATAGATTGTAGCCATAAAGAATCAAGATAACTGCGGCACACAGGCTACCATTTCTGGGGATGAACATATAAGATGATGACCAAATTTGCCTATAAAATTGTTCTAACTACTTCTGTGATTATACTGAATAACTCAACTTGCCTGTTCATAGCTAGTTTGTATATTTAGAGAATATTTGGAACCTCTGAAGCAAGTTAAGGAAAAGAAGAAATAGCAGATGTAATGAAAACTATTTCAGAATAAAAGACTAAACAATCATTGAAAACAGTCACATTGTAGTTAGCAAAAAAAATGAAAAATAGAGAACCATGACTCAATACACTATAATCCTTTATAATTAGAGGGAAAAAATCTTGTAGTAAAAACATCTAGACAAATTCCTACAAAGGAATAAAAATCAAACTGGCTTTATATTTTCTGCATTTTGAGAAGTAAGGAAAAATAGAACTCTATAGCTAAAGAATAGAGGAAAGTTGTAGTTAGAAATTCTATAGCTAGCAGCTTTAGGTATGAAGGCAAAGACAAAGCATTCTTTTAGACATTCTTCCAGGAAAATTACATATGGCACACTGTAGTCAAAAGACAGAAGAATCCAAAGTAAAAATTCAGAGACATAGAACATATGTTTGAACTACAGGATTAATTAAAATAAGGTTGAATTCCAAAAGGAGAGCTCGTGAAATGCTGAGATTTCCAGATTATGTTAATAAAAGGAATATGAGAAAATTATAAGGAAATGAAAATGTATTCTAAATACCTACATTTGTGTCAATGGTGTCAAACTTTGAGAATAAGTTTGAGTCTTTGAGAACAAAAAAATGCATAGTTTTGACAAATTTAATGTCCCAGAGAAGTTTTAAAAAACCACGAGTGTGCATATTTCACATTTCTTAGGTTATAATGCAAATCTCTAAAAACAAACAAAAAGCACAGTCCATATAAGAAAAGACAAAATATAGGAAACGAAAAAAGAGGAAAACAAAAAATTAAGTTTCATAATTCAGACATTTTTGTAGTTTAAAATTTCACAATAAAACAATTAGTGAATCAGAAAATAAACTCTGCCATGGTTTCTTAGAGAAATGGAACTAAAAAAACTATTGTAAAAATGGAGAAAGGCAGATGAACAAATATGAAAGGAGATATGATTGGTTGGTTTTGGTCTGGATAAAGTACTTTTAAGGAAGTAACCAAGGCTCTCCCCCTTTAGGACAAACTAATTATTTTGTACAGATAGGCCTGAAGCATAGAAGCCTGCTTTCTTTGTAAAATTCTTAAAATATTTAATTATAAATCAGTAGTTCCAGATATGCTTTATTGAGTGAAAGTCAATAGAACTAATGTGAGCTACTAAAAATTGTCGATTCGTTTTAGGAAATTTTTTGTATTTGAAGAATATGAATATTTTAAATTAAAAATAATTTAGCTGACATTGCACTATAACATTATATAGATTTAAGGTGAACATTGTAAGTCAACAAATGATTATCTGTATATAATAAGTTCACCACTTATTCAATTCTCTCTCACCATATAATTGACCCCTTTTACCCAACTTAACCCTACATCCCTCTTTCTTCCGATAACTATTTTGTCCTATTTAATAAAAGTATTTTGTTTGATTGAGTCATTTGTTTAGTTTCTCTTTGTACCCCACATGAGTAAAATCAAATGACATGTGACCTTCTTCTGACTTATTTCACTAAGCATAACTCCTTCTAGGTTCATGCATCTTGCGCTGAATGTCAGAATTTCATCATCTTGTAGTTTTTGTAACTCTGCAGTAATCCAGTGTGTGTGTATACACATACATACATTTAGGTTGTTTCCAGCTCTTGGCTATTGCAAATAATGCTGCAATAAGCGTAAATTGCATATATCTCTTTAAATTAATGTTTCTATGGTTTTTGTATAAGTACCCTAAACTGGGATAATGAAATCATAAGGAATTTTTATTTTCAATTTTTTTAGGGGCCTCTGTACTATTTTCTATAATGGTTGTACCAATTTACACTGTCATCAACAATACATACGGTTTATTTTTCTCCATATCCTTAAGAACACTTGTTTCTAACCTTTTGGATAATAGCCAGTCTCACCTGTATGGATGGTTTTTCATTGTTGTCATTTATAGCCTATTTTAAACTGAAAGCAAGTTAATCTCAAATTCAAACAGTCCACATTTTTAATCCCCCCATTTTAAAATTTTACTGTCATTGCTTCTAATGAAACACCAGTTTTCATTCATTTTATAGAAAGTCATTCGTATTTCTTGCAATACTGGTTTAATTGTGATGAATTCCTTTATTTTTTTTTTTCTAGAAAACTTTGTCGCTCCTTCATTTATAAGTGATAACCTAGAAGGGCAGAGTATTCTTGGGTGGAAGTCTTTTTGAATATATCAAGCCTTTCTCTGTTGGCCTTAAAGTTTCCACTAAGAGGTCTGTCAGGATCTCTTGTTTTCAGGTTCTCTTGTAGGTAACTTGATTTTTCTGTTTTTCTGTTTCTGTCTTTATCTTGAAATTTTGGCATTTTAATTACAATGTGTCTTTGTGTGTTTCACTTTGGGTTTATTTGGTTTGGAACTCTGCATTTCCTGAATCTAGATGTCTTCTTCTCCAGGTTAGGGAAGTTCTTAGCTATATTTCTTCACGTATGATGTGAATGATGTGAATGCTCTTCCTTAAGTCTCTTACCCTATCTTTCTTTTCTTTTTTTCCTATTTGCTTCTCTGTTTGAGTACTTTGCACTGCCCTGTCTTCCTGATTCACTTGGAAGCTTCTCCCATTCTTCCAGTCTATTGTGAAGCCTCTTTATTATGTTATCAGCTATTTTTTTTTCTCTCTGAATTCTGTTTGTAATTTTCTCATATTTCTGTCTTTGATGTAGTTATTATTTTGCTTGTCCATTGTTTTCCTAATTTCAGTTAGACTAACCATAAATATTGCTTTGAAATATTCAGCTAGTTTACTTAATTCTTTTGCACTGGATTTTTTTTCTCTGGGGTTTTGATTTAATTCATCATTTGGAGTAAATATCACCATCTCTAATTTGTGATAGGCTGTGTTTATTTCTATGGATTACGCTAAAAGATATTTCTTTTTTTCTGTCTCACTGTCATTAATGGGCTTCTGTTAGGGTTTCGGGTTTCAGATTATAGACCTGGGGCAGGAGCTCCAACTGCCAGGTCCTGGGAGATCTAGCTTTCAGGCAAGCAGCCAAGTCAGCAGGGGCCATGGCAGGGACAAGGCAGCTGTTTCTCGGACTGCTGGATTTTCTCATGATCCTCCCCGAGAGAGATGACACAGCAGAACTAGAAGCTTCACAAACTGAATTTTGCAGGAAAGCACTGAGGTGCCTGTGTCAGGGTTTCAGGCTCTGGCTTCTGCTGCTGTGCTATCTATTGCTGCCCTGGTAGCCACAATAACCGTAACCAGGAGAACAAACTTTCCCATGGTCTTCTGATGGCTGAGGTGTAGGGATTTTAACCTCTGAACTTACTCTAATGCGGTGTCCCCTGTGCTTGACTCCAGCTCCAGTATAGTATCTGCCAGTGCAGGCGGCACGCAGACAAGAGAGGCTGGGTGAGATCCCAGTGGCATCTTTATTTTCTGGAGGGCTCTCCCTCTTTTTTATTCCTCTTACTGAAGTTTTTGAGTTAACAAATGGAAGTCCTTCTGTTAGATCTGTGCACAGATCATCCGTTGGACTCCCTGTTCACTGTCCTGTGTTCTCTGCTCCACAGAGCCCTGTTCGCCAAAGGAAAGCCCTTTTATTTTACACACCCATAAAAATGCATGTTCCCTTTTAGGGTACAGTTTCCAAATGCTGTATCTCCCAATGTGGGGTAAGCCCATCAGTCTGCAGGAGGAGGATTTGCATCACTGTTGTTCCTGCCAACTTTAGATCACAATGCCTGGGCAGCAATCCTGGTGAGACCCTAACTCAGCTTTTCCTACCCTTTTAAATATTCTAACATTTTATGTGGTGGAGATGCTGGTTCCTCAATTTTCAGCTCTTTGAATTTGATAGCTTGCATCTAGATATTTTTGTTATGTTTGTACAGAGCATGTAAGCTCAAGACTTTGTGGGTCCCTGAATTTTTGAATTCCTACAAATGCATAAGAATTGGCATACTCACTTATAAATATAAACCCATGGTGCACTGGAAATCTCTGTAAAACACACATCCACAGTGAATTTCCCAGCCTCATCTGTTGTCCTGCATTCTCTAAAATCTACCCTCCCTAATTTAAAGTCTAAAGAAACTTTGACAACTCTCCAAGCAATTTCTCCATAAAGACACAAATACATGTGTTTTCTTCTTTCTGATGATTTCTGTCTTTTAATAGGAACAAATGATTAAAGCAAAGCTATTATCCGCATAGAGATACTAAAAACCCAGAGACAACATGAAGCATCAATTATCTTTTTATGAAAGGTTTATGGGTTAGATAATGCATACAAGAATAGGTACATTTTTAATTGGAATTATTGCTGTCATTCTAGAGGTGCAGCAGTGTTGCTGAATAAGTGAATTTTAATAATAAATTAACCAATTGGTCAAATGGACAGGTGCAGCTGACCATTAATTTCATCCTCAGGGCGAGTAAAGGACAAGGAGTCAGCGGGAAAAAAAAAAAAGGATTAAAGGACTTTTAGTCTTTAGAGCAAAAAAAATTCCCTGCCCACCTAACTTTCCAGGCCAGTAGAAGGTTTGTTAGGACTTTTGAAAGTAAATCCTTAGGTCTTTCAAGAAATCTCTTCTCAAGAAGATAAAATACTGTCTTATAAATCAAGCTATGTAACTGGTATTGAGTAGCATGTTTTGAATACATGCAGGTGGTGGTTTGCATGCATTTTGATGGTTGAAAAAAATGAATTAAATTGGTGACCCATAGTTTTGGTTAGTTTCACTGTGAAAGACAGTTCAGTGTATTTAATTATCAACCTCTTCTCCACCCGCTAAAACAAGTTAACATTCTAGAATGTATCCTTCCTTGGTGGACCCTGGTGTCTCAGATACTAAGTTGGTACCTGTAAAGCCCGGGGACCTAGATTTGAGACCCTGGGTAAGGAGGGAATAGCCAAAATAAATAAAGTGCTTCATTCCTTTTCCTCCCTCGTTTCCCTTCCCTCCTTCCCTTCTTTCTTTCTCTTCCCTCCTCTCTTTAAAAAAATGAAAACAAAGAATGCTTCTTTTCTTGTTTTCCTCCATATGTAGAGTTATTGTTCATTTTAAAAGAAATGTTTATTATACACATTTTTGCATTTTGTTTTTCTCACATGAAGATATGCTTGGAAATTCCTCAGAGACTAATATCTATAACTTTAATTCATTCTTTTAAATAGCTGAATATTATTCCCTATGGATAGTCCAGATTTATTCAACCATTCTCCTTTGAATAGTTTTATTTCCATGTAAAATTCCTGTCTAGAAGATTTATTACCAAGAATGAAGTTGCTAGCTCAAAACTATACAAATCTTAATTTTACAAAATTTTGCTAAATTATGAAAAAATACTAACACCTCATGTTTCACTATACCATTTGTTCTTAATCTTTAAATTTTGCTATTATTGTAGGTTAAAAAAGATACCTGTTACTTTAACTTTTATTACCCTAGTAGTGACTGTGAATTCCTTTTCATATATTATTGGCCATCAAAATTATTTGTGGTTTAGTTATTTCTAATATACCATTGATTTGCTTTACTGTCAATATAAGAAATAATAGTTTTGACTGTTTAAACATGAATCCTATACCTATCTTCTTTACCATTTTCTTAAAAAAATATTGGTTGAATTTGCTTTTGATGTTTTTGATCTGTGTCTATATTGTATTTTTTTTATTCTCGGTGTTTGAATAGGAATAGCACCATGTTTCTTGCATGTATTTTGTTATTCTAACCTTTATATTCAAAATGTATTTGGGAATTATGAGTTCCAATTTTCTTCTAGGTCATAGTGCATTATATAGTTAATTCTTTTTGTCTTAATGATAATATCATCTATTTTCTATATTATGCTTAATAAATACACTGTGTATAAGTAGTGGGATATACCTGTGGATTTTTCTACTTTAATATTTGTTAATTCGAATTTCATTGACATGATCAGACATAGAACTGTAAAATGTCAAGTTTTGAACAATTGTTAGGGCTTTATTTATGACTGAATATACATACTATTTTGTAACTATTTGTTGGACAATAAAAAATTATTAATTATCCATTAAGGAGATGTGATATTATCTCTATGTAGCTGTTAAGTTTACTGATTTTTGTTGGTCAATTCTGCTAGATTTTAGATTTTTAAATCACATTTGTTCTGATTCTTGGAGAGGGCTCACACTATATTATGATGCAATTTATAAAGTTTGCATTGCATTTCTAATAGTTTTTTTGACTTTATATATTAGTTGTGAAGTTGTATGAAATGTATGTGCTCAGGCCTGTGATATTTATTTTACATGTGAGTTTATCATTATGCAACGTTCTCTTTATCCTCTATTATGCCTTTAACTTGAAATTATACTGGTGTAATATTAACATTACCTTTTTCCATTTCTCTTCTGTATTTTCTTCTATGTTTCAGTTTGCTTGTTATACTCAACCTTCGTTTATTACATGTTTTTAAGTAGTTTCAGATAAACTTCATATAGCTGCATTTTGACTTTGGTCTACGTAGTGATTTGTCTTTTCATGAAATTTAATCAGTTTATACTTAGGGTAATGACATTTTCTTGCTGCAGTGCTTTCCTTCTTGTTTTATTTTACATTTTACTTCTTTTTAATTTCTTTTTTCTTTTTGCCCCAATTATATCTCTGTCAGTTCATTTCACCCTTGTAAATTAGGAAGTTCATAACTTATTACTTGTTGTTACATTAATGATTGCTTTTCCAGTTATCTTCATCAGGCACAAATTCTTCTTCTAATATCTGAAAACTTTACTCATGAAGCTCTACTTGCTGCCTTTCCCACCTCAAACACCTTGGTTTTTATGAAATTGAGAACTTTTTTTGTATTTTGATAACTCGTATTATTTTATAACTCAAAGTTTTAGATGTGCAGGTCTACTATCATATATATAACACCTAGCACCCACCAGTCCGCTTCTAATAGTCCGCTACCACTGTCCATTGGACCCTCCCCACACTTTGTTCCTACCCACTTTCCCCTCTGGTAACTCAGTTCTTTTGTCCTTGTCTAAGAGTTAGTTTTTGTTTTGTCTGCTCATTTGCTTTGTTTCTTTTTATTCTACATATGAGCGAGATCATCTAATATCTGTCTTTTTCCTTCTGACTTATTTCACATGGCAATCACCTATAGATCTGCCCATGTTGTTGCAAATGACAGAATTTTATCCTTTTTAATAGCTTAGTATTATTCCATTGTGAATATGTACAACATCTTTATCCATTCATCTGTCAGTGGGCACTTAGGTTGTTTCTATTTTTTGGCTATTTCAAATAATGCTGTAAATTACACAGAGGTGCATGTATCATTTAGACTAGTGCTTTTATGCTCTTCATATAGATTCCTAGCACTGAAACTGCTAGATCAAAAGGTAGGTATATTTTAAACTTTTTGAGGAACCTCCATAGTTTTCCAAAGCAGCTGCACCAGTTTACTTTCTTACCAACAGTGTACACCAGCATAGACTCTCTACACCCTCCCCAACACTTGTTGTTTCTGGTCTTTTTGCTATAGGTCATTCTAATAGGTATTAGATGATATCTTATTGTGGTTTTGAGTTTTATTTCCCTAATAATAAATGATGAGCATTTTTTTCATGTGCCTATCAGCCATTTGTATATCTTTTTTGGGGAAGCTTCTTTTCAAATATTCTGCCCATTTTTTGATAGGGTTATTTGTTTTTTTGTTGTATGAGTTCTTCATAAATCTTGGGTATATAACCCTTGACAGATTATGCTGATCAAATATTTTTCCTGTTCATTTTGTTCTGATGGTTGCTTCTTTCACTGTGCAGCTTTTCAGTTTGATATCATCACTTTGCTTATTTTGGATTTATTTCCCTTGTCACTGGTGTTGTGTCCCAAAAGACAGATCTAAGCCTGATGTCATGGAATATATTTCCCATGTATCTTCTGTGTCCTTTATAATTTCTGATTTTATGCCAGATAATTTAATACTTTAATTTTAGCACTATCAAGTTTAAAATGTAAACCTAATTAAAAACATTTGATCAAATTGCTTATTATTATTTGTCATTATTTATTTTGCATTTACTATGTCTATACCATGAGAATTTTCTTTACATTGTATGTCTTATGTTCTAGGAAGTCTCATTATCAATCATTCTACACATTGTAAGTCTTTCCATGTATCTTTATTCTTATAGTGATTAATATTAATTTGTCTCTTTCATAATGTAACTTCATTATGTCATTATTTTTTTAACAAGTTTGCTTTATAAATTCAATTAATATGTCAAAAAAGCATCTAGCATTGTATTCTGCTACTATACTTTTCATACTGTTTGTGTATTGTATATTTCAGAGACAAGTATAATGTCCCTTGTTCAGTGACCTTTTTCCCTTTCTGGGAGGTATTTTTTAATTTTTTTTTATTAATATGTAATACAATGTTATTTCTGGCATCTCTGCTAGGTCAAAAGTAGTACTTTCCTCTGGTGAGCCTCAAGCTATCTTTACATGACAGACTGTGATAATATTTTAGTGCACTAATTGTGATTTTGTGTACCTTTTGTTTTGAAAACTTTTTGTCTTATAGAAGCTTTAATGACAAAGTTTAGAGAAGCTACAAGAAGACTTGTGATCCACAAAGCCATTCATACTTCTAATTGGACTCTGAACACTCCTCTCTCAAAAGACCCTCTTTCTTCTATTCATTAAAAATTATTTTATGAATATTTAATATCTTTCTCTCTACCCTCCTCCTATAAACAAAAGTCCGTAAAGTTTTCTACTTTAAAATGAGCAATGAAATAAACACATCCACAAACACATATAATAACACCCCATACCTTTCTTTCCTCCATGTAAGAACTTTCCTGAAGAACAGTTTATACTTTTTACCATTTTTTTTTCCATTTCCCACTCATATAATTGACTTATATTTGGTATTTTTGCCCTCATTACTCTACTGAGATTATTTGTTCAAATAACTTCTTAGTGTTCCCATAACCTTCTTCCTGTTTGACTTCTAAATGGTATTTCATTTTAGTGATTCATCTCACAGTTTCTTTGTATGCAAGCAGAAGACATAGAAAGGATTTGTATCAAAATTATAGAGGTTAAAATCCTTTTTTTTTTCCAACCGTGTAAACTAGCTTATGCTCTGAGTAGCAGCTTCCTCAGAGTAAGTAGGATGGGTTAAGCTGTGCTATGCCAACAACTTTAAAATTTTAGTAGCTTGAATTGGTCAGAAGTTATTCTCTTTCATTCTAAGTGTCTGTCACAGCTCGAATGGGAGTCTGCCCACCATAGCCATTCAGACGTCCACAGACAGGCAGAATCTACCATGTACTTTCTAATCACCAAAGAATGTGCAACGGGCTTATATATTGAGAGGGATAGACATCTTGATATTCACACTTCATTGACTAAAATTAGTTATATAGCTGTGTCTAATTTCATTTGGGAGCAGTGCTGGAGGAAAATTGGCAATATTTGCTGAATAACACTATGACTACCAAAATCTAGGACTTTTATTTGTTTAGCAACCAAGAGAGGATCTGTTTGTTCCATATTAAACTTTTTTTAGCTCTTTTGTCATCTTATTCCAAAATGTTGGCCTTTTCCTTTATTCCCTCTTTCCCCAGCAATTTTCTCTAGTTTCTGATCTGAGCCATAACTTTAGTCATCACCTCTATGTTACTCATCTTAATCAATATATCCATGACTGATTTCATTATCTGATAAGGTTTTTTTCTCCTACTGTCCTTTTATTTTCAGTAATGAGTCAGCATTATCCTAGCTATTCAGATTAGGAGTTGTCATGTAAATGTGTGCTTTTCTCCTCCACCTCACCAACCTTAATTCTGTCCAGTTCACAAGTGTTCAACCTTTTTTCATTGTTCCCCTCCTTCAGTCTTATGTCACTGCTATTCCTTAGACTCCGGTAACTCACAGTAATGATCAAGTCAACAAAACTAAAAGCCAAAGCAGCGCCAAGAGTCATTGTTTCCTGTTCTTATAGCTGACTGAGAGGAGACACTGAAGATGACATAAGCAGTTAAGAAAGTACAGAATTATTATGTAAGGGATGATAGGATCTAAGCAAGGAATAGCCTTGTATAGAAAGTAAGGAATAGAGAAAAGTTGTCAGTAGACAGAATCATTCACATTTGAAGTCTTTTGGATCAAAGCAGAATTATTCAATTGTGACTCACTATTAGAATCATTTGGGAAACTTTCTGAATCTATGAACTATATCCTCAGAGATATATTTGAATTGATGAGGAGGTAGGTTATAGACATCTTTATTTATGAAAACAAATTTTCTCAGGTAAATCTTTGTGCATTCAATATTACATATAAAAGAGAGAGAGAAGTGAAATTGAGATGTCTATTTTGCCTAAAGAAATGGTAATGACAATTAAAATATGGTAGAAGATAAAAAAAATAGTTGAGAGTGTGTGAAAACATTGATATAGTCTAATTGATCAATGCGAATTAGAATCTGGAACTCAGATAGATTGGGATTGAGGAAAAAATATAATTTGCAAGTATAAAAATAGTATTTGTTTATTAAAAGAAAGACACAGGAAGGTAGGTAAGTAAGCAGACAGACAGGAAAGAGAAAGGAGGAAGAAACATTTTTCTCTTTCAAATTTTAGTTGTTCACACTTGTTTTCCTCTTGGACCCAGGACTCAAACCCAGGAGTATGTGGCCTGTGTCCTTTGGGGATGATTGACCTAACTGCTGCTCCACCAGGAAATACTGTAAATAGTATTTTAACCAATAAAAATGGATAGGGTTTTTTAGGTAGACAATTTAGTGTGAGAATGAAAGAAGGTTGGTATTTGACATATGAGAGACCCTAAAAGACAGCTAGATGGAGAGAAACTGGAGAGGAAGTTTAAGAAAGATGCCTTCTCTGTTGATGAATAGAATGTCATGGGAACCTACATCAATTATTTTTTAATAAATTGAAAATATTCTTTACATTCATTTTTGCTATATTTGATTTTTCCCTTGGTTTATTTCCTTTGCTATCCCAGTCCCCTCCACCCCCACACAAATATTTATCAAGATGACTTTAATTTACAAATAATATAAACCCATATGTGTAGGTTCACCATTCATATATATGACAGCACGCTATGTTCGCCACCAAATAATCAAGCCCTTCACCACTGTCCATTAGAACCCCCTACGAGTTGCTCCCACCTCCACACACCCCCTTTCCCCATTAGTAACTGCAGTTCTGTTGTCAATGGTTGATATTTGTTTTGTCTGTTCATGTACTTCTTTATATTCCGCATATGAGTGAGATCATTCAGTATTTATCCTTCTGACTTATTTCATTTGGCATGATCTCGTCTAGTTCTATGTTGTGCAAATGACATGGTTTCATCTATTTTAGGACTGTGTAGAATTTCATTGTCTGCATGTGTGTATGTATGTGTGACAACTGCATTATTCATCTGTAGAAGGGCAATTAGATCATTTCCAGTTATTGACTATTTTGTAAGTAATGCAGCAATGAACACAGGGTGCATATGTCTCTGTGAATTGGTGTTTGGATTGTTTTTTTTTAGGGGGTGGAGTTAATACCCATAAGTGGAATGATGGGATTAAATGGAATGCTCAGTTTTTTTGAGGAATCTCCCTACTACTTTTCATAAAGCTTGTACCAATTTACATTTCTACCAAAAGTATACAAGATTCTTTTTTCTCTGCATCCTTGCCGACATTGTTGTTTCTAGTCTATTGAATAGTTGATCTCACAGGTGTGATACCATAACTCGTTGTTTAGATTTGCATTTCCCTAACAACAAGCAAAGAGAAACAGCTTGTCATGTACCTGTTTGCCATCTATATGCCTTCTTTGGAGAAATGTCTATTCAATTCTACCCATATTTTGAGTGGATTTTTTTATAATTCTGTTGTTGAATATTATCAGTTCTTTATGTTTTGGGGATATTAACCCTTGTCAGAAATATGGTGTGCAAATGTGTTCTCCCCGTTAGTAGAATTCTTTTCATTTTGGTAATAGTTTCTTTCACTTTGCAGAAGCTTTTTCATTTGATGTAGTACCATTTGTTTTTTTTTTTGTTTCCCCTGCTGCTGGAGTTGAGTCAAGAAAGACCTCTCTAAGACCAATTTCATGGAACATTCTTCTAAATATTTTGCAGTTTCTGATGTCCTCATTTCTAATTCATTTTCATTTAATCTTTGTACATGGCGTTAGAAAGTGGACTAATTCATTCTTTTGCACGTGACATTCCAGTTTTCTCAACACCATTTGTTAAAAAGACTATCCTCTCTCCAGCATGTGCTCATAGTTCTATAAATAAACTGACCATATATGTCTGAGTCTATTTCTGGTGATTCAGTTATAGTCCACTGAATCTTTGTCTGTTTTTATTCTAGTACCATGTAACTCTGATCATATCACTTCGTAATAAAGCTCAAGTTCTGTTCCTTTTTCTCATGATAGCTTTGACTACACAGTCTTATGTGATTTCCAAACAAATTTTAAATTTTTGTTCAATTTCCTTGAAAAATGCCAGTGGTATTTTAATATGGATTGTATAAAACTTGTATGTTACTTTAGGTAAGATGACATCCCAACCATAAGCAAGAATATTTTTCTGTCTCTTTGTAGCTTCCTCTGTTTCTTTTAACAATGTCTTATAAATCTCGTTGTACAAGTAAATCTTTCACCACCTTTGTTAAATATTTCCAAGGTATTTAATTCCTTTTATTTCTGGGAATAGTTTCTGGGATTGTTTCAGTGATTTTATTCTTTTCTATTGTATTGTTTGCATATAAAAATGCCACAGATATTTGTATATTAATTTTGCATGCTGCCACTTTACTGTACTTAATAATTCTAGAAGTTTTGTGGCAACTTTAGGGTTTTCTGTGTAAATTATCATGTCTTTTTCAAATAGTGATAGTTTTACTTCTTTTCGATTTATATCTCCTTGCTTAATTACACTAGAAAGGCCCTCTAGTACACAATTAAATAGCAGTGGTAAGAGTGAACAGCTTTTTCTCATTCCTGATCTTAAAGGAAATGCTTTTTCTTTTTCACCATTGAGTATGATGTTCACTGTGTGTTTATCCTATGTAGCCTTTATTATGTTAAAGCATGTTCCTTCTATACCAATTTTATGTAGTTTTATCATGAATGGGTGCTGAATCTTATCAAAAGCTTTAAGTATCTATCACTGTGATCGTATGATTTTTCTCCTTTTTTAGATGTGGTTTATTGTATTTAATAGATTTGCATATGCTGAACCATCTTTGCATCTCCAGGATAAATCCCACTTGTTCATGATGGATGATCCTTTTAATGTGTTGTTGTATTTGGTTTGCTAATATTTCGTTAAGGATTTTTGCTTATATTTCATCAGTTATTGGTCTTTTTTTTTTTTTTTTTCTTCAGGATGTCCTTTTCTGCTTTTAGTAACAGTATAATGTTAGCCTCATAGAAAATGTTTGGAATTTTCCCTCTTCTCTAGTATTTTGGAAGAATTTGAGTCTGAAGTTTTGGTAAAACTCACTAGTAAACCCATCTGGTCTTGGGTGTTTCTTTTTGGGGAGACATTGAATTTGTTCTTCAGTTTCCTTCCTTGTGTTAGATCTATTCTGATTTTCCATTTTTCTTGATTCAGTCTTGGTAGGCTGTATGTTTCTAAAAATCTGTGGCTTTTAAGTTGTCCAATTTCTTGGCGTATAGCTGCTCATAGTAGACTCTATTTTTTACTCTCCACATCCTCACATATTATACTTTGATAGCTTTTTGCTTTTAAGTGGGGTTTCTTTTAATTTTATAGAACTTCACTTAGTATGTATTGTAAACTGATTTCATGATGATGAATTCCTTTAACTTTTGCTTGTCTGTTAAGCTCTTCATTATTCTTCCATTTCTAAGTGATAATCTAACAGGGTGGGGCATCGTTGGTTGGAAATTCTCTCCTTTCTGCACTTTGATTATATCATGCCATTCCCTTCTGCTTGAAATTTCAGTTGTTGAAAAAATTGCTGACAGTCTTTAATGATGGTTCCTTTGTATATAGCCCAGTTTTCTCTAGCTGATTTTAAGGTTCTCTCTTTAACTTATATTTTTGTCATTTTAATGATGATGAAGTATCTTAATGTATATCTGCTTGGGTCTTTTTGGGGGGGAACTCTTAGATTTCTGGGTCTGGAGGTCTGTTTACTTCCTCAGATTAGGACAATTCTGAATTATTTCTTCAGTAGCAATGTCTGCCCACCTCTCTCTCCTGTTTTATGAATACCTAGCATGCTAATGTTTTTCCTCTTGATTTTGTCCTGTAAGTCTTGTATGCTGTCTTTGTTTCCTTTAATTCTTATTTCTCTTT
Organism: Solenodon paradoxus; assembly: GCA_004363575.1. Classification (NCBI taxonomy): domain Eukaryota; kingdom Metazoa; phylum Chordata; class Mammalia; order Eulipotyphla; family Solenodontidae; genus Solenodon; species Solenodon paradoxus. The sequence continues at coordinate 1,074,176 of RJWH01000179.1, read as the reverse complement.
GTTGATCTCCTCATGTGCATATTTCACTGTGCTACCTTCTAGCTCTCTGATGCAGTTGGTTGAGTCCCTCTATTGTGTTTTTTAGCTATGTTATTTAGGTCCATGAACTCTATTTGGAACTGCTTCACATTTTCTCTGTCTTTGTTGTAAGTTTCTTTTTGTTCCTCCATTCTTTATATTTCAGTGAGTTTCATTAAAATTATTGTTTTAATGTCTTTATCAGGTAAGTAATTCTATTGCACTCATATTTTCCGCTGGGATTTTGTTTTGGTCCATAATTGGAGGTATAATTCTCAGTCTCTGTTCTGTTTGGCACTCTGTGTTTATTTCTGTGGTGAGAGTTCCCTGATGTAAAGGCCTTGTGTTAGGCTATCAAATTGTACCTTATAGACCTGGGAGTTGGTCTAGAGTACTAGGCTTCCTTTTGTTGTGTAATCTCAGCACTCCTAAGAATTGTTGTAGTTCTAGACCTAGTCCTGTATTGAGTCCTAAGAGTCCCTCCTGTGGGGTTAGAGTTTGAATAGGGAATGAAGAGGTTCTCCCCAAAATCTGAGGTATGAACAACAAGGCATCAGGGAGACTCAAGAGTTGTGAGCCCATTCCACAGGGAGGCCACAGCCCCAAGTGAAACCATAGGAGACAGCCAGCACCTGCTCATAGCAAAGTGCAATCCCCTATTAAAACTCCTCAGTCTACCAGAGGACAGGTAGTCCCAGAAGGGCCAGCAGACAAGTCCTGGGGCCTACAGGTGTAAGCCCTAGGGGAGTACCACATAGAGAAGCTGTTTAGCAGCAGCCTCAGACTGTCGGAAACTCCTTTGTCAGTGGGATCCTTCAAATGATCTTCCCTGAGAGAGCCAAGAAATGGAAGGCCCCTTCCCATGGACCATTAAACTCTTGGCACTGGTGCTACAGACCTGGCTGTCTGTCTTTAACAGCCCAGTGAAAGGCAGCTGTGAGCACCTACAGTTTGGCACAAGTGTGCTGATTGTGGGAGAGACCAGGCATTTCCCCGACACCTTCCTGCAAGGTCAACCTTCAGTCTCAACACTGCAGAAGCAGCCTCTTTGTTCACAATGAGGCTACTCCTCTTTTCACCCCACACAGAGGCTTTGCGTTCAATAGCTAAAAACCAGTTTCCAGTTATGGGATCACCCGCTAAATTGTTAGGCCCTTCACCTCTGACAAATTTGTCTGTATCAATGTCCTATTCCTATGGCTTCAGAGTCTCCAAATAGGGAGGCTTAATGCTGAGACACTTTGGCCTTTCCTAACATTTATGAAGGTTTGTGTCCTTTTTCTTTGTGAATGTGATGTTTTCCATTCCCTTTCAGAGTTCCTAGTTGCTACATGGGTTTATTTTTGTTGTGTCTGTGGGTAGGAGGTGACCTCAAGATCTTAATAATCTACCATCTTCCTATATGTATTGCATATGAGTGAAACCACATAGTTTTTGATTTCTCCACCAGAATTATTGCATAATACATCCAAGCTCCAACCATATTATCACATGGGCCAAGATTTCACCTTCACTTTTTTATAGTTAAATAGCATTGCATTGTGTGTCTGCATATACACACAAACATATCTCATATATTCTTCATCATTCATCTGTCTGTAGGCATTAGATTTTTTCCACCAGTTTTCTGCTTTTTTAAAAATGATGTTCATATCATTGGTATGACAAATTATAGTTTACATGATTTATACTCACTAAGCTGTCTGGTTAAATGGAAATGAAATGGACAAAGTACAGTCTGAGAAATATGAGCATTATATTTGCATCATGATTTGACATTCTATAAATTATTATTAGTGACATAATAGTTTTAGATTTTTCTCTCACCGGTACTACTATTTCAATCTCACATATATGGTATTTCACAGTAGGAAACAGAGGTCAAGCAATATGTCCACACAGTAGAACTTTTCAAAGGAGCTGGAGAGTCCCTGGGATTTATAATGCATTGCTAGTGGAGTATAGTTGGCATTACTCCTGAAGTTGAGCATTTGTTTTACTCTTGAGACAATAAATTCCACTTTAGGGAAAATCTGCATAAATTAGAAAATCTTGCATGTTTACAGAAGAAACATGTACTAATATATCCAAGGTACTATTTCTAATAATAGGAGTTGAAAATAACTCAAATACCCATTTAGAGGAGAATGGGATAATAAAATATACATTCACACAATAGAATATTACCTGCCTAGTGAACAAATTATAGGAATAAATATTACAATGACAAACCATAGCAATAAAAATTAAAGGAAACAAATGAGTCCCCAAAAATTACATGTACCATGCTATTCTTTTTGTAATGTTAATGGAATTATAACATAGGACACCATGGATTATTTTCAAAGGAAAACTAGTTAGTGATGAAAACAGAATTTTGGTTATTGGTTTTCTTGTATAGCAGAGCCAAGAGGAAAGTCCTGATGGAAGAGCCATATAATTAGGTATAAATTTGCCAAAGAGTAGCTTTTATTTGGGATTTGTGAGTTAGCAGTTGTTATAGTAATCAAAGCACTAATTGAATAACCAATAAAAGTAAGCCATGTATGGATCAAAGATACAAATGTCATGGCACAAGTGTGATTCAGCCAACATTGACCACCTGAGTTTGAAGAGGGAAAATGTATTTAAATGCATAGTTTATAAAGGAAAAGTTGCTAATCATACTGTGTTGTGATTATTATGTATTGATACTTTTTTATTTTGAACTTAAAATCTTAGTATGTAGTCGGATACTAGGGGAAAATTAACCTTGTTCAGTGATGTTACCTTTTCCAGATGCAGACATATTCTTTTTAAATAGCTTCTATTGAATCTAATACAGAAGCGATTTTGTTCATTATTTGCACAAGTTCAAGAAGAGGTCATTTCAATTTTATTTGATTTTTTTTCTCTATAGATAAGAAACTGTTTTCAAGGTGTTTAAAATACAGCTTCATAGTTAAAAACTGTACATTCTGAATCCTTCGAGCCAGAGTTTACTTGCTGATTTTCTTTTTATTTTCTTCTTTTTTATACAACTATGATAAGAAAAATTCTTTTCATGTAGTCTCATCTTCGGCACTTAAGTTAATTGCCCAAGTTTAGAGCAAATCATTTTGATAACAATGTCCACTCACCCTGTATTTCAGCCTTAGCAAACTACTGGTTTCCAAGTTCCCTTCGAGTACTAGGATACTACATGCCCTTTATACAAATGGGGTATTTTAGTCACCTTTTTATTCAGCGCTCAACACAGGATGTATTCCTTGCGTGTTTATAGTGTAGTATAAATAAGGAGATATTCCATTAAGTAGGCTATTGTATTTCAGTAGGCATGTTATATTCATTTATGTTGAAGAACTCCACTCCCATCACCAGGAGGACTTATTCTTTATTGATAGTCATTTGGCTGAATTCAGAGCATTTCTATTATATTTAAAAATTACCCATAATCTTTGTTTGTTTCCTTTGAAAACTTGATTTCAAGAAGAGTGGCTTCTGGCAGTTATTTTACATGCTAACTATGTTGATCCCATTAGAAGTAATGCTAGATTGTTTGTATTACAAAAAGAAGACATTTAAATAGATGCGTTCAAGATCTTTCTTTGGATATGTTAATATTTAGTTGGTCTGCACCTTTAGGGCCTTACTGATTATTAAAATATTGAAATTCTTGTAAACTTATTGTTACAAATCAACTTGCTTGAGCCTCTCAAATATTGCTCCATTGTTCTTGATCTCTCTTGTAAGACCTCAAAGTACACTAAATCCAAATGGTGAATATCTGGCAAATGGGAGTTAGACTAGCTTTATAGCAATGCTTGTTATTACAACAATTATTATAATGATAATCATTTCATACAATTATTAAATAATTTTGATTGTCATCTTTGAATATGCCCCTCCCACTATATGAGTAGTGGTTCAAGCCTTCATAGGACAACCAAGGACTGCTCAAATTTTCAAGAAGCAGTGTCTTATTAGCAAGGTTTAGGTTGATAATTATAATCACAATGAATGTAATCTCCAAGATTTATAAAGTGCATTTTAATATATGCATTGTAAATAATGCCTACCCTGTTTTCCACATTATTCAGCATATTAACACTCTCCTTATGTGTATTGCCCAGGAAATACAGAGACAATAGTTAACGTGCAAATCATTTATTTGGGAAGTACAAGGGTCACCAATCAGGGAAAACGAAAGTGCTACAAGGGAGGAAGTTAACGTGTGAATATAGTACGAGAGAAGGGAATCCAGAATTGATGAAATGTGTGCTTCAGAATTACTCCACTAGTGTAGTGAGTCGAGCAAATTCTTTTTCTAGTATTATACTGGTGAGGGTCTCATTAACGTCCTCCCACATTGAAAAATAAAGCTGCTATTATGTGACAATTAGAACTACTATTTTATGAAGCAATGTTATGGAAGACTAGGCTTATCATAGCTCCACTAAATACATTTTAAAATAACTGTGGTCCTTGATCTCAGCCCTCATGACTACAAGTCTTTAAAGCTTTCTCTACTAAGAAATAGACACTAATAAGAACAATTAGATTTTGTTAATTTCTAAATGCATATTGGGTACATAATTCATTATACTAAATGATGGTCCTTCAAGTAGCTTTTCTTATACACGTACACATAATTTTCCTTTTATTCTGGAATATAAATATTAAAATGAAAGATTTTTAGTACATATAATTTTCTTATGTTCAGAGAGAATTGGAAATGCAATAGTCAAATATTATATCACTTATTATTTTCTTATCCAATAAAACTTCTTAGAAGTATGACATGTAGTCAGTTCTACCTGGTTAACGGAATAATTTCCATTGTTTCCCAATATTGCCTTTTTCCCATAATGAGGAATTCCAGGTGGCACTGTTATAGGTGTTTGAACATCCACCATCCAAATGCATATGGTGATATATAATGTGAATATTTGTAGCAATGCAAATTCTAAGGTAAAAAAAATGGAACACTTAAGAAACTGACACATAGTAGGTACTCAGTATTGTACAGATACATTAAAGTAGATCATGCTCTAAGTAGGGCGTTTTTCTGGGATAGAATTCAAAAGGCTGATGATGGATTACAGTTGCCAGTTTATTTTCTGAATCCTTTCTGAATGTTGTGGAGATAAATTATAGGGGTAAAAGTTGAAGATACGAAGAAACAAGACAACACATTATCTAAACATTATTATTTTCTTATTTCCCTTTATCTGGATATTCACCCTTTAAATGTTTCATAATCTGTATTTGTTAATAATAATAGAAAGAAAACATTTTACATAAAGGTATGTATATTTTAGGATTTTGTGTTTTCTCTTTGTCAACCTTTCTCTTGCCTTTTTCTTCATTCTATATTTATAACTTATGATGAAAATTTATTTGGAGGCACTGTTCAACTACTGTAAAGGTGTGATAGATTTATCTGCAATAATGGAAAGTTCTATTTAAAAGAGTTCCTTGGGCCTTGTATCCTTTCCTTTTGTTTTATGACTACAGGTGTTATTAGGATTTTTGAAAATGGTCAAATTTTACCATCTCAGAAATTTTTAAGAGAGAAAAATGACAGCCATTTTCAATAGTGTTTTATTACATAAAATATCAAGGTGGGGAAAGGTATGCAGCAAAGGTATGATGTAGAAGCATGCAGAACTCCAAATTTGGTTTAATCACACACACCACACACACACAAGCGCACACACACACATCATGGCTAATCTAAAAGCATCGCTGAGCGTTTCACAATTACTGGCCTTAAATGTCAGTGAGAAGATGTGTTAATGTTTAAGCAAAACCAAAATGACTTTCCTATCTGAACAGCCAATCAAATCCTGCTTCAAAGAGATTTTCTTCTGCAAATGCCAAAGTGAATACATTTGCATATGTTCTCTCTGATGTATCAAGAAGTTAGAAATCACACATAACTTTAAAACAATTTCAGAAATTGCTCTTACAAGCTGGGTGTTTACTTCTACATGTGATTATTTAAATTTTTGCTACTAGGTGATTCCAAAAAAAGGAAAAACAAAGATTGCTTTTTTTTTCTTTTGTGTATCCAAATAATTAAACTCTTAATTCTGGTATCTTGGTACTCAATTTTATAGACTTGATAATGAAGTATGATTATTCCTTGACCAAAAATGTAAACATAATGGATATTTGATACATCAGCTAAAGGGATGTTATGCTTGAAATATTAAAAGGAAGTAAATTTTATTTTATTACTTGTGACACTTAAATTACTGGAGACTTCCCATTACTAAATAGAGCCAATAGTCATATGTATTTTTCCTCTTCTGATGAAATGATTAACTAGTACCATTTGTTATTTGTTACCTCCTTTTACATTACATTTAGAAAACCACTAAACTTCTGTTTTATCGTGTACCTTCATGTAACCAGAAAATTTGCCACATATTTCATATAAGCTTCCAAATAAAATTTAAAGTAAAAGCATTCACACATGAGGAATATGTGCCTAATAAAAGTAAAATATACTGGATTAATTTGGTAGTTAAGAGTAGATTTGTATGAAACTATATTTTAATTATAGAACATGTAATAAAAACAATAAACACACTAATAAACACTGATAATTATGCAGAATTGCTTACAGACTCATTGCTATTATTGCTCAGTTTTTAAGCACCAATCTTTTCAAACTTAGGCATCTAGAATCACCCCATGAAATACCACCCAGGAGTTATGACTATGTAATATTTTAAGAACATAGTATGTTGACACCTAGCTAATTGAGTGCTTTTGTAGCACAATAAAAGTCTCAAAATCAGCCATATAAAATTAAAATAACTTAAGAGAATAAATTCTTTTTCTTGTTTTTCTGCCAATAGTATGTCTTAACCCCAAGATATGAAATGGGTAAAACAAGAAGGCATTTATTTCATGCTAATTTCCCTTGATAATAGGGCAAGAGATAGGTTCATAAAGCAGTTTCCCTATATACACAATATTTCATAGTAGAAAAGAATATCCTTGAATTTGGAATTTATACTTTGACAGAATGTGACAAAATAAATCCAGAAATAAGGTATTAAATAGCCATTCTCTGCAAATACATTATTAGGAATAAAAAGCAAAGGTGATACTGCGCATTGTTCCCTTTCATATTTTCTCATAATTATTATGGCCAGTGAAAACTGTACTGTTTAACCAGATTTAAATAGGCCTTTTAAAATTTGATACAGATCCCTTCAGTTCATCCTTCTTAATTTCTGTGTTCAATGTGCAGTTAATGTTCAGTGTCCTAACACTGAATATATAGTCAGTTGTTGGATCAGGGGTCCAATGCATCTTTATTAAAATGCCTATTATATAACAAGCATTGGACTAAATGTTATGAAAAGGCTTAAAAGAAAGAAGTGTTTTGAGGGCTTTTCCCTAAATGGTATTAACCATACAGTTAGAGGTGTTATGTACTCAGAGCTAAAACAGGACAAAAAAATAAAAACAAATGAACAAATAAAATGGGAAACAACAGGTCAGAAGGGAACAAATCCTCCTCAGTGTGACCTTATTGATATTGAAATATTCCATGACTTAACAAAGATCTTGCCTTCTTTACATCAAAGGATGGTTTATTCCAATCAATAAACCAACACATTTACGGAAATGATTGGTACAGCAAATATGAAAGATAGCTTCTTAAACAGCATCTATTGTGGTGGTTGCAATTGGTCCATTAAGAACCTCTGGGTGTCCACATCAGTCATTTCTAAAGTGATGCTGTTAAAAAGGAGTCGTAAGCTAATGCCTCCTAAGAAGAAGTGTGATTGACCTTGTCTGGTACTGAGGCACTCACTCTGAGAGAGAAACGTTGCTTTTAGGTAACTGCAGGTGATATCTGTGTTATGACCAGCAAAGCTGTTTAGAAGAGAGGCCATTTTTCTGAGTCCAGATATTTTTATGTACTTGTTTTTAAATCAGAAAGGGAGTCTATTACATTTTCTCTTCCAGTGTTTAGTAAGATCTCTAGTGAAATACTGAGAATTTTATGGATTTTAGCAATGAGAATGTTTTGTTTCTCATTTCAAGATTTCAAAGCATTTTATTAAGAACATGAGTGCCCTCGATGGGTGAAAATGAAGAGCATATTGGTCATAAATCCAAGGGAAGGCTCTGGTCACTGGTTCACATTGCTCTCATTTGAGTTTTATGATTTCCTCTGCTAGGCATATGGCAGTATCATGATCTCTTCTTTCATTGTCTTTTTCTTCAAGACAATGTGGTCTCCAATTTAAATTAAAAGTTTTTATGAAGTCATTGGGGATGCAAGCTCTTTGTTTATGGGGCCAGAGGATTGCCTTTCCTCTCCATTGTCGACTTTAAATACTTGATTGAAAGGACTAAGATCTTCAGGGCTGTGGGTATTTTCTTTCATGAACACACATGACATCAGACAAAGCCCTTGGCAGGTATTGGGCATTCCAGGACTGGCATCTCATCTGTCTCCCTGAAGTCTATTAAAGATGGCATAACTCAGATTTTCTTCCTTCTGTTAGAACTTCAAAAGGAGAAGGTGTGAAATCTGGCTTCCCCTAAGATTCTCTTGTGAGTGTGAGTTTTGGTTTCACAAGCCATGTATGAGCAGATGTACAGATGCTGCATCCAGCTTCCGTGTGCCAAATCAATTAAAGGTTCTCTGACACCAGGTTTTCTATTTCACGTGGCTTATATACTTTCATTGGTTTATTACTTTTACAAAATGTTTTGTTGCTGTTGATAACTTACCTAAACTTGTGGTCAGTGAGATGGAACATGACTTGCATATCCCTTTTTTAGCCAGACATGTCAGATTTATGAAAGGATTAAAATCCCCAAGTTAAATCATATATTTATATGGTAAAGAAAAAATTTAAACAAGATTTAAATATTTGAAAGTAAATGGAATTGTTATTTTAGTCTTAAATGTAATTTTTTGGTGAACCCTGATGGCATAGTTGTTTATTTCACTAGTGTTAGCCACATGCATTCCAAGTCTGTGGTTTAAGACCTAGAGCCTGGGGAAACAACCAAGATGAACAATGAAATAAAATAAGTACAATGATTTCTGCTCCTCTTTTCTACCTGCCTGCCTACTCACCTTCATTCCTGCCTGTAACTTTGTTTTAAAAAATTGTTTAGTGATGAAAATTATTCATTTTTCCTCCTCCTCCTCCTGCCAGGAATCACATGCTTATGAGACCCTGACTCCCTAAGTTGCATAGCATGAGATGTCTATCACAATGAAAGTGGTAAAAGGGCGGGCACTTTGCTCATCTCTTGAGTATAATTGTAGGGATTCTGACCCTATTTCAGTCTCCCCCATCCATTTGGGCTTTTTCATAGGTGTCTTAAGAATGCTGAGGAACTAGTCAGCTTGCATGTGAGTCTCAATATTTTCTTCGCCTTCTGTGACTATCTTTCCTGAGTCTTGTCTTTCGTAAGTGTGGGCTGATTTAGTCTACTATTCTGGTTTTGTGCCCCTTCTCAAAAAGTCCCAGAAAAGGCTCTAAGTTTCTTCCCAAGTTCTCATACTCATGAACTGTGTTGCCATTCTGTCCCAATAACATATTTGAATGAATGACTCTTTAGATTTTTATCAGTGTTTAGTGGTGCTTCATTTTCCTAGAATTCAGACATCATTCCATGAGAACTAGAACAAAAATGATAAACCAAGCTCTAATAAATTACTCTTCACTTTGGAGACTGACCTCGTTCATCCTGGAAGAAAATTCTTTCTTTAGTATAGAAGGAATTCTCAAAAGAGTCTTGGTCTTCCAAACATACCTGGAACATGTCTAAATAAAAGATGAACATAATGTTCTTGTCCATGATGACACTTGCTTCCTTAAAATTGCTGTTTCATTGATAGGTTAAAGATAAATAAATGCATAATACAATTAGAAAAACAATATTACCATTACTGTTGCTAGATTCCTAATGTAAGCATTCTTTTTTGTCTGTCTACTCTAGTCAGCATTCATATTTTAACATATGGATCTTGCGTTACTACTTTTAAACATTTTAATTGTTAGCTGCCTGGGGGAGTGTAAATACCACATCTGTGGAATGAAGGAAAACAATAGGCATGTGAGTAGGAAAAACATTTCTGCAAAAACATTGAATACCACACTGCTAAATTCTTTGGAAAACTGACACCATTTAAAAAAAAAAAAAAAAAAAAACCTTCTGAACATTCAGGGATTCAGACAGAAAACTCAAAGAAGGTTCCAGTAAAACCCAAGAGTGAAATTATATGTATGTATATAATGTATATACATGTGTATATAATGTATATACATGTGTATATAATGTATATACATGTGTATATACACATATATATGTATATAATGTATATACACACACATACATGTATATAAAATATATATACCTCTGTAATCAACAACCAAAAAACCAACAAATTAAAAAGTAGACAAAGGACTGGACTAGACTAGATATTTCTCCAAAAAAGATATACAAATGGCCAATTAGCACATGAAAAGATACTTTCAATATCACTAGTCATTAGGGAAATGAAAGATAAAACCACAAGAACATACCAGTAAATACCCATTAGGATAGCTGCAGAAAGTAGCAAGTATTAGCAAAAGGTGAAGAAATCAGAACCCTTATGTGTTGCTGGTGGGAATGTGAAATTGTGCAGACACTGTGAAAAGACTATGTAAATTCACAAGTTCTCAAAAAATTAAACATAGAATTACCATATCCCCAGCTTTTCCAATACTGGAATATAATTTACACACACATACTCCCAAAGAGATTAAAATTAGGAATTTGAACACATTTGTGCACATATGTATAGCAGCATTATGCACAATAATCAACAGATGGGTGTAATCCAAGTGTTCGTCTCTGAATGAGTGAATAAACAAAATGTAGTGTACCTATCACATATACCTATACAATATATGTGTGTATGTATATACCTATATATATATATATATAACATTAACTTTAAAGAAGGAGATTTCAACACATACTACTACATGAGTAAACTTGGAAGACATTTTGTTAAATGAAATAAGCCAGTCATAAATGGACATATTTGTATGATCTCACTCATGTGAGGTACCTTAAACAGTCAAATTCATAGAAACAAAGTAGAATAGTCACTACTAGAGGAGAGAGGTTGGGAGTGGGAAGTTATCGTTTAAATGGTACAGAGTTTCTGTTTGAGTGTGTGGAAAAGTTACAGTGCTGAATGGTAGCGATGTTTACAGAACTGTGTGAATGTACTTATTGCCACTGAACTTTACATATTAACTGGTCAGTTTTATTAGATTTTGCTACACATGCAAATGTAAATAAGAGCATACCTTCTATTTCATTTTCTTTCTCTGACCAGAATGTAGATTTGAGGATTGCATGTTGAATGACCAATGGGGACTCTGAGGCAGAAGTCCCATGATGAAGGTGGTAGAACAACAAGGCACAGGGAATCTAAGTTTTGATCATGATGGAGTTGCTGCACCAGCACTAGACAGCTCACTTTTATATTTTAAGTGGTAAATGAACTTCTGTTCTTGTTTGAACAACAATTACTTGTTTGTTACTCTTTGCTGAACTTAATTCTATTTCAACCATCTTGACACAGATTTGCTTTGCTATAAATGACATGTTGACGAAACGGTGTTCAGTATGGCAGTGGGTGAGGTCAAGAATGTGAATAAAGAAGTGGAAAAGGTGTGAGCAGAGGACAAGGTTATTCCTGTGCCTGAAGTTCTCACCCCCTCACTGAGAAGATTAGTTCTTCCGTCAACCTTTTGGAACATCAACTAACACTTTTTCTGCTTCTTCCACCCATTATCTACCCATCTTTTCCAATACTGGAGGAAACACTATCTGTTTTAAAACCCAAGGTTGATCCCCAAGTAATGTATATCTTATCTCTCCTTGTCTCCTCCAATTCCTTGCTACATTTCTTTAAATTCCCTCTCCCTTGGCTCATTCTTCTCGGCTGGTAAATATATTTATGTCTACCTTCTTTTAAAAAGCTTAATCAGTTTTTCCCAACCCCATATGGGGCTCTGTTGTTACCATCTCTCTGGGGCCTTCAAAATCAAGCTACTTGAAAGCATAATCTGTACTCACTGTTTCCATTGCTCACCTGCCTTCCATTCCTTCTAAGCTGGCCTTTATTCTTCCCACTCTAGTGAAAGTGCTCTTGACAAGTCCAAGAGGTACTTTCTGTCATTATTTTACTACAGCTCTCTGCTTCATCTATTATTGTCTAATCTCTTCCTCAAAACTCATCGATTTTCTGGGTTTCTCATTATGTGTCTTTCTCCTCTGATTCTGTATTATTTGGCATTTTTCCTTTCATATCATCCCTAAGTATGGTTGTGTTTCCTGGGATTTTGTTCTTCACCATCTCTCTTCCAGGTCTCTGTACATTCCCTGGGGAATCTCAGCACCCTCACAGTTTATCTCCTGTCTTTATTTCTCCAGAGCCAGCATAGGCAGTGGTGAGAACACCAGAACTCAGCCTCTTCATTTGGCCATTATCCCCTAACCATCTCCAATTCAATAGGCAGAAATTTGGACTTACCAACACTCATCTTAACTTCCTACATTCCCACTCTTGGTATGATGTTACCGAATCTTTCTTGTCGTTTCTCAGACAAGACCTGCTTCCTTACCTCTGTGCTTTTGTATGTGCTAGTCCATTTACCAGGAATGTTTCCTTAGTGAACACATTTTATCATTAAAATCTCTTTTAAATCTCATTAAACAGTTTTTTGTTTTGTTTCGTTTTTTTTTTTTTTTTTTGAGAATTCTTTTCTTGAATATCAATTCTGGGCTAGAAATTCTTACTGTATACTTTTAATGACCTTACTTATTTGTCTTAACCACTCTGGAGTGTGATTTCCTTGAGGCTTAGTGATGTGTCTTATTATCTGTGTTGGCAGTCTGGAAAATAGTGCATACTGTATATGCATGTGTACATATATATGCATGCATGTATGTACATGTGTGTATAAAATGCACTATTCCCAGGATCTTTGCATATGTATACTCAGTGACTGAGTGAAACTAGAACCTAGAATCCTAAGAAATAACCTATAATGTTCCTTTTCCAGTAAACAGGTTCTAATGACCCAACTTCCTGGATTACTATTGAATTGGTTCCTTTACCTTCTTTCCCTAACCTGACGCCATGCCTGGCATTATAGTGGTCTTCTAACTTACCTTCTTGCTTCTAGTCATATGCCTGTCACATGCATTTTGTATGCTAATTTCAAAGTTTAATAAGATAATTAGAATTTATCTTTCTACAATATAAATCTGGTTCTCTCCATACCTACTCAAAATCCTGTCCTGGCTCCCTGCTATCACTCTTTTCAGATTATAAAACATAAACACATAAGGGATTCGTACTTTTACCTTGCTATATTTCCATATCCAACTCCTGTCTCCCAAACATCCACATTACATTGTGTCTTTCCAAACTTATCATAGTTCCTGAATTAGTTGTCATAATTAAATCTCTATACCCTAGTACAAGATCTTCCCTTTGCGTACAATATTCAGCTTAAAAGTTAATTTTTAAAACTGATCTCAGGTTTCTCTTTCTCAGGAAAGACTCTTGACAACCTTACACCAGAGGAGATGTCCCTCTTTTGTGTCATTTATAATGATCTGCGTAATTATTTTATGTAGATTAAAATACCAAAGGGTCCTTGGATGCACACATATGTGTAATTTTGAAGGCCCTGTGTCCTTATGTTACTCAGTGGCAATTTTTATCTTTCCAAAAACAAATGCATATCCTTGCAAATTTTGTGATTTTTAAGACAATGCAAAAAAATCTGTTAATATTTTTGTGGGCTTTTATGCACTGCTATAGAGGGAATGCTTTCCGTCTGCTGAATATTAAATATTTAAAAGAAAACCCAGTTCTCCTCCTCCCTGGAGCATTACAGTGCATTCCTTTTGTAAAAATACTTATTCCTCATATTTATGGGCACTTTTCTTTCCTTGTATGTTTTCCTGGGATTGCATTCTTGTGCCTACCTACGAGAGAGAATGCTCAGGCACTTGGCACTATTTTGATAGCTTCTAAGAGAAACAACAGAGATACTTCACGGGGAAGTGATACTAGCAAGCACCTTCAGTCCTGTATTGAGACACTGATAACATTCATTTTAGTCCAGAAAAGTCTACGGTGGACCTCTCTCATTCCATTTATTTAGTTCCTCAATTATGATGACACTTTCTAGGTGCTGAGGATACAAAAATGAACAAGGCAGAGCTCTTTTCCCTAGAGGACTCAGAGTTTAACAAGCAAAAGAGATAATTTTTTTTAATTCATCCATTAAAGTTCAGTGATAGACAGAAATGTTCCCAAAGAAGAACCTGATAAATTCTAAACAAGAAAAGAGTCAAGAATGAAAAATGATAGCTTTAGTTTTCACCATGTTGAATTTGAAGCACTAGTGTGACATTCAGGTAGGCGACACTAGAAGGACAACAGTCAGGAGATGATCCCCTCCTGAAACATAGATTGGGAAATTATCAGGCAAAAGAATACACTTGTTCTGTAAAAACTGATAGAAGGTTAATGATAGCAACATTTAAGGGATATTAGAAGAGGGGGGTAAAAAGAACCAGAGAAGCAACGATAAATTGACTCTCAAAGAGCTAGAGATGGACACAATATTTTAGAAGCAAAAGGAGGATTTTTATGAAGATACTAGGAGTCACCAGTCAGGGATGTGACATCTGAGAGGTCAATAACAGGGCATTAAGGAGGATGCTTTGTTAGCATTGAGGAAGTCATTAGTGACAACTGTCTGAGCAGAATGTAGGAGTAAAAACCAGATGAGAGTGAATGCAAGGTGAGGGACTTCATATGGTGAACAAGGATTATAGTATTTGCCAAGGATTGCAGCTGTGGCCCTGTCCTTGTGGAGTAGTAGTTGGGCATAGTTCACAAAATCTTGAAGTCCTGGTTTTGCTTCCCAGGGATGGTAAGAATAGCCAAGTTTGAAGAGCTAAATAAAATGTAAAATGTGCTGCTGCTTCCTCTTTCTTCCTTTTGCCTTTGATCACTTTCATTCCAGGAAAGGAAGGAAGGAAGAAATGAAGGAAGGAAGGAAGGAAGGCGGGAGGGAGGGAAGGAGGAAGGATTGTAGCTATGAACGAAAGAAAAAGAAAAGCAACAAGAGGGGAGTCTGGAAAAACATTTATTTTTGAAAGAAATGAGTGCATAAATACTAAGAAGTCAGTATAGTGGAAAACATCAAAGATACATGAAAGAGGAAAGTGCTGATGATAGAACAACTCCCAGAAAAACAGACCGATGTTATCATGCTCCCCATTCCATGCATGGATTTGGGCAGGGGAGCAATTCAAGAGGATACACAGGAGCTCTAAACCCTATGCAACACAGAAATCCTTATAAAATCTTCCTAACCTCTTTCAATTGTCTGTTGTGTGGAAACCTTGGCAAATGTGATGAATTTATTTTTTTGTTTTCGTTCACATTAGCAAATAAGAAAAAATACGCTCCTGAGTGCTTCACACATAGTTCCAAAGTCTCATTTCTCCCACAAGAACAGATCTCTTTGGTTCTCTCTGGTACTGCCGAGATCACTTAACTGCTGCACTGAGAATGTTCAACCTCCCTCACTTCACTCATCATCCAAAATGAGCCTCAGCTGCTTCCGGAGCAGAGCTGAGACTGTTTGCAGTTCCTAAATCAGACTGAAAAGCAGGTCATCACTGCAGTATTTATCAAGTGCTCTCTGATCTTTTTTTCTTACTAATACTCCATAATTCATTCCTAAACAAATGCCATACATATTCTAAGAATCATAAATAATTTTCTCTCATTTGAAATAAAATCCATTCGTTTGGTCAGCTGATCATCACTGCACAGTACTTAACAATGTGCTGATCTAATTTGCACAGTGTTGATGATCTTGATATTTTAATAGATAAAAGCCTTCTAAATTGAGCAGCATTCATTCTTATGGATCAATAATATTATAATAGAAAGTAAGGATTATTTATATTGAGCCCACTGGACGGTAAACAGTTTTCTTTAAAGGCAGTTATCTGCCATTGGAGGAACTTGTGACATAGGAGTGCAGGGTACAGGGCTTTGGCTCATGTTGTTTTCTGGAATAGAATACTGTTGCTTTAGCTTTATGTCCAGAAGTGTCTCCTTCTGGAACGCTGTTTGAAGCCTCCAGAGTGAATGAGGTATTCATTTTTGGAATTCACATCTTACCCTCACATGCAGGCAACTGCAGTGAAATTTCTGCGCTCCTTGTCTGCATCACCCAACTCATTGTCTTGTTAACTCTTCTGCCACCAGGTCTCAGTGCAGGCTTCTGCTTCTAAATGTGCTGAATGGTGAAATGAATGAATGATTCTTCCAAATCTTGTGATTTTGATTTGGAAAGTTACAAAAATTATCTGCCTAATGTGGTTAGTGGCTAATTTCCCACTGTGATGAGATTTGTTACTTAAAAGCCATGATTCTCTCAGTACAGTTTATTGCCAGAAGCCTTTCCATAATCTTGTGTCCTTGGAAAATCGCATGTTCTTAAAACACCTGGAGTCCTAGCTGTCAATTTAGTGTATAATTTTTCTCTTTTTCTTTTAATAAAGCTTTTAATGACTTCTTTTTCTTCTGGCATTTGTCATAGTTTGAGATGTAATAGTTCTATTTTTATTTTAAATTACCCTATTTACTTACAGGTTTATAATTTACTTGTAGGGAGGGGTTGTACTCATTTTTACTATCTCCAATGGTGCTAAATACTGTGCTTTGCTTATAGGTAGTGATTAATAAAATTTGTCCCATTGAAAATCAACTATTACTTAATGAGACCACAAAATGGGAAGGGACTTTGGTGCCACCATGGTAGTTTACAGAGTGGAAGTGGGATGAATGGATGATTCTAGTCACCACAGAATGAAGCCTCCTATGGGTACACACTGGACTCTAACAAAGCTAAGTGCAGTGTCCCAGACCTCCTGCTTGGCCAAGGTTGATAATGACTGAGCTAATGTGTATTCCAGTTGCCAGCCGTCCTTTGTTAAGCAGATTGACATGGCAGGGAGAGAAACTAAACCAAATGAGAAAATGGAAAGGTCCTACAGGGAGAATCAGGCAGCTGTTAAGCTGATGCTTCCTCTTGGAGGACAATTGATACCAATATCCCTTAAATGATGGAATTCCACACACACTTAAGATTTCTTAGGGTACCTGGCACCATAGGAGACGGTAAGGTAAGGTAGAGTTGAAAGAAATGAGAAATTTGCAATTTACTCTGACAAAATATACCTATTACAGCCAATGGGATAACCTTATCTGAATCTGTAAGATTAAATAGCCAAATATCTATGTGTTAGAAAAAGGGATGGGACAAGGTACATTCCAAGTCAATGCTAGGTATTGCCTTTGTCTCTATATTTCTCAGTATGTGTTAAATCTGTCTGAGAGTACATTCCATAACAACAATTGGATTTTATAATCTTTTTGTTTACTAAAAAAAAAAGAAAGACATTCTATAAAATTGTTCAGTATCCATAGGGTTTATGAAGCAGAACAAAATAACCTTTCTATTTATAAGAGGACCAATAATACAAAGGTCAACATAGAAGCAGTCCTTTGTTTATCACGCTTAATAAATTAAGGTGATTTAGAGACTGGGTTAGAAAATATTTCCTGCTAAATACTAAGTTTTGAAAATCTGGAATTATTTAAGAGATAACAGTGTACGTATTGGTATCTTAAATCTTAGTTTGATTAAAAAAAAAACTGTCAAAGAATAATGGCTTTATTATACTTTGAAAATATGTTCAATATACAAAAGAAAATATTAAGAGAATATTCAATTAAACTCAACACTTAATGATTTCTATTATAACTATAGAAATTACACAGAGATTTGTGATTTTTTAATTAATCCCATGAATAAGACTGATTAGAATTCTTGTGCATAAGAATAAGTGGCTACTTTCAAAGTATCACGTTCAGACAATTACAGAGAGAAAGGAGTCTTTAGAGAAATCTGTTAGATACCACTTTTAAGTGATACAACTTAACATTACCAATAATGATACATGTACATGCATTATTTTGACAAAACTAATCTAATCATCAGGAAACAAAGTAATTCCAAAGTGAGGGAAATTTTTCTAAACTCTTTAAATATTCTAAACTATTTAAAGATTTTAGTGACATGAAAAAACAAAAATAATGGAGAGTTATTCTTGATTAAAGAAGATGAATGAGATATAACACATAATTACAATGTGTCCTTGACAGGATCTTGGATCAAAAATTCAAAAAGCTACAAAGGACATTATTGAGGCAACTGGAGAAATAGGAGTTTGAATTGAATTATTTGATATGATATTCAACAATCATACACAAATACTATGTGTGACAATTGAATTATAGTCATAAGGAAGGATCTGTTTGGTTTTAGGTGATACAAGCTTAAATATCTGAAGTGTCATTGTAACTGAGCTTACTCTCAAATAAACTGATAGCAAATGTGGCAGTGTTAATTAGTGAATTTAATCTAAAACATACTATATAGGCATTCTTTATATTTTTCAGTTTTCTATATTTTCAGCATCTTTCAAAATATTAAGTTAAAAGAAAAAAGACTCAATGCTTGTAAAACCCTTTTGAAGACAAACTGGCAAGAGTATTTATTAAAAATGAAAATGTCTGAGTTCTACCTTCGTCTAATTGGCCAGAAGTGAGGCCCACTTGGACAAGAGCTATATAAAATAAATTAATTAGAAGTATCTGTTAGGCTGGCCCAGAGGGACAGGCGGCAGCCATACTCAGGAAAAAGGCCGCTGACGTCAGACTGAGGGATTGAAGCCCACACCTGGAATCACTGGACCAGTCCCCAATCGCGACGTATGAAGCCTGCGAAATTCTTTTGCCTAAAGAGCACACTTCCCTTTGTTCGGGCTCGACTTCCCCGCCCCGTTCTGCAGACAGGAGAACCTCGCCTGGGTGCGCAAACTCCAATAAAGCCCTGGCTATTCGACTTTTTGTTTGATTCACTTTCTTTCCTTGCAGAGCCCAGAAAAAACCTTTCAGTATCAGCTTTTTGCAATATTCTTTGCAAATGTATTACTATGTTGTTGACTTTGTTCCTTATATCCATTTTCTCACCAACCTACCAGTCGGTCCATGGGCAAGTGAGTCCAAATTTCTGGATCGGGTGATCTTGGAGGCATTCTGAAATGATCATGTGGTAAATGAATACAAATTCCAGGTGAAGTTTCTATCCTGTGCACCATAATGGTTTGGGGGTACTTTCCTAATTTGCAAATAGGTTCTTACCTACTTACTTGCTGCTGCACCCGTGGTCACCAACAACAGTCTTGATTCTGTTTCTTTGAAAATATGATAGAGAAAGCACAGATGTCAGTACAGCCAGCATTTGGCTGTCCCTTGAGTCAAGCCAATTATATCTGATATGGATTCTATTAAACTCTATAATGTTAGTAGATATCATTCACACAATGTTTGCATTCACTCATAGAATATATAAAGTACATAATTTCAAAATGATTTTTAATGTAGTCACAAAATATACAAGTATCACCACTATCTAATTCCAGAACATTTTCATCACCCCCAAATGAGACTCTGTACCTGTTAGTAATCAAACTCTATTTCCCTCTCCCTCTAGTTTCTGGCAAATATTACTGACAAATACCTACTTTTTCTAGTTCTACAAATACCTCCACTGATTTTCTTATTCTAAACATTTTATATAAATAAAATCATACAAATCTAGACTTTTGTGTCAAACTTATTTAGCATGATATTTTCAAAGTTCATGTTGTAGCATGTATCAGTATTTTATCTTTTTTTATAGCCAAATAATATCCATTATATGACTATGGCACTATCTTATCAATTAATCATTTACTAGTTTTTTTTCCCACATTGTGCAACTCTACTAAAAATGCTAATATAAACATTTGTATACAAGTTTTTGTATAGATATGCTTTCATTTCTCTTGGCTATAATGTACACAGGAATAAAAATGCTAAGACATTATAATTCCATGTATACCTTTTTATGGAACTGGCAAACTCTTTTTCAAAGTGACTGCATCATTTTATTTTCCTACCAGCAAGACAGGAGGATTCTAATTTTACTACAATCTTGACCACACTTGTTATAACCAGGTTTTGTAAATTGTAGCTATTCTGATGGATACAAAGTAGTATCTCATTGTGTTTTTCATTTGTAGTCCCCTAATTATTAGTGATGTTGACTATCTTTTCATGTGCTTATTGTCCATCCCTGGAGAAATGTCTATTCAAATCCTTTCCTCACTTTTTAGTTAAATGTTTTGTGATTGAGCTGTAGAATTATTTATATTCAGGATATTTATTTTCATTTTGTTATCTATGCTTTTCAAGAGATTGTTGTCAAATTCAATAATATGAGGTTGTCCCCCTATGTTCTAAGAATTTTATACTGTTAGCTCTTACAATTAAGTAATTTTTTCATTTTGAGCTAGTATTTGTATATGGTGTATGAGTCCAACTTCATTATTTTGCATGTGGAAGTCTAGCTTTTTTAAAAGAAACTGCCTTTTCTCCATTGAATGGTCTTAGTATCCTTGTCCAAAACCATTTGACTATAAATGTATGCATTTATTTATGGGCTTTTTTTATTCTGTGTCTTGGCCCCTTTATCTACTTTGTAACAGTACTACACTTTATTCCAAAATTATAGCTTTATTGCAGGTTTTAAAATCAGGATGTATAAGACCTCCAACTTTCTTTTTCAAGATTATTGTGACTGTTCAAGGATCCTAAAGAGCCCATAAGGATTTTACAATGGATTTTTCTATATCTATACAAACAACATCATTGGTATGTTGGTAGGGATTACACTGAATCTGTAGACTGTTTTAGACAGTATTAATCTCTCTTTTAACAGATAGGTATAGACAGGAATGAAGGTGAGCAGAGACAGTCAGGAAGAGAAAGACAGAGGAGCATTTTATTTATTTGATTTAGCTTTCATCTTGATTGTTCCCCTGAGCTTGGGTGATGAACCCAACCCAGGTCCTTAATCCTAAGGACTGCATCTGGTGAACTTAACCATAAAGCCACCAGGACACATGATAGTGTTGCTATCTTAACAACATAACTTCAGTCCACAAATGTTGAATGTCTTTCCATTTATTTGTGTCGTCTTTAATTTCTTTCACTAACACTTTATAATATTCAATGTATATATCTTTTTCCTCCCCTGTTAAATTTATTCTTAAGAATTTTCTTCTTTTTGATGCTGCTATGAACTGAATGTCTGTCATCCCCAAATTTATATGTTGAAATCCTAATGCCCAATGTGATGATATTTGGAGACAGAGATTGGGAGGTAATTCATTCATGAGGATGAAGCCCTCATGTCTTAGAAGAGGAGTTAAGAACTTTTGCTTTCCTTCTGATCTCCACCAGTTGAAAACACAGCAAGAAGATAGCTATCTGCTAACTAGAAAGAGACCTCTCATCAGAACCTGGTCACTCAGGAATAGATCTCAGACTTTCTAACCTCCAGAACTGTGAGAAATAAATGTGGTGTTTCAGTCAATCCATCTATGGTAGTTTTTTTATGTTTTTAATCCAAACTGCATAAGGCAGATACCATTGTAAGCAACAATGCTGATGTTTTCTTCATTTCCTTTTTAAATTGTTCATTGTTAGTACATAGCATTGCAACTAATTTTTGTGTAGGGACTTTGTATCCTTCAATTTTACTGAATTCATTTATTTGTTCTTATAGTGTATATGTTTGTAATCTTTAGGATTTTCTGCGTATTAGATAATGTTACCTGCGAACAGAGATGATTTAACTTTTTCCTTTCTAATTTTAATGCCTAGCCATTCATTTTTAAGTCAGTTTTTGTGTGATATGAATGGGACAATTATTTACACATCCATTTTTTTAAGTAATACCTTACACATAATGTGAAAAGACAGACTTCAATATTACTTTTGTGTTTTAAACAAAAAGACAAATTATAGTAAATACTCACTAGTTCTGTTATTTTTCTCTCTCACCAGATATTGGTTCATCCACATGACTAGCTCCAAATTCAGGCCATGATGTTTAAAATGAACTGATATAACTGCTTGGCAAATAGACCTGGCTTGTAAAAAGAAAATTTTGTTTTACTACCCACATTTTCTACCAACTTTGGGCTAGATCTATATAATTGATTCTTTCCCATTGACTGTTGACAATTTGATCAGTTCTTTGTGACCAACATTAGTGACAGAACCCAAAACAACTTGGCCTACACATATTGAACTTGGTAGTGTTACAAAAGGTAACTCACATCCAGTAGCCAAATAACAATTTAGAACATACCCATTAGTAGATTGAGAAACGAAAATGTCACAGAGCAAAAGCTATTTGAGTGATGGGGAAAATTCTTTCAGGTCACCTCCGTATGGGAAATATTCTTTCTCCATCCAAAATCCAGGGTTCCATAGATATTTTCCAGGGTAATAGCAGAAAATTGGTAATGAATTTGCACAGTCAGGCGCATATTATGTGAGTGAAAGTTATATAAAAGTAGGTCTTAAGCATTTAATACCTTTCACAATTCTCCCATTTGACTAAATAAGAGCAAAAATAGAGGAAAGTAGGGCAAAAACATGAAATCATGTGTTTAACTTTGTATATTTGTTGCTTAAAAGTTCTGTCCTCTAAGAATCCTTTGATAGGTGTAGAGAGAATCTAAAAATTATTTCCTTTGACCCTTCTTGACCTCAAAAATATCAAAAGCATTATTGTGTGTCCTTGTTATAACTCATTAAGACATAAGGTAGAGAAAGTTTGTTTTAGGAATTATGTTTTTTTCTAACATCAGAAATAAGAAGAGATTTTGACTCTTACCACTGATCTGACAGAATTTAATCAGCTTCTGAGAGGAAATATTTCTGGTTTGTGTTTTCCTGGTACCCCTGAAAAAGGTCCTGCTTATTATAGTACTTATACTATCAGCATACGTTTAAAGAAAACTGTTCTGGGAAAATTGATGAAAATGGGCTTCAAGCTTTCTTTGGAATGTCTGATTTAAGCTTCCTTTTAACAGGGAAATCTACAAAAACCTGAAGCTGAAAGTGGCATTTTTCCATCCATTTCATTCATATTGAGTATTAAACATTGAGTCTGAAATGAGGAACAAACAGTCACTTAGACAGCACATATTGCAGAAATATCCCATAAAGATGCAAGAGTCTGCATTAATCATCTGAGTGGGACAGTAGGTGACCTTTTCTAGTAAGAACTGGAGCATCTAAAGTGAACATTAAATTCACTGCAGCCCTATTTGCTGTGTATCTGTGGCATTCATCACTGCTTATATGTAAATGTCCTGAGACTGTTGGAACCTGACAATCATATTCATGGAGAGAGAGAATATTCTGAAGATCACAGAAAGCTTGTTCACCCCCAAATTTTGGCAACTGTAGGCCCATTATGACTTCATTTATCTTTCATTATAAAAGCAGAGCAGCTGTTGAGCAAGTAAGGTTAACAAACCTTGGAAAAATATTAAAGTTAATTTGTTTGGGGGGCTTTCCTAACCCCAGAAGTTGGAAGAAGATTATTTTATATAGACCCATTAGTCATTCAATAGTCAAATCTTCAGAGCTACTTATAAGATTTACTCTTTGGGTTTTAAGTAGGTATTATCAAGGGTGGGCATCTGTTTATCTGGCATTTGGAGTTAGCAGGGTTTGACGGGTTGGCCTAAAAAGTGCTTTGAACTAATGACCTGTTCAGAGACTAGAGAGTCATGAAATCTCAGTTCAACTCCTGACATTTAAAAAGCCTCTGAAATTAACTGGTGAACATGGTCGATGTTTACACAGAACCAAAACAACTAGGTGGAGAAACGAAAGTAAGTACGAAAGGTTATTTGGGTGAATTCAAACTTTTAATTTAAAATCGGTAAATTTAAGTTAACCAAATGTAAATAGACAGCACAGATATACTTTCAGATCAATTACATCTACCTCTTATCTACGTGAAAGTAATGTGATTTCTAAATTTGTTTCTTTATCTTGGAATTGTTATAATGAGTATAATCTATAGATTTATGTGAGGATTAAATATAAAGGACAGTAAGATTAAATATAATAAATCTTACATTTACATATTTTTGATCTACATCAATGATACTAAATGTTGTATAAATAGTCTGAGAAATCTGTACTTTCAGGAAACTTAAGTCTTTAGAAAGAAAAGTTGGAACACTTTTAATACTTAAGATTAAATTTCAAATGGTGACATTTTTGAACCATTTTTAGTTTGTGGTAGATGAACAATAAGAAATTTTTAGTAGATCTGTCCACTGCTATTAAAAACATTCCAGTTTGGGTTAAATTCTGAATTTCAGTTCTAGTCTAAATGCTCCCTATGTGAATCAGTAATTTCTCTTTTTGTAGACCATGAGCAGTGTCACCTATTTCTAGGATAGAAATCTAGATAGCCATTGGCTGCTATTCTCAGGCCAATGGTGGTTGAAATGCCATTTGGAGAGACGAACTAAAGGTCATTTCAGAAAGGAAGATTGTTTTGAGTGTAAGAAAGTTGAGATTTGGAGGAACAGAATCTCTGGGGCACTTTAATGCCCCAGTATACTCTATTGGGAGATCTGCATCAAAACTCATGAGACTTGTGTGGGAAATTGTGTATGACTTAAAATTGTCACCAGACTAATATGGACTGTTAGAAGCTAATATACCTCCCTACTCTCCAGCCCTTTAATGACCTAATATTTTTGCCTTAAGTAGAATGATCTTGTGTTCCAGGACAGATTTTACTGCGTCCTTTCAGGTGCCCCTTATCCATTTTGAACAGGATATGCATTGGCATCATGCATACAAAGCACTTAGCATGGTGTCTATCACATGACATGAGTTTAGAGAAACTTACTATTCTACAGATGAGTATGACTAGAGAGACTCAGAATTCCACTCAGGATCTGAGCATATTTATAATCTGGACATTCTGCAAGGTCAGAAAGAGTTGGTGCTGAGAACTCAATGCATGGTGTCCTAAGGGATTTCCTAGGAGTAAGTCCTGCAGTAGTGGAAATCTGAATGCCATTTACTTAATATAAGATAACAGGGCAAATAACTTGAAAATATTTTAATATTTGCATTCAAAACTCAATGAGCTGAGAGATAAATTACCAAGAATTTAAAATCTCATTTTTGAAATTAGAGACCATAATAGAAGTACTTGACTTGTCTTAGTCCACAAACTTGCTTTGTGTCAGGAACTGTTTTAGTTGCTATAACTAATCTAGTGTTCTCACTTCAAGCCCATGAAGTTGACACTGTTAATTACTTCTGTTAAATAGAATTTTAATAATTTATTCCAGAAACAAAACCAGAACTCAAACCTAGGCTCTTTAGTTCTGGAGTCCACTCTTTGAACCCTTAGGCCAAGCTCACTGTTGTTTATGTCTCCTGCTTCTTAATACCACTTAGATGCCGCGGGTTAGATTGTTGACATACTGCTTTGCTTTACCAGTATCCTAGGGATTTAGAAAAAAACACCTTTGTTAACTGGAAGTGAACATGACTAACATTGACAAATACAATCTGTTCTCAACTTGCTGGAATCAATTTATGTAAATTAGACATTACCGCAATGTCTTTAAAAGGAACTCATTCATTAACTTAACAAGTCCTCATCGAATGACCACTACCTGGCAGCCATTAAGTTAGATATATAGGGCTGTGTGGTGCAGTAACGTACATTCAATAGCCTCATGTACAGTTTGATGATACCTCTGAAAATATAGCTTTCATCTGTTCAAGTTGTAATATTTTGAATTATAGGTTTCAAATTCACCCTAGGGACAAACTTTTAGAGTGCCAAACTCCAGTCCTCAGGATACTGCCTAGCTCTGATAGGATTCAGAAGAAGAAAAAAATCTGAATGTTTAGATATTATGTGCAAATAATGCAGATACACTCATATAAAAGAAAAATTGATCAATCCAAATTACAAAGGATGGGTAAAGAATATTAAATTAAATGCAAACCTTTCTGATATTTCTACTCTAGAACTAGCACTTTCAAAAGCACATTTGAAAGAAAACAATGATTTGATACAAATCAATTAGCAAACAAGTATAAAGACATGAGAAGAGTTTTGGTCAAAGATTTTCATGCACTGAGCTTTCAGTGACCTCTGAAAGCATAGTATCAGACAATTGGTAGAGAAAGTGAAGGTTACAGTTCTATTATACAGTAATTTCATGTCAAAAAGGAATTAATTGTCTGGTCTCTTTGTTTTCTTGATAGTTGTGGTCAATGAATTGATCTGACACTGAAAATTAATGCCTGCCATATATTTTGTGTGAAATGATGATACTATGCTCACCAAGTTGTCAAGGCAAGCTGTTACTTTCAATGAGAAATCTATCTGAAGATTAGCTCTTACAAAAAACTGGAAAGTCTAGATGTTTTATCAGTCAACCATACTTTCTATTCAGCAATGAAGTTTGACATCCCTACCCAGAAGTCCAAAGTTAGTTTGAGTTTTACTCCCGGATAAACATAACTGAAGTTATTTATATGTGGTACCATAAGAATAGATAAATTAGAATAACAAAAGGAAATTAATGATTGGGTCTTGCTATCTCAGGCAGGAATTTAGGAAATACCTTTAGGAACTTAGGAAATACATAATTCAAGTTTTGCTTAAGTAATTAACCCATAGCAGACATATACATTAACATAGTTGAATCCTAAGAAGGACTCGAGGTTTGTTTTTTGTGGGGGAGGCTTATCTGCAAAATATAGATAGCATCATCCTTGAACAATGTTAGAGGTCAATGAGGTGTAATACATGTTCTTGATTGATGAATGATATTGATTGCTCCATAAAACAGAGAAACAGTCATCTAAAGGTTCTCTGTCTATTTTATTTTGTTGAGGAAGCTTTGATTTGCAAAGTAATAAAAGATTAGATGTGCAGGTTCACTGTTCATCAAAGATATAATATACCATGCTCACCATCAAATTACCAATAGTCCTCCACCACTGATCATTCATCCCCCACCACTCCTTGTTCCCACCCCTACCCACTTCCCCTCTGGTAACTTCAGTTCTATTGTCAATGTCTAAGAGTTGATTTTTTGTTTTGTCTGTTCATTTGCTTTATATTCCACATATGAGTGAGATCATCTAGTATTTGTCTTTCTCCTTCTGAGTTATTTCATTCAATATAATCTTATCAAGTTCCAACCATTTACAAATATCAGAATTTCATCCTTTTTAGGTCTGGGTTGTGTTGTGTTTTGTAATTATATACATCATCTTTATTCCTTTATCTGTAAATGTGTGCTTATGTTGTATTTAATTCTTGGCTATTGTAAATCATACTATAATAAACATGAGTATGCATATATCTCTGTGAACTAGTATTTTGTGTTTTGATGGGATCATATGGAATTTCCATCATCAACATTTTGAGGACTATCTAACTGTATATCAATTCTTACCTGTTCCAGTTAGTGAAGTAAATGAGTGTGTTTTTCAAAAAGTCAGCATATAACAGTGTCTTTCTATTGTAGATGCATGATGATTTTTGACTATATAGAGAAGGAATCTAAGGATCAATGTCTGTCATAAAGCAGATAAGTATTCCATGTACAAGCTTGAAATATACCTTGTTTTTATAGTTTTTATATTGTTAAAACCCACAGTCAGCTGAAACACGTCTTAGATATTGGTAAGTACAATTATTATTTCTTAGATACATAAAAATTAACATCTATATAGAATACAAGACTTTAAGATGGGTATTCGCATCTTTCAAGTCTTGTATACTAAGAATAGTATTTTTTAATGAATATATACAAATGTTCTTGGATAACAGGGCTTAAAAATATATTTTAAAAAATTTAAAGACATTAATAATCTTTCAAGAGGCATGATTTTCTCCTGTTTGCATTATGCATTTAAAAAATCATTGATACAAGTTGCTGCTTCACTAATTGCGGATTGGCAAGTGATCAAGAGAACTAATAAGGGCATGCAGATTTTCCTTTAAGAAATTTCTGTTCCAATGTTAACAAAAGGAGCAAAGTTACAATGTCAGTTGAAGAACTGTTTTCTTTTCCAGACACTTGTTCTTAATGATGAGTTATACTTGAAGAAGACAAATACTGTTCTTTCTTAAAGAATTCATTTTTCCCCCATGATGGCATTTTGAAGTCTATGATTTGTCACAATTCTCAGCAGGAAGTATAATGGCCAAGCATGGCTTAACATGTCATTTATTCAAGTAACATAGTCTCAGTTCTGTGAGTGACAAAAATGCTGTTTCTGGTTTGTCCTTGGTCACCATTTTAGTCAATAATTACAATGAAAGAATGAAGTTTGGACCTTCAAATAGATTTCATTCTGGATAAAATTCAGAGTCACCTTGTTTCTTCCAGCAGGAAAACAATTAGATGTCATGAACTAAGGAAAACAGCAACTATATCACCAACAAATGCCTTAATGACTTTTCCATATGTCTTGTGAAAGTAGCCTGAGATACTAAAAAATACTTTTCTATATATCATGAAAGTTCTTCAGAAAAACATGCTTGTGAAATAAATATACAAGTTACCAAATATTTTCAAAGTTTACAGTCCAAGTTATAATCCCTGGTGTAAAGAAAGGTAACTTTATGGAAATCAGGGGTAGTCTAGAAATTTACATGCATATGTTGCATGGTGGCAGAACTAGACATCTGCACTGATGACTGTGTTTCATATGTATGCCAATAAAGTCACCACACGAGTTCCTGCTACTTAGAAGAAAAGCCAGTAGAAAGCAACTTTCCCAACAATCAGCTCTTTAACATTAAGTCCTCTGTCTTGGTTTTATGGGATGTATACATCATTTCATTTTGTTCTTCCAGCTTTTCTCTCTTAAATCATATTTTCCAGAAGCACATATGTCCTTCAACCACAATTTCAAAAACTCTAGTTTGAAAATGTTTATAATTCACACCTTTCTCCAAGTAAGTTAAGCTCTAGGTTTACATAAAAAATAAAAGTCTAAAGTTTTGCCAAACATTTCTGAAAAATTCCTTAAATATTGAGTGAAATGTGGAACTAAAACCTTAAAGGATTTAGCTTCAGGTTTTCTGGGTAGGAAAAGGCAGAACTAGGAGTTAACTAAATCCAGGTAATCTGACCTGTATATTCTTTCCACTATATTAACTCTTATTCAACAGATGATACCTGGAACCAGAGAGATTTCCTTTAATTTCACAAGACACAAATTGTTGTTTTAACTGGTCTAGTTCTCCTAAACTACAAATCAAAGTTGAGAAAGATGATGTCATTTTGTATGGATGAGTGTTCATGATTTAAGTTGAATAAACATTTACGATTTCATATTCTAAAACATATAACAAAAGTATTCACTTAAAAAAAATTTCAATTACTGTAGAGAATTCCCTCTGGATTTCCACTTGTGACTGTACTGTAACAATTAATGTAATCAAACAGCTATGCACTGGTGAAATGTGTAAAAGGAATGTATGAATGACTAAGAGTTTTGTCACAAATTGCCTAGGAAATATGGGTGATGATGACATCTTTAAATATTGGAGAAAATACATTAAATAGCTGAATATCAGAGAGAAACGCTGGCTAACAGAACAACATTTGAAGACATACAGGTATATAAACAAAATTAAATACATTATACTTTTCTCTTGCTACTGGATAATTCCTTCAACATGTAAATTTACTAAAATACATCATTAAAAGAAAACAAACCTAGTATTTCCATGTCCTTCAAGAAGTAGTACTCCATTTTTTAATTAACCTTTTTAGCAGAACTCAAAGAATTGCCTATATTCAAGGCCTCTTCTTTTTCTGCTGCTTCTTGGTGTCATTCTAATCATTTTTTTTATATCCAGCAATCAACTGAAGCCTCTTCTGTCAACATCAAGTATGACTTCCATATTGCCCTTCGAAGTCATTTGGTTTTCATCTTACTCTGTTACCCTCATTCAATAAAGATAATTTCTCCATTTTTTAAAAACACTTTCTTGGACTCTGGGCGACCATACTCTTGATTCTCCTTCTTCCCTTCCTAAGATCCCTTTTCTGTTTCCACCTTATCTTTCAGATTCCCATTGTGTGAATACTTGGAGGCTTGAGTCTTCAAGTCTTCTCTACCTCCACTCAGAATTGATCACATTGCAATCAATTACATATATAAATGAATGACTCCCAAATTTATACTACTGACCATGACCTTATTCTGAACTTTAGACACATTAACATATTTATGCAAATTCCTACAAGATCGTTCAGTTAGCTGTTTAATAGGACTCTGGAAGGTTTCTTTGGACCCAGTTGCAATGTATGTGGAGACTTCACTATAGTAATAATCAGTTCTCAGACATCTGCAGCATATCCGAGTATCCAACTTAATTCAGCTCAAATATTCGGAGATTATTGTCAGATTCCACAGTAAAAGTGCTCCGTCTCTCAAGACTGCCATCCATATGCCTAGAAGGTTATCCGTACTTTTGAATAACCAAGTAGAGATTTGAGATTCCCATGACACCCTCTCCTTTGAGTTCAGGTACCAGTCACAAACTCAGGTTATTTATCTGTGCTTTTAATCAATTGGCTAAAACTTTGATTCCTAACCCCCTCCTCCTCAAGTTTGATTAATTTGCTAGAGTAGTTCACAGAACTTAAGAAAACCCATTTACTCACTAGATAACTAATTTGCTATAAAAGAATATAGCTTAAGAACAGCCAAATAAAAGACTTGTAGTGTAAAGTATGAGAAAAGACTAGAGCATTCATTCTCCCCCCCCAGTCTTTCTGGGGTTTTATAGAGACTTCATTACATATGCAGGATTGATTAACTTTTGGGGCCTTGAGGATGGATTCAACCTCTAGGCTCTCTCCCTCCCCTAAAGTTAGGTGGGTGGGACTGGAAGTTTCAGGCCTCTAATCAAAGAAATTTTTATCTTGGGGACTGGTCCCATCCTTAAGTGGATTTCAATAGTCACCTCATTCACATAACAAAACACACATTTATTATTCTCAATGCTTTGGAAATTCTAAAGATTTTAGGTGCTGTGAGTCAGGAACTGTGAACGAAGACCGAATATATATATATATATATATATATATATATATATATGTATGTATATATATATATATATATATATGTATATGAAATATATTTTGGTCATTTTGGTAACCAAATATATATTACAGCCTCTTACATGTTTGAAATTGAACTCTGTTCTCTCCACCAATGTCTTATCTGCTCTATTTCTAGTCTTATCTCAGTTAATGTCAATTTCATTCTCCATTGCTCTAAAACATCTAAAGCATCTTTGACTTCCTATTCTGCTCACAGCCCACATCCTGGAGTAAGACTTTACACCCTTCTCACTGCTGCTACTCCAATAAAGCCAAATTTTCCCTCATCTACACCACTGCAGCAATCACTAACTTATTTCTCTCTTCCATCTTTTCTACACTTTGATCTCTTATCAACATAATGGAAAGATCTTTTAAAATATATCATGCATCTGTTCAAAATTCTCAATGCCTTCTCAATGAACTCAGTAAAGCCCCCTAATTCTTAACATTACCCCGATAACTGTGGTATTCTTTATACATGTGGTATTCTTTACTCAGAACATGGTCATCTGCTATCATCCGTCTCTCATTTCCTCAGTTGTAACCACCTGTCTGGACATGGACCTAATCTCAGGGCCTTTGTTCTCTTTTTAATTCTGCCCACCAAAACTTTTCCCATATTTCCATATTTGTTTTATGTTTTGTTTTTTTCTTTTCCTCCGTCAGGTCTCTGCTCAGATATCAATTCACCCTAGAATTCTTCCACCACCTCTTCACATAACATTCTACATCATTCTGTTTGTATCTCCTTATCTTATTTCAAAGTAGTTGCTACCTTAGAAATTGTTTTCCAACTTACAGCATTAGAATGTAAGTACCAGGGAGGCCCAGGACTTCATTTTTGTTGTTGGTTTCCTTGAAACTAGATGAGTGTCTGGTATCTATAAGGAGTAATAAATATAAAATAGATGAGTAGTTAATGTTGTCCATATAGAATTATATAAGCAAGATTAAAATAAAACAAATTCATCATACACAAACTACTCATAATAATTGATGGTGGCTTCAGTATTCTAAAAAAGGAATGCACATGATATTTCACCTTACATTTTGTTCAAAAACAAGCTATAATAATTTAATTTTTAGCAAAGGCAGTGGCTCCACAAGGACAATTAAGCACCTGAAAAAGAGAAGAGGATTAAAATTAGTCAGACTGCAAACTAAGAGAAACTTAATGTCTAGATCAATATCACTATTTTATCTTGGCCTCTGATCAACATGTACCTGCCAGATGACCCCTTGGGATCATTAGGACAGTGTTTGCTTTTGTTCTTGCCCTCATAAATGCTAATGACAGCCATGTACAGACTAAGAGATGGGTGGTTTATAACTGAGAACTGGACAATTAGTGTGAATGAACCTGACAAATGAACTGGACCAGTAGTTTTCAACCATTGTTTTCCACACAGCAAAATACCTGCCAGGTAACATTTACCTGAGCTAGATAATCACCTCAAGTCTACTGCTAGGTAATGTACTCTAGGTGTTCTGTATAAGTCTCAGTCAGGTCTTTAATGTACCTCCCCCAGGATATTGCTCCTAATCATCAATGCACTCACAGAATAAGCTTGGAAACTGTTTCTTAGATTAAAAAATAAGTCACTTTTCAGATAAGGAAACTTGAGGAAGACATCTCATTGGTCTCATTTCTTTCATAGTAGGAGACTAAATATTCAAGTGATAATGGCTAGAACATATATAAAAATAAAACTGTAAAACTGACTCCAAATCTGCAGAAACTGGCTCAAGAATTGAACCGCTCTCTATGGTATACAATCGAAGAGCAAAGACTGCTCAACCAACCCAGGGAACCAAATATAACCCTTGTGACAAGTGGTCTAAGTGGCCAGGACATGATTAGTAATTGACAGCTTTCCTAATATTGCTCTCTGCCAACTTTCAACCAACCAGAGAATGCCAGATATGTACTCCTCACTCACATAGGATGCCCCTCTTCTATTTAGCCCACCTACAGTGTCTCCATGCCAACACATTCCAATCAGGGCACACCCAAAGCCATCACTTCTTCCACTAGAAAGTATTCCCATTCCTCTATCTGTCTTTAAATTTCTGCCAGATACAAATAGTGATGCCTGACCCACCTCACCAAAGCAAGCTCCGAATAAATAGCCTTTGCTTGCTCTCATTTGGGTGAGCTTTATTCATTTCTCCAGGTGCCATGGTGGTTCCATGGAACACGGTATACCCTGTACATTGCAGTGTACCCTAGCTTTTACCAGGTGCTATCCTTGGAGACATAGCAACCCCTCGTGTGGAGCTGCTTGCTGAATTAGCACTGACCTAGTAAGTCAGAAGTGGGACTGAAATCTACTGTCCTTGCATTGATTTTTACCAGCTACTTATTCTGCTTGATACTCAAGTTTTGCTATTTGTTTCCGTTTATTTAGCATCCTCAGTAGATTCAGGCAATTTCTTTTCATCTCTTTTTATCTTTTTGCTACTATATGTGCTGTGCTAAAGTTATTTTTGTTGTAAATGGGAGGATCTTAGAATAGAACACAGGTACAGGCCCCATGACTCTGGTTAGAGCCGGCCTCACAGACAGAGTGTTCCTGGTTCTCATAGAACTGGTATCTAGTTGAATAAACTCTGTGTGTCACCAGTAAAACCAAGTGAGAGTCTTCTTCCTTCTCTACCTTTTGCCCTAAGAACTTAACTTTGATCCAGGGAGAACATTTTCTCACTAACAATGAACTTTCCATCTCCATCAACTCAGAAATGATTGGAAAGAAATGACTGTGCATTTACTCACTTCAAGTTAAAAAGAAGTAAATGTTGAAGGTAATAGGGATGGTGTTCAATTTTCAATGGGGAGAAAGGAGAGAGAATATAAAAAGAAAAGTATATTTGCTGATTGCCTCATAAGTAGTCACTGAAAATAAATAGATGTCACCTTAAGTTACATGCTAGACAAGAAGGAAAAGAGGTTGAAAAAGATTACTACGTACTTTCAGCTTTGCTCATAGTAGGAAACCACATATTCATATAAGGCAACTAAGAGTATTTTAAAAGGAATTAGTAAATAGTCTTTAAAAAAGTACAAACCTTGAAAATTTGCAAAATAAGTTATAAATAAAATTCACTGGAGGTCAGAATTAACAACCATAGAATCATAACCATAAATGCAAATGAAGGTAATATACCCTTTAGCATATGAAGACTTTTGAATTGACTGACCAAAAAATATTCAGTTCTGACCTGTATATGATATACATAGAAAACAGATTCAGAATAGATAGTTTTTAAAGGCAAATATGAAAAGAAAGATAGCAATATTAATATTGAGCAAGTATAATTCAGGCCAAAATGTCTCAAATGTAACAAGGAAGGAAAACATATAATATTAAAGATTATAATTCATAAAAATAGTAGTTATTATGTTTATGCACCCAAATACTCAGCAATGACTTTTATAAATGAAAATTGACAAGAGATACAAGGAAATTAGACAAAATAAAACCAATATTAATTGTAACAAACTTTATTGTATGTCTCTCAATCTAAGACCAGATCAAGTTAACAAAAAATCAGTGAGGATAGAGAAGACCTAACAAGAGAATCACTAGGGAAGGTCTTACATGTCCATATGGAATTCCACGCCTCAGTAATAGAGTACATACCTTCTGTTAACCAAGAACATGGAGCAGTTTACGCAAATTAGCCACATATCAGCCTTCAAAAGAAGTCTTATAATTCTAAAATATAGAAAGAATACCAAGTTGAAATAAAATAAAGTCTTGAACAAAAGTCCCTTATATCTTGAATTTTTAATGCTGTATTCAAAGGAGAGTGGGAAATTTGAATCTAAGGGGAGAATGAAATCAAAATATGTAGTTTATTGAAAATAATGACTCATCTTCATAATCTCTTCACTTTTGTAAAAGTGATACTTGGAGTAAAATTTACATTAAAATATATATGTATATAAGTTCCTATGAATCAATAAAATATAATTATGAAAACAATTGAATTACACTTGACTCAAAAAGCAAGAAAAAGAAAAGCCAAAAAAGGAATTAGTAGAAATAAATTCAGAAATGAATGCATAAGAAAACCGTTAGACAACAAGCAAGCAGATAAACAATTTGAAAAAATAAAGACAAACTTCTAACTAATCTAATAAAAAAAATGGAAGGCTAATGTGAGTACAAATACACAAAGTTAAAAATGACAGAGAAAAGTAACTTCATATGTGAGAAAATAAAAGTGGTCATAACATTCCATTTCTTGTATTATATGAAATTTGTGAATCTGGAGAAATGAATAACTTTATAAAAATTTGTTTACCAGAAAATGATTCAATAGAGAGGGAAAGTCTAAGCAAACTAAATAGTAACAGTTATCAGAGAACAACGTCATGTAAAATGATCGTACTCAGCATCTCATGGAAACTCTACTAAAACTTCAAAAAATGATTTTCTCAAAGCTTTTTAAACAATTTTAAAGAGTTAAAAAAGGGATAGTCTTTAAATTCACTTTATGATGAAGTATAAAATTGATACCAAAACTTGACAAGTACAGCACAAAAAGGAAGACAACCTAGCAATCAATTATCACACAAAGCATAGATCTTAAACACAGTAATAGCAAATAGAATTCATCGCTACTGCATTAAAAGTAATACATCCTAACCAAGTGGAATTTATTCTAGAAAATTCAGTAATATAATTTATCATATTCAATACAGATTTCTAATACTAGGCAAATCTGGATAACTATATTAGGAATAAAGTGATTCTAACTTAAAACAACACAAAAATCAATGATAACTTTTGGAGTAATAAAATCTGAGACTTGGATAAGATGGATAAATTAGAATATACTTAATTTACTGCATATAAAAAAAGTTAAATGGTGATTAACCCCTTTTAATGGAAAGTGTTAAATGAATTTGAACATTATCTTGAGAGAGGTATGTATATATGTATGAAGGATGAGGACCAACATCTTTTTTGTTTCTAGCTTTATTGAGACATAATTGAGATATAACTTTATGAACATTCAATAACTTGATGGTTTGATATGTGCATATGTTGCAAAATGACTACTACAGAAAAGTTAGTTGCCATTGTGTAATAGTAGAATTTTTAAAATTTATTCCCTTAGCAACTTTCAAGTATACGGTATTGACTATAGTCACTGCAGTATATACATTAGAACCCTAGATCTTAGACCTTCTATAGCTGTACCACTTTCAGACCTTCTATAGCTGTACCACTTCCTCTAACCTGCTCCTCCTACAGGAGCATCTAGAAAAATACCAGTTGACACTTTGTTTCTGACTGCCATGCTTTCAGATTTCACATATAAATGAGAGCATATAGTATTTGTCTTTCTCTCTCTTACTTCACTTAGTATAATGTCCATAGTTTCATTATGCCTTCATTTTATTACAAATGGCAGAATATCTGTTCTCCTTTTTTTGTGACTGCATAATATTCTATTATATGGATAGTGTGCATATCATATATTTTTATATTTATATATGTATATGTATTTGTACACATATACTCTTTAGTCATTCATCCATTATTGGCCAAACGATACTTGGATTGTTTCCAGTTCTTGGCTATTGTCTGTGAGGACTAGCATTGTTTGAGTTTCTACCAAGTCCTGAGGACTGCAGTAGCGCTGTACGAGACATTATTAAACAACTCTGTCTTCTATTATTCCATAATGAGCAACTTGTTTATTATTTTCAAGAAATTGTATATTATAATTATCCCTGTGATGTACTGCTCTCTGCCAGTGTTCTTAACAAGGAAACAGCATACTTAGATAGGTACGTTTTGATTCTTCTATAGCACCTTGAAAGATGCTTGTGTGTAATAAGCATTTGTGGATTCTTTATTTCATATGAGAAGAAACCGAGAAGGGAAGAAGCAACTAGAAAACATCAAGCCGGTACCTCTATTTTCATTTGATCTTATGTTAGCTCCATGAGGTAGAACTTATTATTTGTGTTTTAAACATGGGCTCGTGGGGTGGGCTAGAGGGGAGTACCACAAAGTTTAACTTGACCAAACCATGCAGCAAGAAAGTGGTGAATTCCAGATATGCAAATCTATCCCGTTTAGCCCCACAACCTAAGTTCTTTCCACTTCAGCCACAATGTCTCTTAGAGTGTAGGTACAATCATGGTTCGAGATGTGTGGTAGAAATTGATGAAATGAGCTTAACAAAAAAGTGTTTTAAAGTTTTTTCAGGAGACTTTGGGTTGAAGTGGAAGGTTATTTATTGCTAAAGCACTTAATCCTAGCTCTGGCTGCTAAAGTAAGGAGCACAACTTGCTTCTTAGTGAAGCGTGTGCTGCCCTCTACCGGCACCGAGAAAATGCATCGTGCTGTGTCGGTTCCATTCAATGTGGTTTCTGAAAACGGAGAATGTAAAAGATTCAGTTCTCCTGCCTAGAATCCGAGAATTCTTATGGGTCTGGGGTATATTATATTTTCTTCCAGAAGAAACGAACTTCACTTCCCTCCTTGCTAGTTTCACCTGTCTGTGTCATTCTCATTAATGGTGTTTAAGGTTTATAAACGGGCATCTAGAAACACTAAAACTGCATAAATGTAAATCCTTGAGATAAGAAACTGGCATTTTTGTCTGGGTCAAGGATGCATTATTTCCTGGTGGATTTTTTTTAATATTACCCTAAATTATAGACAGATTACATGATTGATACATAAATGTCTGAATTCATTATTCTTCCCTGTGCTGTTTAAAGCAGACAATTGATATTCGGTAGGGCATCTTTAATATTCAGCTACTCATTTAGTCATCCATTCATTAAACAAAGACTCATTGAAGTCTATTTCATGCCACCTTGCTAATGGTGGGCAGATATGAATAAGAATAAACTACCTCTTCATTGGTGACGATGGGCATATGTTCACTTGGAAATGCAGTGTTCTTTGCGAAGTGCTCTAGATCTCTGAAAGAATAACTGACACCTGCAAGAGTGAGCCACAGAGGTACCACAAAGTAAGGTGTGCTTGCACTACAAAATCAGAATTTAAATGACTGAAAAAAGGGAGAGGTATTTCTAGTTGAGGAAGTATGCAAAAAGATATGAAATAGAGGGGGACAAAGCCAGAATACCTAGCTCCAGATGTTGACCTTAAAGAGTATTCAGGGAGTGGGGCAAGTCAGATTGGGGACATGAATAACACAGGTTCCAAAGTGGTTAAGTGGTTAACTTCTCTTCATAAGGAATTCCGACTATGTATTATGTATGTTATGTATGTGTGTGTGTATACATATATATACACACACATATACACAGTAATCATTGAGGTGTGTATTTTTAAGTTCATGATTCCTGTTCTATCTTGTTCAATACAAAGTGAGAATCTAACAACTGTACAGGAAAATTTAATATAAATACCAGTTTGACTCTAGAAAATGTATGCTCTCTGATATTTCCTGATATCTTCTGATTGGTGGTCAAATTAAATGGGTAACTGCTAAATTCCACTTAACATTGTATTATCTAAACCATATATCAATTCTTCAACATTTAAGTGAATTTGAGAGTCAGAAATTTTTTGAGAATCTCGAATAAGATGAACAAGACAACTTTCCTTTCCAATAGCCACAATTCACCTCCTTCAAAAATCATAAAATTCTCCACAATACTTTATTGGTAGAAAACACATTTTGACTACTTTCTTCTACTTTATACAAGTTAGATTTTTAAAAATAAATTTTACTTTCATGTTATAAAAGTAATACTTGATATAAAAGAGTCAAAATATAGAAAAAAAAATGGTTTTTAAAGTATTCTCTTATACCCAGTCCCTAAAGATTCCCTTTTAAGTGTGCATTTGTATAGATTAAGGAGAAAGCATAACTTTGATGCTAATGGTTTTCCAGGCTTGTTTTCTGATAAGACCTTTAAAATTCTCATCATTATGAACTCCAATGGATCTGATTCTGGGAGCACCAATCATAAGTAAATTTGACATGAAGATGAAACTTCCAAGACCATTATAATTTATTGTTGTGAGCTAATAGTTAATAGAGTTTAAAACATTGCTACCTTCACACAGTTATGCTTGCTATGTAGTTTCTTCATCAGAAGTTACTTTTATATGTACGGGAAACCAGTAAAGTAGTGATAGAAAGTCTCCTGTGTCATCCTGTCAAACCAATGAGTTCTTTAAAATTAGTTTTACCTCAGTTCTTATTAGGAAAAAAATTCATTTGGGCAACAGTGACTTTTTGAGTACTAGGGTGGGTGATGGAGAAAGTAATGTGAAGGAGAGCCTCTGTATGAAAGAATTTACTCAAATTTTATTAGCATTAGATTTCTTCTCAAATCTTTTTTTCTAAACTCTGTTCTCATTTTTCACATCTCTAGTATTTTCGGTATTATTTACACCCAAGACATACATAAGTCCTATGAATGTATTATTTAAGAAATATATTAATTTCAAACTCATTTTTGGCAAGTCACCAACCATTCTCATATGTTGAAAGCAGAACAAAAAAATAATCCAGAAACCTGCCAAAAAACGATGTCTTAATGCTTTTGTGTTTCCCTCCCTCATTATCCAAGAGAAGTTCCAGATAGTGCATGTT
Source organism: Solenodon paradoxus (assembly GCA_004363575.1). Classification (NCBI taxonomy): domain Eukaryota; kingdom Metazoa; phylum Chordata; class Mammalia; order Eulipotyphla; family Solenodontidae; genus Solenodon; species Solenodon paradoxus. Next base: position 1,034,321 of record RJWH01000179.1, on the reverse strand, counting down.
CCTTGTTTTCACACCTTCTTTAGCTGCATGGGAGGTCGCCGAGCAGCTATCTGGAGAAGTCAGCCAAGTCATCAATGACTCTACCTCTTAAAACTCTGCTTACTGAATGACTAGTCTTTTAAACACCACCTCTTCCTAGATGAAATATACCTCTGTTTCTATAGCAGCCTTGATTCAGTGGGAGAAAGCTCATGCTTTATTTTAGAAACAGACACTAGCTTGGAAATGCAAATGAGGAATATTAGGTGTTACCTATTAACAGTATTGGGTGGAGCTGCATTAATTTTTTTCATAAAGAACATTTTCCTACCTCATCACTTGATTAGTCATATGATGTTTTATTTTCTTCTCTAGGAGCTGAGTGAACATCGGTGTTCTCCAAGATCAGCCTGCCTCTGAGGCACGCCAGTTTGCGTTGGCTCTTTAATTGCTATTGAATAGTGTTAGTGGTTCTCCGTTGCAGACATCAGCCTCTTGTTTTTGATGTAGATATTAGACTTACCATTCTCTCTCAAGGATATTTACTTAAAATTACTTTCTGCAAAAAGTCTAGATAATAAATAAGCTTTACAAACAGTCAACAGTAACTGTTACATATTCTTTCTCTCTTATTTTCCCCCAGTGATTTAAAAATGACATAACCATTCTTAGGTCATGGGTTATACAAAAACAGGTGGTATGCGAGACTAACCAAATAGTTTGCTTACCTCTGCATTTGACAAATGTGTGGTATCTGGAAGCTATGACTGTAGTATGTCCATCACATTGTTAAATATTCATTGAAAACTTGTTCTGTTTCCTGAGCACAAGTCTAGGCAACATATCCCAGCCTATGAAGTGTGTGTGTGGCCATATATTTGAATTCTCTCCAGTGGAAAGAGGGTGAAATGATGGAAAGCAATACCTAGTCTGCCATGTAAACGCTTCATGTTATTCTCCACACTCATCAATTTGCCATCCGCTGGCTGGAGTGAGAAGCTCCAAGATCCTAATGGATGCTGGTGCTTGGATCCCTGCATCTCCTCATATAGACTTCTTATTGAATAGTTGTACTGAATGTACATGACTGAGGAGGAAATTTTTATTGTGGGTTAAGCCATTGGGATTTAGGGGTCCATTTCTTTGTGTAGGTATCTCAAGACTAAAGGTACCAAGAAGTGGCTCATTCTATGTGTACTTTTAGAAGAGAATGTCCCAGAGATGTATTTAGTCATTAAGTATGGGAAACTTTTCTGATTTTATATTGTACAAGTGTGGTCTGTGGAAATGAATAAAACTAAACCTCAACAGAGTTAGATTATGGATCATAACATGATTAATGGAAAAATCCACATTTAAAGACCCTCATTCCTGTACTTTTGCCACTATGTACACCTACTGTGTGGCTGAGATAGGGCCTTCCCCTCTACCAGGTTCCCTTTCAGAGAGATTTCCCACATCTCTGGACTCAGCTCTGCTATACCTGGGCAGGGCAAGAGATAATCACAGCATCGTCCCTCTCCTAATAACTACTGTCATGCCATTACCACTTGCTATTCCAGCTTTCTCCTCACCATGGAACTCCAGCCTTTCACATGTCTAACAGCTCCTCCCTGACCAGCTTCTGTTGAATGACATATAAGCACTCTCATAAAATCTATATGAATCTCTAAAGTCATTTGAATCTCATTATTTTAGACTCTTTGAAATGCAGTTCCTATTCAACAAAGTACTTTCTCATGCAGGAAAGTTAGCTGTGCTTTGATCAATTCAATTGGAATACAATAGTGCATTTCTTTATTGGACTAGTCCTGGTCCTATAATGCAAACTGACTCAGTAGTATGAGTTTCTTCCGATGCAGTTGGCTCAACTATTGACAACAACAGACTTAGGGAGTTTGGAATAATAGGGGTAGAGTAAAAAAGGATGCATTGCTTTTGCACATGGGCTCTTGCAACATACATCTATTTATAGAGAAATTCATCAATATGGATGATTGCCTTAAGCTACCACATTATCGTTAGTATTCATCAGTTTAAAGCCTTGCAAGAATTCATATGTCAAGCATATTGAAGAAGCATGTCTGGAACCCAGGCTATTCAAATATAAAAGAGTCAATAGAATGAGACAAAAGTTTCCTAAATAATTAATTATTAAGATCATTGCTAAAGTAACTGATCTCTCTCTCTCTCTACATATATACACACAGCTCATTCACTTTCACTCACTCATTCACTCCACTGCAAAAGTTGGTGTCTGACAGTCAAGGAAGGGATCAAACAACTGAGGCTGTGCTTGTCCAGTAACAGTAGGTGGCAGCAGTGGGTTTTCAGCCAAAACACTCTTCCTTTTCCAATGGGCAGAAGTTGCCATGATTAAGAACCAACAGGTTAATTGGTGAATAATTATATTTTTATTACATGTGAAGACAGTTTCATTTTAATACGTTCATGAACAAATAAAATTATATCAAAATATAATCAGAGGGTGAGAAAGCAAATTTGTCATACAAGGGTATCAGAATGATGTGATTATAGTCTATGAAAACTGAATGTGAGACATAAAACTAAAAGATTTCCTTTTGAAGAAAATAAACTGTTCCTTTAGGTGAAACATTGACTTCACAGAAAGCTTGCATTAAAAACATTAACAATTGCTACCAGCTAGACAGTTTTTAGCAATTTGTAATTTGAAAGGGACTGGCTTGTCAACAGATGATTGAGATTTGAAAGGTAACTTGAACTTTTGTTGATTTATTTTCTGTAATGCTACTCAGTATTTTTAAGACTGGTGTAAATATCTTTGAACACAAGAGAAAACCTATTAATCCTTATGGAAAGAACTAAATTGTATGTCAATTTTTGAATCAAGAAATAAAACACAATGAACAATTTGAACTTAGACTAGTACACTGTGTCAATATAGATCAGATAAATTCTCAGATTGTAACAAGGTATTACTCAGAATTTACTTTGAATAATTGAAAGTGAGTTCAGAGTAATTTTGACAACAGAGACAGGATGATGTGGTAGAAAGCGGCATGGACAGAGTCCAGACTTTAGTTGTAGCTCTGCTTCTAATTTTATTTTGTGATCCTGAGTAGGTAATTATAACAATCTTAAATATCAAATGCTCATTTTTAAATATGTATAATTGTACATTGTTTTAGGTGATTTCTACATTCTTGTTTGCCCTCGTAAGATCAACAGATTCCAAGTTCTTTATCCAATAATCAGTTAGTCTTATATTAGGCATATAGTGTAAAGAACGTGTGTGTATGTGCTGTGACTCTTATTTAAAACTCACAGCCAAATAATAGAGCCAGAAAACTTGCTTTTTAGAAAGGCCTATACTGGGCATTTATTAATTTGCTTTACAAGTAGCACTTAAGAAACAAGTCACTGTAATGTTGTAGCCAGAAGAAGGACAAGGAGATAGTAACTAGTGTTTTTCCTGTAGACATAGATAACTATTTTCATTTTTCATCATTATTTTCTTTACTTTTACTTACAGAATATAAATTGGGTACTTTAAAGGAGCTACTTCCCTGAAGTCATTGGGTCTTGACTTAGTCTACACAAAGATCAGTCACTTCCAATTTGGTTAAAATAGAGAAATATCCTTGAGGCCCCAGAGAATCAAGGCTGATGAGATTTTTACCTTTCACAAAGATTGTCACATATTTTGGGCTTCGTGTCATTCTTGAAAAATGGTGGCCTTAATGTGGCAGAGTTCAGGTCTTTACTAAAAATGTGTTCAGGGAATAATACCATTATCTAGTGAAATCATGGTTATAACATGTGATGAAATTCAAAAGAACTGGAGTTGCTGAGTTTATGGGAGGATGCAGAGCTCTATGTGACAGCAAGTCACATTTATTGAGCATCTACCTGCCATGTTCTAGTTGTGTTCTAAGTGCTTATCAACATCTTACTTATTCTTTATATGGGAATATAAAAATTATATGATCAATTTATCATTGAGGAAACTAAACAGAAAGAAAGGGAAAAACTTGTCCAAGTTACTAAGTGACAGAACTAGAATTCAAACCTAGGAAGTCTTAGCTTTGGGCCAATATTTTAAATTGTCACTTGAGGTTCCAAATAGAATCTTCTGCTATGTTTGCCTCAGGAAGCAAAAATATGGGATTTTGTTGAACAATTAATGATATTAAAATCTTTTATGTTTGTTGACCTCAGCACTACTCTCTCAAGGAAGAATTGGTGTAGTCATATCCAATGAGAACAATTAGTTTGCAAAATTTCTTACTGTAGTCTTCTCTGACATCATTAGTAGGAAGTTTTTATGCTCTTTAGTAATATCATTTGAGCTAAAAATAAACAGATCTCAACTGTTTTGAAGGACCATTTCATTATTTTAGAATGAATCACGTGGAAAGATGTTTCATCATTTTCTCTGAAAAAACCAAATCTTATTCCACCTCCTTTTGTGGTTCATGTCTCCAATTACTAATGTATTCACTATTCAATATATCAATGCTGTTCAAAGAACTGCTGTTTCTCTCCTGTACTGTTAGAATGGAAAGAAGCTCAAATAGTTAAAAGTGGCATAAATGATCATTCTCAATAATTTCACTCCACAATACTACCTGGTTCAATGTTCAAAATAGAATAAATTATACTGATTAACTTCTGACAGCATACATATTCCATAGCTATAAATTTATAATTCCCAAAGGTGCAAGAGTGAGTTGTAACACATTTCCAATTAATAGGGAGGTGCAGACCCCCTGGGAAACCATGTCATTTGACCAATGATCTCTTTATTGGGGGCAAAATAATCTCTCTGGCTTTCATGAACTCTGGAAGTTACATTTTTTCCTTACCTCAACAAAAGCTGAATATCACTGGGGACGATCATTTAATTTCACATTTTATTAAAACACTTAATACAAAGCCATGTTATAACTGAAGGCAAAGCACAGAGCCTGGTGTAAGAAGCTCTTCTTCAGAACATAGTAATGAGAGAATTACCACATTAATCTATGTATAAAGGCCCTTTAGAGATTTTCATGCCTCCCATGGTTTCGTTTTCCATGGAAATGTGGAGTCAGAAGAGCTTCAAACAAAATTATTCATCATTAAACATTTCACATTTACAGGTACCGCTCTGTCAAGATGCTGCTTCCATGGCGACACACACGATGTGACACTGAGTTTCAGCCGAGCTCTCCATAGCTTCCACTAGCAGTACCACACCTTGATCTAGTGCCCACAGAGCCGTCAGACACATCCTGGACAAAGTGAGCCTCCTCTGCTATATAAAGGGACATCCTCCAAGTAGCAACTCCATTATCTGTCTGATAATTGTATTTAGTTGACAGATGCAGGCAAATCAAACAGACTCTGGGTAGTGTTCTTGTGAGGCTTTTCATACAGGTCAGTCATCCAGCCTGGAGTATCACCAGCCACTCAGTTCTCTTTGATGTTTCAAAAGGGGGAAAAAAACTAAAATTCTTTCCTAAGTGTGTGTCTGTGCCCCAGAGTCTTGACCTGTTTCCTCTGGTTCCAGAAATCACCCAAGCAGATAATGAAGTGAGTTGTGCTAGGATGGAGCCTATTGCCGAGCAGACAAAGCTGTGTTCATCTGAAGCACCATCTGTATTTTCCTAGTTCGTCCAGAGAGATGCCTCTAGCCGACCACGGTTTCAGAACAGAATTTCTGTTATTAAGTTCACAGTCAAAGGTGCTTCAACATAAGGCATAGCAAGAGTTTGATAGGTGACTTTAAAAAAGGAAAAAATATGCATAAACACCTAGTATTCTGATGTTTAAGGATATGGTACTAGAAAAACTTTAAACATCTTTATAATACACTGGGATACTGTCTCCTTAGTGACAAAAGACAGTAGACTTTGTTAGTAAAAGCCAAATGCAACCTCCATTCTAGGCCAGTTCCCAAATAGTTCTTGTTCCATTAAAATGATCACCAGGGAGTTCAAGGACTGGAGAGTCAATTTGAAATGGCCTTGGGAAATATATTGAAAGAATTGCCTCAAACCATTTTCCCTGGTGCTTGTTCTTTGTCCCTGTGCTCTAACATATAGTACTTGATAAAATATATCCTGTATAGTTATAGTGTGTCCAGGAAATGCCAAAGTACTTAAAGCTCAGACATTGTTTTCATTAGAATGGATACTTTAGGAATATAACTGCCCAGCTTTTCAAATTTATTATCGGAGGAAAATCCAAATGATGCCGACTTTTAAAAGTATTTTGCATTATGTTAAGCTCTAGACCAGCTGCTTCTGACGAGAATGGAGAAAGGCTCTTGGGTAAAATGCAAACAAAAATGACCCAGGTCCCTGTAACAGGAATGTTGACAGTCATACTCATCAACACCCAGGTGCTGGATTATTCAGTTAAATTCCTCTTTCTTCAACCTTACCATGCTAATCAGTAAATCTGAGAGAGAGACTATAGGTCTATTAGTGGTCTTTAAAATTGAAATAAAGTTCACTCCTTCTATTCAGTCCATCAGGTCCTATTTCTCATCCATCTGTGTGTATCCCAGGAGAGGTATTTCTTTATTACTATTCTTTCTGGAGTCCTTAGTATAGAAGGAACCACAGCTTCTGTGCTGCTGCAAAGTACCGAGCATCGCTGACCTACATCTCTTCTTTGCTTTGTACATGAAGTCATCACATCACATCCTAAGAGCAGGCCAGACCCTCTCTTTCGCGCTTTCCAGGTCCTCTGTCAAATAGATTTGTAATCATTCAAGCCAATGATTTTCAAATCATCCCCAGACTGACTAAAATGTCTTCTGAGGTTTCCACACAGAATGAAAAAATTAGAGTCATCATCCATCCCACCTTAGAAGGCCAGATGACAAGATCACTGCATTTAGCCTAATTTGATGATGTAGTGATGACAGAACACCCCCTTGTTATTTTTCTTTAAGCAGAAAAGATGTAGCTATGCTTTTCTCAGCATGGGGTTAATAGGAAGATGATGATACCTACTTCCAGTCATGGCAAAATATGATAAGCATAATAATGATGCCTCTGAGTCATAAGATCATGCTTCTGTTGTCTTCAGTAAACATGTATTAATCACATAGTTTGTATCAGATACTGGAAATACAAAGAATAATAAGATATTCTCCCTGTTGTTCAAGGACCTCATAGTTATAATGAAGGATCTTTATTCACAAATATATAACACAGTGCAGTGTGCTAAGAGCTATGATTGTAGCCTCACCATGTAGAGGACACTATTAGAAGGATAAAGATGGACTTACCTACCTGAAACTGGAAGTCTCAGGAAAAGTTTCTGGAGTGGGCAACTGAGCTGAAAATTCCATAAAGAATACATTTAATGAAAGAAGATATTTAGACTGGAAAATGATAACTGGAAGGGAGATAAGGAAGTGGGCTAGATTAATAAAAAAAAAAAAATGGTGGAAAGGATTTCAAGTGTAAAGGCAGCAGAAGCAAGAGATTGAACGACAAGTTTTGCAAATATCAAATAGCTGTGCACATGTGATTGTAGAGGGCATAACAGTGGCCAGAAGGAATGATCAAAGGTACAGGGCCAGCAGAGAGTGCCTGTGAGGGACTCTGCTGGTCTTGGTGTGGAGGCAACTGCATGCCCACCTGAAAGACCATGAAGGGGTGATAAAGAATTTTATTTGGAGAAGAAGCTTGGTCTTGGCTGATTTAAAAGATCATGCTGCTCTTGAGATGGATTGTGTCCCAAGTGTAGTGAGATTTGGTTGTGAATTAGGGACAAATAGTTAAAAAAAAGTATTTAAAAATATAAATTTGACACATGCACCCTTATCTATTATTTAGTTTAGGATTTTCACATTTGTAAATATTTTTAAGAAAAACTACTTTAATACTATTGTTAGTATTACTAGTATTAGTATTACAGAAATATCACCCACAGGGTAAAATATATTATATATATATATATATATATGTAGATATATATGCCAGAAATGAGAACCAAGATTTGGCTTAAATTTTATCTTAATAAAATTATTCCTGCAATAATCTTAGAGAAATGAGCCATCTGAACCTCTGAAGGAATTGATTCATTATCTACACTTTCCTGGTCTGGGAGATCTTTGAGATATGTGTACACTAAGTACAATTTAATCGACGGGTGATTAGATCATGTTGACTTCTTCATCAGCAAATACTAAGCTTATGTCTAGATAAATTCAAATATAAACATTTTTCTTTATCCCTTAAATCCTAGCTAACAATGACAGCTGTATCAAAAGAATCATGAAAGCAGATTGTGCCTACATAATAAGCAAACTGACCATTAAAAACTTCCTTCAGTGACTCTAGCTTTCTTACGTGGCAAACTTGATTTCTTGGGTGTTCTGAATTGGACAGCAGAACAGTACCTAATTGTCCTTATACATTAAATATACCTGGCTAAGTTTTACAGTCTTTAGTTTTAGAATTATATTTTCAGATGCAAAATTCAGCAATCAACTTACATATGGCAGTCATAGTAGACATTTTTCATATTTTGGTTAGTCAGCACGTGACATCTACCTCCTAATAGCATCTCTGTTTCCACTGGGGGACTTATTTTTCTGTTCTTGTATGTCATCTTGCTAGACCAGTAAATTAGGTGCCCTTTGCTAAGGAAGCTGATAGGGTTTTTGAGGTTCTTTGCAGTAGATTTCTCTACTTTGTTGGAGCAGTGGGGTAAATGTGTTATCTATTATGAGTCAATTTATTTAGTACTGAACGCACAAAACTGAAGTATACTGTTTGTGACTCAAATGAACTCTAAACAATATGCTTCTGAAACATGAAGGAAACAGAGGGTATTAATTCCATTTTGTTACAGAGGCAACTAAAGTACTAAGAAATTCAGTATTTGATTTATGTCATTAAACTCTTCAGAAACAGAATTAAGCATACAATTGAGACCTGTTGGCTTCTAACTCTGCCAATAATTAGTGGTGTGACCTTGAGTAAGCTACGTAACCTCTTTTGGCTTCAGTTTCCTCAACTGTAAAATTAAAGGATTGGATCAGTTGATATCTAAGAGTGCTTCTACTTCTACAATAATTTGGATTTTCATTTGAGGATTTTTCTAGATACTTCTGTTTCATGGTTGGATACCCTACTATGGGCAGAATATATCAATATCTGAAGTATAGTGTTACTAATAATTATCTGTGAAAGCAAAATATAATAATATATTTGTTATTTGTATTTCCATAGCATCCGTAACTCTCTAATGTCAAAGTTTTCCTTCATTGTCTGTGTAGAAATTTTGAGCCATCCTAAGTGTGTGTTATCAATAGGAAAATTAATGAACTTATCAGAAATTAAAATTAGTCTTTTTGCTTTTCCTGGTGGTGTATTTATATATAAAAATAATTAAACATTGGGAGACAAAAATACATTTGGATAAATGTTTCATTAATACAGTTGTATATACTGTCTTTCCCACTCTTAAAGGATATTGTCTTCATGCCTACCATCGTGATAGCTAATATTATAATTTTTAAAGGCTCAACTTGATGAATACATTTGTTTTATTATTTTCTCTAATCTAGGACTTTAAAGAGCCCTTTTCCAAAAAGAAAGTCCTACACCATCAAATTGTATAGATCATATCTATGATTTCCTACTTTTTCTACTCCCTAAAAAAAAGGGAAGCAAACGAGAGAAGTAAAATTATAAAGTGGCAATATTTAATTGGAAAAAATATCATATTTTTGATAATCTATGTCACTCACAAAATGAGGAAAGCATAAACGAAAGTTTTAAAACAATTTTTCGATATCAAATTTCTCTGATGCTTAGAAGCACTCAGCTGAGGGATGAGTAGCTTCTAATAATAAGAAAAATATCATATATTGATTTGATTTCTTCAGTCTTCTTAGTAATATCTAGAAAAGTGTAAGTAAATCCTGTATAAGTAAAAAATGTTAATTGTACTTAAAAGTTGATCATTTTTTAAAAACTCAGTTTAAGATGTATATCAGTTATATAGTTTTCATATAGTATCATTTTGGGTTTGTTGTTTAAAAAAGCACAAGTTATATATATATGTGTGTGTGTGTGTGTGTGTGTGTATATACACACAAAAAAAGCGTATGTATATATACACACACACACACATATATATATAGATATGCATGTGTACACACAATAAAAAACTACACTCTAAGAATTAGTTAATCATGTTAACCAGCAGTTAATCATTTGAATCAATGCCCTCCATGGGGTAGCTATTACCATTTTAGAGTGATTGAAAGGAAGCAATGTCCTGCTAATAGTCTTCACACCCAATTCTAGAAAATAGAACCAAATTTTACATGTGTCTTGTATCAGTTATAGCTGACCTCACAAACTCACATGATGGGGGAAAAAAGACCCTAACAACTTAGTAGTTTACATTAGAGACATAAAAGGAGTTATAGGTGAAGTGAGATCCAGGAGTCACAATTCATAAGATATTATTAGAACTAGCTGCTTCTTCCCTGTTTCTAGGTGATACTTTTCTGTTTGGATCATATTTTTAGAGGCTTGTCAGTAGTTCCGAATACGCATGCTTACAGATTTAGATCTGGGGGCGAAGAATACAAATCTCTTGCAGCATACCCAGTAAAAATACCATTGTGACTCTGGGAATCTGAGTGCGTTACATACCTAAGCATGTAAAGGTATGATTGGCAAGACTTGTGTCATTTGTTTTCTTCCTGAACTAGCAGAGTGTTGTCTCTAATGAAAGTACACTGAATACAGGAAGCGGGTGAACCTCCCAAGGAAAATAACAGATGAGTAAGTAGATGCTAGATAAGGAGGGGAAAATATTCAATCCATCTTCCCCATCATTGTGGCCTCCCATTTCTCATGAAAATCACAAGGTTTCTGTGGCTCCATCTTCCACATACTATTTTTGGCCATTTCTCATGTGAGGAAAGCACTTACTTTCATTCTTCAAATATTGACTTTTGGCAAAACTCGTAAGTTTAGCTCTGTAGTCTTTTCTGTTGTTTTGAGTTAATTGTTTGCTTGCAGGTTTTTTTCAAAATTCATTTCTATACTGGCATCTTGAAAATATGGTTTGCAATAGCACAAAAGTTTGAGAAAAGCAGTGTTCAGGGTACTTCTGCATAGAGTGTTGAACAACATTAATTTATAGATTCTCAACTTACACATAAATGTTCTACCAAAATGCATCTGAGAACTTCCTTGCATTCAAACCACCCTTTCACACTTTAGAAAAGAAAGTCAAATATCATACTCTTTCCAAATTATAATAGGGGTGTTAGCTTTGGGCTGTTAAAACTCCCTAAAATAGTCATAATTTGAAATGCTGTTTTAATGATATATTCATTATTGATTATTAAAATATCTTAAACCTACACAGCTTTCTCTCCTTCCTTGTTAATCATATGTTGAGAGGTTTTCGCTACCTAGGAATGTTCAAAATTCAGAACAACTGAAGTTTATGATGCTGATTTTTTAAATATAACTGGAATGTTTTCTGCAGTTACTGCATTTTTGAAGAACACATTAGAATCCACTGATAAAATATTTACATTAAATTTTCTCAAATTCTATAGACATAATTTAATGAAGTAGTTAAATCCCATTTTAATAAAATTAAAATACATTATTTAATAAGATATCCAAGGCTATTTTTATCAAAACATGAAATATTTATTCCATTAAAATAAATTCTCATTATATTTTACCCAAATCTAATTTTCTCCCTCTAGTAATTAAGAATAAATTTACTTAAACTTATGTTGTAAAATTTCAAAGGCAACTTTAAATGGATATAGATATATCACTTTTCAGAAATTGTAAAGAGTTCTATGAGTTAGAATATGTAAAAGTCACTGCCCCCAAATAATGGGAAGTGAGTCTGGAAACTGTTATAGATTTAGCATAAATGTGGAGCTGGCTAATGCTGGTGTAGACCTAATTAGGAAGCATCACTTCCCCTTTTACTGTTGTTCCTTCATGTCCAGGACTTCTGTTGTCTGGAGCTCCCCTCTACAACTTATTATCTGAATGGCCCTACAATTTTCTGACTATTTAAGATATTCCTTCTCAAAAATTTGCATATGACATGGAAATATACATAAAGAACCCTAAAGACTCAAGTAAAATGTTACTAGAAATAGCAAATACAGTAAAGTGTCAGGCTACAAAATTCATATTCAAAAATCTGTTGTATTTCTGTATGCAAACAATGAAAATGCAAAATGAGAACTTAAAAAAAGCAATACCATTTACAACTGCATCAAAAATAATGAAATACTTTGAAATAAACTTAACCAAATAAATGAAGGACCTGTACCCTGAAAACTATAGGAAATTACTAACAGAAATACAAGACAACAAAAAAGAAATGGAAAGGTAGTCTGTGTTCATGGATTGGAAGAATTAGCACAACCAAAATGGTCATACTACCCAAAGCAATATACAGAGTAAATGCTATCCACGTCAAAATTTCAAAGACATTGTTCATAGATAATAAAATTTTAAAATCACAAAATAGTTTGGAATTGCAAACAACCCTGGATAGCAAAAATAATCCATAGGAAAAAACAAACAAAAAGCAATCAATGGAGGAGTCATTCTCCCTGACTTCAAACACAGCTTCAAAGCAATAATAATCAAAACAGTATGGAATAAAAACAGAACTACAGAACAGTAGAATAGAATTGAAAGCCCAAAAATAAACCCACACATATGAACGTCTAATTTTTTACAAATGAGCCAAAAATTTACAATGGGAGAAGGATAGTCTCTTCAATAAATGGTGCTGGGAGAATGGAACAGCCGCATGTAGAAGTTTGAAACTAGACACCATACACAAATATTAACTCAAAATGGATTAAAGACTTAGAGATAAGGCCAGAAACTATAAAATACATAGAAGAAAGCATAGGCAAAATACTACTGGATATTGACCTAAGAGACATCTTTGGGAACTCACCTCTAATAGCAAAGCAAACAAAATCTAAAATAGGATTACATCAAACTAAAAAGCTTCTACACAGTAAAAGAAACTCTCATCAAAACAAAAAAACATCCAGCTGAATGGGAAACAGTATTTGCTTATCACACCTCTGTCAAGGGTTTAATATCCAAAATATACAACTCATAAAATTGAAAATTGCTTTTTTTTTAAAAAGTAACCCAATCAAAATATGGGCTGCTAACCATAATAGACACCTCTCCAAAGATGACATGACCAACAGGTACATGAAAATATGTTCTGCTTCCCTTATCATTAGGGGAATGCAAATCAAAACAATGAGATACCACTTCACACCCATGAGAATGTCTATCACCCCTTTCCCAAAAAAGGAAGCAAATGCTGGAGACGATGTGGTGTAAAGGGAACTCTAATTCGCTGTGGGTGGGAGAGCAAAATGGTGCAACCATTTTGGAAAACACTATGGAGATTCTTCAAATAATTGAGAGTCAAAATTCTGTATGATTCAGTTATTCCTCTATTAGGTATTTACCCTAAAAGCACAACAACACTTATTTGTGGAGATATGTGCACCCCCATATTCATTACAGCATTTTTCCTGATAGCCAAGAGCAGGAAATGACATAAATGCCCACCAACAGATGAGTGGATAAGAAAGATGTGGTATATATCTATATATATACATATATAGATATATACATGTATGTGTATATATACATATTTATATATATATATACATCACAATGGAATACTGTGTGACCATCATAAAGGGAAAAATTCTATCATTTGCAGCAACATGGATGGACTTGGAGAGAATTATGCTTAGAGAGATGTCAGAAGGAGAAAGAGATATCGTATGATATCACCCATATGATGTGTATTGAGATAGAAAACAAATTAATGACATAAAATAAACAATAATGTACTTCAAAAAAAAGAGAACTAATCCAAACAACAACAGACTTTTAGTAGGGAAAAAAAAGCAAATCAAAGGGTACAGGAAGAGATAGGAGAGGAATGGGGGAGGGATTAATTGTAACGTTAAGAAAAAAAAGAAATAGTGGTAAACCTATTGTACTATATACAGGTGTAAATTTGCTGTCATGTATACCTCAAACCATGTTAATATTAAAGTGCAATATTTTTTCAATAAAATTAATTTTAAAATGTAAGGAAAAGGAAAATAAAGCACATACCAATTCCAAGTGGTTCTTCCTTTATTAAAGAGTTGACAAGTCACTTAAGAGTGATGTAATGAAGTGAGATTACCTGTGAAAATACTATTTTAAATAATAGATTTGTATTATAGTGTGATTTCTGGAACAAATGATACAATTTGGAGAAATTCCATAGATTGTATAGCTTAAGGAGTAAAGAATTTGGAGAGTACACTTTATAATAGCTATCATACTGTTTTATTTGTGAGTCTAAAGCTAAGTTTGAAGAGTAGTAAATGACCATTAAACATGAACTATAAAATACATGGATATTATATTGAAATAAAGAGCAAAAAAAGCAAGTAATTTTATTGAGTAAAGTTGTCATGAATTTAATACGATCTTCAAAAAATGTCAAGTAGATTTCCAGTTATTTTTAGATCTAGTATTTACCCCTTGTTCATGGGGGGACACATTCCAACATCTCCAGTGGATACCTGAACTATAGAGTACTGAACTATGTTTTTATTTTTTTCTATACCCTTTCATAAAGTTTAACTTATAAATTAGGTACAGTAAGAGAAAATAATAACTTACAATAAAAGAAAAATCATAACATACTGTAGTAAATGTTACGTGAATATAGTCTCTTTTCTTTCTCTCCCCTGCAAACATCCCCCTGCCCTGCTCTCCTCTTATCTCTCTAAATATCTATGTAATATTTTCAGACTACACTTGATTGCAGATTACTGAATCCATGGAAATGAAAATGGCATATAAAGGAGGGACTTATGTACACAGATTCAAAAAAGATGATCTGTTTTGCCTATGATAAAATTTAGAAGTTAGAATTGAAATTCTGTCAACTTAGAAAATATTTTTAATTGCATACTTGATTGGCATGCTATGATCTGAATGTCTGTGTATTCCTCAAACTCATACACTGACATTTTAACCCCCAAAGGTAGAAATTAGTAGGTGGAGGCTTTTAGGAAGTGCTTTACACCCTCATGAGTGCGATGGATTAGTGCCATTTAAAGGAAACTGCAGAGCAATCCCTACCTTCTTCACCATGTGGTGATAAATGAAAAGTCTGTGAGGAAGAGGACCCTCACCTGGCAATTCTGGCAACCTGATTAAAGGCTTTTAGCCTCTAGAACTGTGAGGCAATAGCTTTGTTTTTTATCAGCACTCCAATCTCTGGTGGTTCAGTAAAGCAGCCTGAATGAATTAAGGCAGTGTAATTCAGATATCTAACTTTATCTAGTATGTATTCTTTATCTTACCCTTATGCATGTTTATAAAGAGAACTTTCCGAATCATCATTCGACTAGCTGGTTTCTTTGCCCAGCACATTAACCATATTAACTTCCTCCCAACCATGATGTATGAGAGACCTATGCGGAGATCTGTATTTAAAATTTTTCAGATGTCTGAGATTACATTGTTAAGGCATCAGGACATTTAACTGAATTTTTCAGATGTCTGAGATTACATTGTTAAGGCATCAGGACATTTAACTGAATTTTAAAACTGTTGTCTAGATGCTGTGGCATGTTAAAAACACACAGAGTGTGGGAGAATAGAGTGGCCATGCATACTCAACAGCACAGCCTCAAAACAGGCTTTCATAAACGACGCATGTCTTCTCAAAACTAAAGCTATAACAGATTAGAAATCACTGTAAGTCCTCATATGCCACCATAAAATAGTATGTAAGCCACTGTATTTGGATTTGAAGGTGATGACAGTTTTTATTAACTATCGCCCAAAATTTCATCTAAAAAATAAAATTCCTTTTAGATTAAAACCAAAGAACTGAAAACCTACCTGTTTTTTGAAGTATTGCATTGATAGCTTCAGCGCATACAAGTTTGCTAACTCAAGTCAACATGTGGAAATCAGTGAGAGAGGGTGCCTGCCATCTACTGGACCAACTGCTGCTGTCAGCACCCTTAGTGCCATCATTAAATCATTAGAGAAATAAAATAATGGTACAGTGCATACTTTGGATGGCTTCAATAAAAACAGAATTCAATGACAGTTAAGGCTACCCAGAGGTAAGCAATGTTCCATCCCTGACCCATCATCAGTGTAAATTCCACAGGAATTTGACATTTAAGTTTAAAAAGATAAAATAAATCAAAACCAATTCCTAAAAGAAAAGGCAAGTGCTTATTTACATGATTCTGACAGGCAGATCATCATAAGCTCACAAAAAGGGAGAAACCATAATGAAAGAGTGATACAGAAATAGTTGTGTGCACTTATGGGACTTAAATGTATCACTTTTTCATTGTGTTTACAAGTGTCCAGGTATGCTTGCACACGCACACAAGTATTTCTGGAACTCGAAAAGCCATTAAAAAGATAAATAGAAACTGGAGTAAATGGCAAATTAGCAAGAGACTATTTTTTTATAATCTAACTATAAATAGCTCTTGCAGACCAATGGAAATAAGACAGACATCTCTAAGAATTTAATTCATAAAGAAAATGACCAATAGAAAAATATTAAAATATTATTATTAATTTAATTGAAATAGAATATATGAATATTTACAAAAAAACTGACAGCAGTACTCCAAAAATTTTCCAGTGTTAATATGAAAAATGTGTATTTCAAATGTATATTTTTGTGTGCTAGGGAGCAATTTGACAATAGACCTAAAAACCTTAAAACTGTACACCCCATGACACGGCCTTTCCATGAATTTATGATAAAAAAGTATTTATAGACATGTGTCATGACAGAAATATAAAGCAAGAAACATAATTATGAAAATTGGAATTGAAAAAAATGATCAAAAATGAGTTTCTTTATGTCGATATCGATTTTTTTTTTTTCAAGGAAAAGTGCAGGAAGGAGTGAAGGCAAATAGAGAGGCAGGAAGAGAGAGGAGGAGGAAGCATCTTCATTTTTTTAATTTTCATTTACTTGTGCACACTGGTAGCTTTCCCCCAGGCCCTAGGGCATGTGGCCTACATTCCTTCAGAGGCAATTGACCTAACTGCTGCTCCAAAAGGGTGTGCCAATCTGTTTTTTTTTTTTTAATAAGAATAACATTGAATTACTTATTTTCAAAGCTATTTGGAATTTACAATTGCCAGAACTTTTTGAAAGGACTGATCCTAGTAACAGTTCTGTGAGGTTGAACAATTGTAATTACCCTTACTTTGCAGATGAGGAAACGGAGGCCCGGAGTGGTGATTGACAGGTCATATGGTCACTACCAAGCAGAACTGGTCCACCCGGCCATGCAGTATTCTCTGAACTACCTCCTTCTATTAATATTTGGGTTAATAGCATCTTTTAACTCCCAGTTTTACATGTTGAAGTTAGGTTAGCAGAATATGATGTGATAAACTAAATTTCTCCTGGATTGTGTTCCGCTTTGGATTAAGAGCTGAATTTCAGTGCACATAATTCTATGAGAGTACAGGGAGAACAAAATCAGTCTTGGATGCATTCCACCATAAAAGCCATTTTTGAGGATATGCAGACCCCATTTTATATTATCCTTTCGGTGTGTTCATTCATTATAAATCTTTCTCTCTGAACAATTTTCCGCTATATACATATAAAGCAGTCCATTTCCGCATACTCAGTGTATATATACATATATTCCCCAACCCTAGCGCTTTGAGTGCAGTCTTATGCTCTGAGCCAAAGAATTAGAACAGCAGCAGACGGTTTTGTACATTCTTGGCCAATGAGTTTTAGTGCAAATTCTCTCAGCCAATAACCATTCTAAAGTGCTATTCAGAACTGACTGTTCAGTATTGCGTATTATTTATTTTACTGTGACCTCAGTTTCTGCCACATATTTTATCTTTGACCAGCTTTGATATGCCTAAAGCTGACAAAGAATGAGCAAATGCTAGTGCCAACCCTGTCCCAAAAAAGAAATGATGAGTATCACTGTGCACATTCAAATAAAAGGATAAGTGTGGGAGCTGGGGGGTGCGTAAGTGGGATGGAGCATAGTGTGAGTAGAGAAAACAGATGGCAAAGAGCAGTGGACAATGTGGGACTGATGGGAATTCGCTGACATTACGAAAGGCAGTGTAAACATCACTGCAACCTGTGAAGCTTAACCAGATTTAAATAGAAGGGAAGGGGAAAGTTGTGACTACAGGGAAATTGAGAGGAAAGGAAAAGCAGTTATTGACATAAGATAACTGAGGCCCACAGATTTGGTTGCTCTTCCATTTCCAATTTCCACTCTTCTTGATTGAATCCACTCCCTCTCTCTTATTTCTGATATTGTAGTGGGTTCTCAGGATGGAGAATGGGAACTCCAATTCAAATATTTTCATCAGCTTGAATTTAGATACCTCTTAGACTCTTAAGAGCTTATGGATAAAGACCTAGTTTTAGTACACACTGGTCTCCAATACTGATCAAGCTAATGCCTAAAAACCTCATTATCTCCATTTAGTTACACCTCACAGGGAAAAAAAAAAATATGGCCTTTTTCCAAAAGCAATATTCCTCAAATTTGTGTCTCTCAGAATCAGTCCCCAAAGTGCTTTGAAAGAAAAGAGCAAATTTTCTTTTGGCTGAAAGAGTCAGGACAAAATGGTTTGAATTAAATTCTTCTGTATTCTTTACTTCTGGATTGTTCAACAATGTAAAACTGTGAATATATCTTAGGCATTTCCCAAAAAGAGTTATATTATGATGTAGCACTTCTGAAAGAGAGGTGTCCATAAGAACCCTGTTTCCTGGAGTGCAGAGTTTATTTCCTGAGGCAGAACTCTGCAGAGCACGGCTGAGGAATGCTTTTCTCAGGTGTCATCCAACCAGCTCTTTGTTTAGGTTCTTTGTACTGCCCCATAGTCCTTCATTTTTTAATTAATTTGTTTGTTTTTAAAGGAAAGGTGCAGATAGGCATGAAGGTAAGTAGGCAGGCAGGCAGAAAGAGAGGAATAAGAAGCATTTATTTATAGTTGTTCTTCTTGGTTGTCCCCCCAGCCCGAGTCTCCAACCTGAGTCCTTGGAATGTCTGTGGACTGTGTCGAGTGGTCTTATCTGCTAGGCCACTAGGGTACACCTCCTTTACTTTTTTGTATTTCCCACCTAGCTTTTTCATGACAAACTATTAGCAGAACCCTGCTGGGTGGGAGTTTATCTAGTTTCACATGTAGTGTGAGTAAAAGTGTTGTGGATTTTTTTTTAAGTTTGCTTTCCCATTATAATACATACTTGTTGGGGGCAGAAAATAGAGCAAGGACGAAGTGGGAGTTAGAACATCAAAGAACATCAGGCCCGGAGTACCGGGCCTGAGCCACTGTGGGGTAGTGTTCCTGGAACTGTTCACCCGCCAAAACAAGACAGAGACAATTATGTAGTTAGAAAGCAAAAGGCTGCATAAGCAAATCTATGTTTGTATAAGCTGCTTGAAGCAATTCTGTGCTGGCTATGAACTCAATAAATAGGTGGAAGACAGAATGTTCAGGACTCAGTGCACAAGACTGTTGGCCCCTGTCCCCACCTTTTCTCTCCCTCTCTGAATTTCTCAATTTGCAGTGGCACCACCCTCCTCTCCCCTGTTCCTGAGAGTAAATCCTGGCAACTGTTGCCCTAACAGGGATTGAGGAGGGAGTGTCTAACTGATCAGAAAAGAAAAGTGGAAAGAAGAAAAAGAAAAAGGAAAAAATAACACCTCAGAGACATCAAAGGATGAACGTGAAAACTTCCCAGGACACAGTGATTTATCTGGCTTTCAGGGATTTTACAGTCAGGGTAAAAATGGGGCAAAATAGCTTAAAGCGTACAGAATATATCACATTACTTTGCTCGCTGCTGTGTGCTTCAGAAGTAGAAGTGAAATGGGAGACATGTGAGCAACTGCTTGCCACAACTGGTGTCTAAATTGAAGTGCATCAGAATGGGGAAATCATCCCGATCTCAGTTTCGTCTTTATGCAACTTGATTTTGCTTGCCTTAAAGCCCTTGCAATCTGACAGTGAGAGTGAGGAAGGAACCCATCAAGGGTCATGTAGAGAGGAGGAACCATGCCCGAGAGCAGATGGGGAGGAGGCACCGTTGGGAACACCCCATCCTCAGCGCTATGCAGATGAGCTGAACAAGGCGCTGGTCTGCCTGGGAGAGAGCCTGGCTCTGGCCCCCAAAGTCCCATTCTGGAAACCTGCACCCCCGCAGGGAACCTCCCAGAGAGACACTAATTGTCCCGATATCTGGAATTCAAAGAGGGAATCATATTGTTCAACTGCTTGTCCTCCTGTATCACAAACTAGCGACTTCTTTGCAACAGAGACTTGGAGAAGTTGGTTATACAGGAAACAGATTTTTGGCAAGAATACTTGGAAAAGACAGCCTGAAAGTGACTGTGAAAGATCGTAACACCGCAGAAGCTCATTGGACCCATGCAGTCCCAAAGGGAGGAAAGAACTTAAGAAACCAGTATAATAGGAAGATAAAGAGAGGGCCAATGACGGAAAGGTTGGGTAAAAAGGAATAGGGGACATGCTTGTATTTCCACAGGCGCAGATTGATGGCAGCCTCCTCCACCTTGGTGGAATAATTCTGACAATGGTGTTGGCTGGTCCCGAAGGAGGAGAGCTGCAAAGACAGTAGTTCCGGAAAATGCGACTGGAAAGATTGGAGGAGGGTGGGAGGCTGGTAGAAGGGGTGTCCCCAGGCCTGTTGTGTCTACTGTTAAAGCAAAAGACAGATCCACAGGACCCCCAAATGCACTGCACCCTGGTTGCTATTTTACTTGTTTTAACCTTGCTTTTGTTATTGTTCTGTATAGTCTAGAGAATCAGCCACAAAACCCAAACCTCCACCCAAATGAAAATGAGTTTGCTTACCATTGTTGCTACTGCTCCAGCTGCAATCCCGGCACATACTGGTCAGAAAAGTGTTTTTTTCCAAAGAAAAAGTGCAGGCAGGAACGAGGATGAAGATGAATAGGCACATAGGCAAGTAGGCAGGAAATAAAAAAAGAAAGAAGTATCTCCATTTCATTTTCATTTTATTTGTTCACACTGGTTGCTTCCCCCCAGGCCTGGGACTTGACCCCAGGGATATTTGACCTGTGCCTTTGGAGGTGAATGACCCAACAGGACCCACCAGAAAAAGATTTTAACATGAGGAAAGTATAGACAATTACGAACACAACTATTGCAAATACATTTGCATTTTAGTTTAATTTCTACCATTAAAAATTCCAGTTTGTTATCAAAAATCATAGTTATAATCATACCAGATAATAATTTTATATCTTTAACTTTAATTACAACATCATTATGTATTAGTTAGATTGAAAACCCTGTGCAAACATGATAGAATAAGATTCTCTGTCTTGCCTCCTACGTGCAGGTTCAGGGGAAGAGCCTAGCTTTCTTGGGTACACTTGTGTCTTCAGAGCTTTAACACTTGATTTTGTTCATATAGACTCTTCACCTACATCTTTACAAAGTATGCGCTCCTTTTGATCAAATAGTTAATGATAATCAGACAGGTTAATGATAGTGATTTTTTTTGTACCCCAGCATTACAATATACATGGCTATTTTTCAAAAGTAAAATTCCAGTATTTTTTTTTGTTAGAATTAGACTATCATTTTACCAATAAAAATAACCTGAAGTTGGAATCATGGACGTTTGGAAATCAAGGTCAAAAATTTAGTTATTCATTTTTTATGAAAAGAACACAGAGTCCAGTGTGTTCATCTGGAGTGGTCCACTCCAACAGAGGACAATGCAGTGTGGTGCTCCATGACTTCTATTGCAATAGTCTTACTTCAGGTCAAAGATGCTTCGAATGAATGGAAAATAAATGTAAGAGTATTGACATCAATTTAGGCAATTTAACTCTATATGATAAAAAGAAATAACTCAGATTTTTGTGAAGCAATTGTAGCTTCCTAGCAATAAAAACACTATACTCCTTAAAAATAGCACTATATATAAGTACATATTTCATTTATATATGTCTGTATATGCACATATATATATATATATATATATATATAAAAGAACTCAAAGATTTTTGACAAGAGTTGAAATTACTAGAAGGGTCAAAGAAAAATATTTTGAGTTAACACAAAATCCCTTCTCACTGTCTTCTTCATTAGTGAGCAATCAGTATAAACTTCATTTAAAATTTGCATACAATGATCCTTGCTACAAAATGACAGCATTAATGAGCTTTGATTTTTAGTAAATATACTAAAGAGTTACCAGAATTCATTAAAATTTATTTATTTGTGGAGCATTTAGTTTGTTTTTGAGCAATAATTTTCTTCTTAAAATGCTATCAAATAACTTATATTGGAATAATAATGCTTATTTGACCATTAGCTTTATGGATTTTTATTTTGTGAAGTTTGAACTTTTTTTTTTTGCAAAATACCATTAAATCATTATTGTGTAAAATGACTGATGAAATATCTGTGTCTTCTTTTTCTTAGTCAGTAATTGGCATTTCTTATCAAGTGCCATCATCTTAGAAAGGCCTTCTGACTACGCTGTCCTAAGCAGAACTCTTCAAATTCCCACAGCAGTCCTTCTCAGTACCTCACACTTTCAATTTCCTACCAGTTAGTTATTGATTGGAAATTACATTATTTATTTTTAAAATCTCTTTATAATACATCCTCTCTCAAAGAAATTTAAGCTCCCTGACAGTAGGAAGTTTTCTGTTTGTGTTTCAAATGCCCAGAAAAATGCCTTGCCAGAAAGTAGGTAGTTAATATTTCTTTCTTAAAAGAAGTTGTTAATGAATTTGAAAAGCAGTGTTGACCATGTAACAGTATTAACCAAGGTGACTATGTAAGTTGTTATGATTTGGGGGGTTTTTGGGTTGACATTGAGTTCTTTCTCTGTACATAGTTACTTTTTAACTTGGCATTACTTGATATTGAAATCTATTTTTAAATTACTGAGTCAAAGTTAATGAATAGTTACAAATG
The DNA here is from genome assembly GCA_004363575.1 of Solenodon paradoxus. Taxonomy (NCBI): domain Eukaryota; kingdom Metazoa; phylum Chordata; class Mammalia; order Eulipotyphla; family Solenodontidae; genus Solenodon; species Solenodon paradoxus. Next base: position 1,011,276 of record RJWH01000179.1, on the reverse strand, counting down.
ACTAAAAATCAAGTTAAAAATTGCTCTTCAGGGAATAATTGATGTTTCTAACAATGATTCATTCTCACTTTACCATTTGATTTTCAGACTATCGCTCATTGGCTTCTGTCTCTCCCAGTATTCAGTATTGTCCTCTCCCTGCTTACTTTGCTTTCAAATGTTGGCTTAGATATGAATTTCTTTATTAAAGATCATAATGTCCCTTGTTAAAAAAGAAAATATTCGCAAGAACAACTTGAAGCACCTAGAACAATCTGAAACATCTGCTTTTATTTCCTTAGCATCTCTCCATAAAGTTTGTCATGGTATATGATCTTAAAGATTAAAAACAAAATTTACTTATGGTTTTTCAAATACATCCCTGCAATCATCACCATGAACAACATAAAAAATGAAATGCTTGTAATAGAATATATTTTATTTTTTTATCTAGCAAACTGTTTTATGTAATGTTTTATGTAATTTATGTAATGTCTAACATTTTTAATTTTGCCAATATACAAAGAAAACAATCCAAGTCTCTAGATTTTGTAAGAAGTTGGTTGTCAAAAATCTGTATGGGCGTATGACCATGGAGGCAAGGTTATTTTTTTTATTCTCCATTTTTTTTAGATAACTGCTTTTATAATTTTTTTGGTGGCTAATTAAAGTGAAGGGCTGTGTATACATCTGAAAGGTAGCACCTTTAACTCTGCAGGCTTTTATCCCAGACATCTGATAATAATTACTGCATAAATAAATTCATAACACCAGGCAGTTAGAAGCAGTCTAATTGCAACAATTAATTTGTAGACTTACCTAATTAAATTTCTCTAGCCAGAATGTGTTGTCTGCGTACATCAAAGTTTACAAAGGAGAAGTAACAGAGCAGAATAAAAAATGACAGTGTCCCTAATAGAGTCCCTTGAGAGGAACTTCTAAGGTTAAAATAAAAATCTATCAATGTTGAACAAGAAAATATGCCGCTCAGCTGAAATGATGGACGGTTCTGCTAACCTTCATGCAAAACGATCCTGACACATACTATTATTAAAATAGAAATGAGCATATCTTTGTCTACCTTATTGCTTTTACAAAGTGGATGCCATGGTCTGGGAGTCTGAAAATTTGTTTTTATGTTGTACTTGAGAAAATTAAGATGATCCTGATCTCTTTCTTCCTCTTGAGACTTCTATAGCTTCTTGTTTATCTGCTTTCTTGCCTTCTTGTAAGAGTGGAGTAATTGCACCAATGCACAGTGTGGGGAGAAAAGTGCCTAGCACGCACCTTAGGCTCGCATAAAGTGCAGGCGCAGCCACTGAGGGACACAGGGAAATTCCAGTTTTCTGGCCTCATGTCTGACATATACAAGAACAAATGACAATTTCAATGAATTATTTTTTTAAAAGAGAGAAATAAAAATAATTTACTGGCTAAAAGAAAATGGTACAGGTCAGCTTAACTGGGAAATATTGCTATCAAATCTTTTCAGTAAGTCTTTTAATTTTTTTTTTCTTTTTTTAGAATGATCTATTTATTTGTTGGAAGGAAGCAGCAGGAAGGCAGAGAGAGGAGGAGGAAAAAGCATCTACCCATCCATTAAGTTGTTGGTCCCTGGTCCTCAAATTCAGTTCCTCGGGCTTTATGTGGACTGTAGCATATGGAACTGCAGACTTAACCATTGAGCCGACATGGTCTAACTTAGCCTTTAAAAAAAAAAAAAATGTATTTACAAAAGTCTCTGATTTTGCTCTTATTACTCATATTGGTAGCTAACTCCTTGGTGTTTATTAGCAAGTAAGGAATTCTCATTACCCTGCCTGCATTGCAGGTGCCTGCCTAGGCTGCATTCCCAAAGTTGTTTGCCCCCACCTCCTAACAGCCTCCCTGCCCACCCCCAACCCACAGCCACCGCTGTATAACTGTCCTGCACTTCATAGACTCCTCAGCCAGTCCTGAGGGCAGGCCAAGTATTAGGGGACCCAGCCCAGTTCTCATCTGCACCCTACCAGTGACGAGGGATATGTATGGCGTGAGCTTGGTTAAATGCTAGTGGAGATGCAATCAGAAGAAAGTCTTCAGACTTTTCTTAGTGTTTCATTGTTACACCTGAGCAGTAGTTTCTTACCTGTGAGGAGTGAGATGGGTTTTCTAGTAAAATAAAATATAGTTAATTTAGAAGGGGCTCTAAACAGGGATGTTATTACTAAAAATATTGCAGAATTATAATAGGGGACAATGCCTTATTTTTAGGTATTGTTATATGTCTTTTATTACATCTTGCCATAGCTCTAGAAATGTAGGTAATAACAAAAGGCAGATAAGGTAGAATACATATGAATTTCCTTATAGACACTTACATTTGTTTTAGTATCATTGAAAACAGATAACACCAAGAGAAACTTTAGAAAATCTGTTAGGGTCCAAAGTGTATGGCAGATCTATCTTAACGGATTGTGACCTCCTCATAATTTGATACAGGCAATGTAATTTATTAAATTTGGAGGCAGAGGTATTTGTAAGGAACTTCGATAACTTCAAATTTTATTAAGGTCATCACTGTCTCTTTATTTTCTCTTTCAAAATTGTAATCCAGTATGATCCTTTAAATGCCAAATGAAACAATTTCCACAAAATTGTCACTTTATTCACTCCATATTGTTGAATAAGATATAGTTCAATAGTTTTTCAAGAGCCATTACCTTTGCTTAATGAGGCTTTATGTTTCTGACCCAATATGGAGTGATGATGTGGTTAGCAAAGATTCATAGTATCTTGTAGGAAACCCGGAAAATTCCTTGACTAATTTTTAGTTCTATTATTAGTCTGATTTTATGGTTTTATTTTACCAGTAAATTCTCAGAGAATTAGTTGTACTCAAATTCAAATGCAAGTATAATGTCACATTATGTAAAATACACATGATCTTTGATTCTATGAAATAATGGATTATTACTACCATTTATTAAAGTAGAAAACTGGGAACTTTCAACCCCTGTACCTATAACATTTTATTTGATTTATTATTTGATTCAAATAATTTGACTTTGAAAGGTGTCTGCCACAAGATGGGTCTACATATAGAATTCAGGTCAAAATAAAGTAAGAAGAAATCTTCTGATTTGAATTAGAAACTCTCAGAATACTAGGATGAAAGGAATATAATGAATTTGGGTTAATGAAATTAACTCTAGAACTCCTTCTGCCCCCCTTGACTTCTCTTGCAACACTCCTTTTGGCTTCTGTGACACCACTCCTCCTCCTGTGCTTATTCTCAGAAATTTTACTGGCTCATTCTCTTTTATTGAATATCTTCAAGGAGT
>RJWH01000179.1:389988-407874 GCA_004363575.1 Solenodon paradoxus | reverse complement strand
ATTAATATAAGCATCAGGTAAGCACCCTGGAGTAGTTTTCTTTCCTCTGTTTCCTATTATCCACATCAGCAATGCCCATGCTGCAAATAGAACCTGCTGTTCTCTGTTGTGCTTAAAATGCTGCTTCTCCTATCAGAAACTTCAAACAGAACTCATCGGATACTTTGCTATAGAAAAACAAATGACTGCAGCCTCCATCCCGATGCAGCTCAAGTGCTGGTTAAAGCAAATCCATTGCCCAATTTCAGCTACAACACGTACATGACCAAACAAGGCAAATTCTCAGCAATTCTTTGTGGTAGGAGAAACTCAAATAAAGGTGTGGGGAAATTCTCATTTTCAAAGATGACCAGCTAAAGAAACATAATATAAGCAAATAACTTGTGTTCCCTGTGTCTGTGGTGACCAGCCAGAGAAAAGTTATTTCAAGTTCAACTATAATTTAGGGTTTTACCACATGGTACAGAATCTTTCCACCCCTTGACTCCAAAAACCCAATCAGACAAGTGGCCGTAATCTGACTCCCAGCTCACTGGGAATCGCAGGCAGGCGATGAGAGCTGCACTCTGCCCGGAGAAGGCATGAGTGACAGACTCGCAGCCAGGCGGTGGGGGTAAGTCCTTCTTTGCTTTAAGGGAACAATGTTCAGTGCCAAACAATGGAAGTCTGATTCTTGTATTGCAGATACCTGTACCTAGATTCAGGCATATTTTTCTTAGGAGAAAACTGTAGAGCAGATGGGTGGTTTTTAAGGTCTGGGTACTGGGTATATACAGGCGAGGAAGGAAGAAGGTAAAAAAAAGGGAATGTTTTGCAGCAAAATTCTCCCTATGCTGGAGACGTGTGAAAGCCCAGGAAAATTCTCCTGTGGAGGTAAATCTATCTGCAGTATTTTTCATCAGAACAATTACTCACTGGGGATGGGGGGCAGGGGGTCCAGATGTGGATCTAGCTGAATGTTCAACCTAGAAAGTAATGCATCTGGGGCAGTACAACTGTTCACATCAACAAGCCCCCTTTTTGTTGGGGCAATAAAAGCAAAACACATGTGTTGATCTGTTTCCAGCAAGCGAATATTGATAATAATAGTGGCAGGTTGGGGCAGAGTGTGGCGGGGGCGGCGAGGAGACACACAGGGTGAGCTCTTGTGAGGCCAGAGGTATTATATGCTGGCAGAAAACTGGGGTTCACAGCTAACTGAGGCTGGTGACTCTGCCCTGGAAGGAGATCAGATTTTGTGGGTTTGAAAAAAAAAAAAAAATGCTAAAAGCATGCTTACGAGGTATATTTATCTTATTTATCATTTGGGGGTTTTGTTGTTTTAATTTCTCTGGCTGATGAAAATTTGAAGCTGAAAGAGCAACCGAGTTTCTTAAATTCGGTCTCTGGAAGGTAGGCAGATGCGTGAGAGATGGGGCAGGAAAGGTACTCAGGCAGGGGCAAAGAGAGGGGGAAAGGGGAGTAGCCAGGGAGGGGCGTTTCCCAGGGCCCCGCCTCCCCTTCGGTGCTGCTGAAAAGGGGCCCGACTGCTTTAGCTTCCCACTTTGTCCCCTTCCTTGTCCCACAAAATCCGGCCACAGACGACCAGCCCCTGTGATAGCACCTTCTTTTTTGCCATCCGGGCTGCAGCCTTGGCCACCGGTGAGTTCAGAAGCCGCCTCCTACCTTCTTTTTCAATTTGTGAGTTGCTTCTTTGGGATGTTTCTCCTGTCTCTCCCAAGGCACCAGCCCTGCCCCCTCCAAGCCGTTTTTGGTCTCTGTTTTCTCTTCCTCTAGGGACTGTGATGTCACGGGCTGGCCAGCTGGGTTGTTCGTAATTACACAATATTCACAGTTTGTTACCTTGAGCAGCGGCGGCCTGGACCACCTGACCTCTGGCAGAATATGAGTTTCTCTTTCCAACTCTGAATCAAACCAGAGGCCACGTTGAGACCCTAAAGGCCAGGGAAGGTTCCCACAGACCCTTTTGACCCAGTATCTCCCCAGAGCCCATCCAGAGCCCAGGCTCCCAGGGGCAGTAAGTGATGTGAAAGGACTCTCAAAATATGTGTCAAGAGGAAAGTTGCTAAAGTCCTTGACTTTCTTGCCTAGCCCTTTACACAATCCTCTGTGATTAGAGTCTCCATTAAATGCCCTGGGTACACGTCCCTCTCCTGGCTAACCCAGGCAAAGGAGAAGGGCTGGGGCTTTAAATAATGGGGTAACCTGGGCAATCCCCGACCCCAGGCAATCTTAGTCATTTCTTGCAGGAATGAATAGCTGGCATGGCTACCCTCAAACCCTTAAACTGCAAAGATCTGCAGACAAGAGACAAATAGATTGGAGGAAGAAATACCTTCACTCTCAGTGGCTGCTTTCTGTTCACCAAACCTCCTCCTCCTGCTTCCCCCGCTCCTGCCCCACCACCCAATACATAAGCACCCCCAGGAGGCACTCCCCTCTCTAGGGCCCAGCAGAAGAGAAGGTCATCTAAGAGCCACTAAGGAAACTGCTTTCCAGGCAGCCTTCTTCTTTTCCCTGGCCACACCCCTTTCCACATTCTCAGAGTCGCACAGCCTCACCTGTCACCTGCTGGGCTGCCCCTGTCGGGCAGGCAAGGTGCCTGGGGCCCTGCTTGCTGGAACCGGCCCCCAGGATCTCTTAGAGGAGGCTTTTCAGAGATTTAAAGTCCAGTGAGAGAGTGTTAGGGACTCTCCCTTAACACTGCCCAAGCCCTTGGAGGCCTGGATGCAACTTTCCCTGGCAAGAAGGGTTTGGGGATGGAGGCAGAGGGTGTAAGGGTCCCAGGCTGATAGTCTCTGTCTGTCCATCTGGCTGCCCTGAACCTGGCCTGGGCTGGGAGTGGCTGTAACCCCACCCTCTGGGAGGTGCTCCAGGCACCCCTGGGACCTGAGGTGACATCCCAGGACTGCCTGTAGGGTGTGTAGTGTCCCTCCAGCTGCAGGGGAGAAGGGGAAGGGTCCCTGTCCCTGTTCAGGCCCCTCCTGTTTCCACCACCCCTAACCCCCATCCCTCACCCCAGGAATTTACCTTTTAGAAAGAACACTTCCAGTCCTCTTGGCTGCCTAGCAGGCCTCCCCTTAATCCAGAGGAGAGGGGAAGAAAAATTACCTTCTACAAGTCCATTGTTAGAATGTCATCTTCAACAATAAAGTACAAAAATGAGAGAGACTTCCCTTTTCATTGTTTTGTATTCAAAACATAAAGAGCATATAAAAAGTACACCGAAACTTTAAAATTTTCTCTGAGGGAATTAACTGCAAGGTAAACATGTTTTATTCTTCTTGGTGTTTTGAGGGACAATTTTCCAGTGAAACTGGCTGATCTTTGCATACGAAATCAAAGGAGACTAGAATAACAATCTCTTGACTATTCATTAAGCAGACAATTAATGAAGGAGTTTTTTTAGGAGCCCTCTTTCTTGGTATGCAAATAAATTCAGTAAGACAAGATTGCAGGCCTGGCTCTCCTCGCCTAAATTCATAAACTCTGGTTGGGTTCTGATTCCACTGTGTTTTTCTTTTCAGTAAGTGTGGACCTTTGTGTAGAAGAGAGAGCATCATGGTGGCCTTCAAAGGGGTCTGGACTCAAGCTTTCTGGAAAGCGGTTTCAGCGGAATTTCTGGCTATGCTTATTTTTGTTCTCCTCAGCCTGGGCTCCACCATCAACTGGGGCGGGACGGAAAATCCCTTACCTGTGGACATGGTTCTCATCTCCCTTTGTTTTGGACTCAGCATTGCCACTATGGTGCAGTGCTTCGGTCACATCAGCGGTGGCCACATCAATCCTGCTGTGACAGTGGCCATGGTGTGCACCAGGAAGATCAGCATCGCCAAGTCCATCTTCTACATCGCTGCCCAGTGCCTGGGCGCCATCATCGGAGCCGGGATTCTCTACCTGGTCACACCTCCCAGTGTGGTGGGGGGCTTGGGCGTCACCACGGTAGCCTCTTTAGCTCTTACCTTCTAGCTAGGACTCCAGGCTTCTTGCAGAGACTGCAAATCACACCCCAGGGGTTCGAGAGATCTTAGAAGTACTAAGTCATTCTCCGGGAATTTTCGGATGACTCTGAACAGGGGTGGAAACTGATTGCAGCCACATTGAGTGCATGCATATGAAATCATTGTTTGCTGTCGAGTGACTTGAATATTATCAAGTCTAAATAGCACAAAAACTGTTGGTTTTTTCCTCTCTCTCATCTATGACTATACTGACTCTATATTTAGCCTAAGGCATTTTTATTACACTTGTTTGTTGATTCACTAATAAAAGAAACAATTTTGCTTCTTGCCATGTTCATGAGATTTAAAATGATCTACATCAAGGGTCACACTTTAAAAAATAGATTGGCATTTGATCCTAGTTTTGTTCTTATCTGATTAGGAACATCATATGTTAGCTCAGCACACGGGTCGATAAAAAAAACCCACACATGGTTTAAATTTTAATTGAAATATATACTAATTAATTTAAACCTAATTAATGGATTTAATCATTGCCTTATAAAATTACAAGACTCTCAAGAAACTCTTTCATAAGTTAAGTGCAACAGTGGCACATTTTGCTTCCTTTGTAGAAAATGACATTCAGCACAAACTTCTGCTTGGTCACTCTAAGAGTAGTTAATTATCTCTCATGGTCCAAAACAAGTGGAAATGCATTTCTCCTGTTTTTGTGGAGGGCAAGGAAAGACAGTGGCTCAACTGGGGATAGGATCGAAGACTCAAATTAACCATCCACTTTTACAGGGATAAAGTATGCCTTTTGCAATGATACGTTATCACAGAAAATGTACTGTTGCTTCAATTCAGATGCAGTATTTTTCTTTCTAGGTTCATGGAAATCTTACAGCTGGTCACGGTCTCCTGGTAGAGTTGATAATCACGTTTCAATTGGTGTTTACTATTTTTGCCAGCTGTGATTCCAAACGGACTGATGTCACCGGTTCAATCGCTTTAGCAATTGGATTTTCTGTTGCAATTGGACATTTATTTGCAGTAAGTTTCCAAGTCTGTTTAAATAATTAATCTCTTTCATTTATCCTCACCCTAGAGCTGGCCTGAAGACGTGTTTTACAGCTGTAGCTCTTTAATATCCAGCCCCGTCCATCTATTTTAGATGATTATTTTTCTAACTAAATGATGAGAATGTTGATATGGCTGCTAACAACTGGCAATTCCTCAGCTCCTTGGTTAGTTAGCATTGCAAATATAGCAAATATGGAATGAGGGATACCTATTAGGAGCCATGTTTCAGCATTGTCTAAAGTTGTTGTTTTTTTCACTCTAGATCAATTATACTGGTGCCAGCATGAACCCCGCCCGATCCTTTGGACCTGCGGTTATCATGGGAAATTGGGAAAACCATTGGGTAACCATTACATTGATTTTTTTTCTTTCTTCCTACAGTTGAGGACAATTATCTATGGTGGTCTTTTTTTTTTTTTTTCCTCACTAGTTTCTCATGCTTCCTCTCAGCTTGGCCCCCGACTTTATTACATCTTTCATCAAGACTAGGGAGAGACTGGCACAGATCTGCTGCAAAACATTGCATCTTATATCTGTTCTGGGCCTTCAATAATAGTCTTTTTTTTTTAAAAGCTCTGCTCTGGGCATTGTATCTGACAGACTTCGGTAGAATATATTGTACATGGAGGCTGCCTCTGTGAAACAAGTGAAAATCAGATGGTGTAGTGAATATAGTGTTTAAATAATTGAAAGTAAAATCTTTCTTGCAATAACAGAAAGTATACTTTAAAAAAAAAAGAAAAAAGAAATGCTTAAAAGCACTGCCCATAGCAAAAATATTTACCTTTTCGTTTAACAAAATCACGGGCCCAATTAATAGCATGCAAGTTAGAGATGTGCACTGCAAATTGTGAGAAATAAATGGTGCAAATGTTTGCACTGTTGTCATCAGACCATAGCTGAAAAATAAATGGTTTTCAAAAAAGGCAAGCTTATCAGTCTCATACCTAACCTACTTATTAATATGGCAGCGTTACTTCTAGAGAGCAATGCCATCCATTTTTAAATATCACAAGCAATCTTACTTCAATTCTTCCTTACAACAAAGAATTTTAATCCCTTGAATAATTTGGCAGTTTTGAAAGCCACCACACACTAATTTACAGTAAGCAATAAAAGATGAGACATATTTAAGCCAGCCTCAAATGGAATTAACTTACTGACACATGTTGTGAAGCTATTTTACAACTTTTGTTTTTAATTCATGAATAATATGACAGACTATGTCATTTGTTATAATCTCATGCCTGCAGTGGTTATTGTCCTAGCCACATCCATTAAATCATGGAGGACATTGCAAAATGAGAAGAAATTACACAACCATTATGTCCATTCACTTCTCAGAAAAGTATACTGAATCCTTCAAAGTAATATATATCATTAAACAACAGTAAAAGAGTCAGTGTCCATAAGCAATATTTTAGATCCATCCACACAAAATTTTAGTCAGCAACACTGTCCATGAAATTGGTCAGTTTGCCTCTGATATTGATGTTTGAAAAGATTGGCCAAGTTAACAGAAACTGAAATTTTTATATAGATCTTATAATAAAAGTACAACTCTTATATTCATTTTTTAAATTCAAACTATTTTTATAATTAAAATTTAGAAAAAGGGCAACTTTCAATATAATTTATTACCTTAGAATGTGGAGACAAATACATATTTTTCTTAATTACTTGCTCATTATTGTAAACCAGTAAAATTTAAATAGTCGGAAAATTCTTAGCTTGCCGAGTGAATCAAAAGTTTCCTTGTTGCTTTTTTTTTAAATGAACTTAATCTTACTGAAAATGAATGTCTATTTTGTAGAAACTGTGTATGTAATTTAGAACTAATTTAAAGTATATTTGTAGATGATTGATAGATTGATGATGGGCAAGAAATAGCACTGAAATATTAATAGTGACTTTTTGTGTAATGACATTATTTACTTTTATGCTTTATACTTTTTCCGTATTTTCTGTTTTTAGCAATAACATTATTTATCTTTATAAAATTTTAAAAATTACTTCAAAGTACATTGTAATTTTGTTTTGAAATAACAACTTACAACTTAGATTTATTTTTGAGTGCATGCAACTAAATATCTTCTTCATTGGTGTTTTGGAGAAGTGTAGTAATTAGTTAGTAGTCCCTCTTCTCTTTTGTGGAACAGAATATATCTAAGTAGATCCTACAAAAGGAGCACAAAGTAAAGACATTTAGAGGAAGCGTCTCGCTTTGAAAGGGACTGGAGATTAACTCTCATATGGTTTCTATCATGTTCAGATCTGATTCTTGCTCTCAACCAAAGGTTTCCCTGTTATGTCTCTATGTTCAGCATCAGCTTAAAGCTTGCATTCTCTTTAGATTTTGAAATGAGGATGCAAAGTGAGAATAATTTCCAGAGAAATTTTTAAACCAGAAGCACTTAAGTTTTTTTTCAAGTGAGAGAACTATAGTGTAGTGGGAAACAGTATAGTGGTTCAAAAGGAAAGTTTGAAGTTAGACCTGGAATCCTAGCTCAGTCACTTGTTAAGCATGACTTTTTTTTTTTTTTTTTTTTTTTTTTTTAAGGAATGGTGCATTTAGGAATGAAGGCAAGTAGATAGGCTGGCAGGAAGAGAGAGGGCGAAGTTTTGTTGTGGTGGTTATTATTTGTGAAGTCATTCATCTTGGTGATTTCCTCTGGCTCTAGGATATGAACCTTAGTCCTTGGGATTTATGTGAACTGTGCTCAGCTGATGGCAGCAGACTTAACCACTATACCACCAGGGCATGCCCATATCGAACCCATACAGTGGGGATAATAGTATCTACTCCAAAGGTTATTTTTATAATTAAGTGATTTCATACAAGGAAAGTGCTAAGTACAGCCAGCTCAGAAAGAGTGCTCAAAAAACAGGATTTTTTTTTGCCCAAGTGGCTCTACTGAAAGAATATCTAATATTCTAGAGCATACATGTTTCTTAAAGCAAATGTTAAAGTTTATCCAAACTAAAAATGTGGTTTATTCTAGATATGTGAATGATATGATAAAAGTTCCCATTTATTGAACTTAAAATCCTGTGGGATTGCTAGTCCTCAACTAACCATCATCCATTAACTAAGTGCAAGGTTATTTTTTTCCCAATTCATCATCCTAAGAACTATGAAAATGAAAACACTTTACAAGAAGAGTAATGAAAAAACTGTAAGATTTCCAATAAAATAAAATCACCAAATTTTAGAGGGAAAAGCACATAAGGAAAATCACTTATAGACAGCCTAATTGCATACATCTTCAAATTGTCTAAGAAACATGGAGCAGAGCAGGTTATAATGAAATTGCAATTATTAAGTACTCTACTATGAGTATTATTTCAATTTAATCCTGACAATTCATGAAGTGTGACATTAATATAATCCCCATTTTGCCAATGAGGAAATTAAGGCTTAGGAAGTTGATGCAAACACTCACAAAATTGCTAAATGGGGCAATTAATGTTCCATTTATCATGTTATACTAAGATCCAAATGATAGCATTTGCACTAAGACCATGATTATTCAGAAAACATTAAGATGGCAGTTTTTAAAAATCAAATACTCTTCTGAAATTCTTTTTTTCCTCATTTTAGTTGAAGAATTCTTTGTGTCTGCTTGATTAACCAAAAAGGAAAATTCTTCAAGGATTCTCAGAAAATAAGCATAATTAATACAAACAGAAAAAGTAAATAGTCTTTTCTTATTTTCTGTCCAAATGTTATTTAGTAACTCAGTAATCACTGATGTGGTTTTAATGAATTTTCTTATTTTCTTTCAAATTCTACTTTTTTTTGCATGACCCATTTGCTCTCTTAACTAAATGTTATATTTATGAGGAGCTCAAAGGAAATTTCCTCTACAGATAGTCTATACTCTTCGATCTTTCTTACAGATCTATTGGGTTGGGCCAATAATAGGAGCTGTCCTTGCCGCTGGCCTCTATGAGTATGTCTTCTGTCCAGATGTTGAACTCAAACGTCGTTTTAAGGAAGCCTTCAGCAAATCTGCCCAGCAAACAAAAGGGAGCTACATGGAGGTGGAGGACAACAGGAGTCAGGTAGAGACTGACGATTTAATTCTAAAACCTGGAGTGGTACACGTGATTGACTTTGACCGGGGTGAGGAGAAAAAGGGGAAAGATCCATCTGGAGAAGTGTTGTCTTCAGTATGACTAGAGGATGGCACTGAAAACAGACAAGAACCCTTGGAACTGTCCTCAGATTTCCTCCCACCCATTAAGGAAACAGATTTGTTATAAATTAGATATGCAGATTTGTTTTTTCATGTCATAGTACTCAGTCGAAACAATAAATATTTTATTATTTACCAAGGAAAATGAAAAAACCCATTAGGAGATCCAAATCTAAAAAAGAAATATTTTGAAAGTATCCCCAAAGCAAATATGTATCTAGTTTATTTCATTTCTGTTCACAATAACCAATTTAATATGAGTATCAAGATTTGGTTAAGTCTTGCCTAACAGAATTTAACAGACATAACACTTCTCAGTGTATTCCTCTTTGCCATGAAACTGGTATTGTTAATCCTCATTGAGTATTGATTCTGTTAAACCAAGTTTATTGATTACAAAGTACAGCATGTCACAGAGCTATACACATTTAAGATAGAAAATTGATAACAAATTCTTTTACAGGCAAGCCCTTATATATAAACTACCTCGGTAAAAGAATTTGAACAAGGGTCATTGCTAGTGAATTGTTTCCATTTATATTTCAAATATCCAACTTTCAAACCAAATTTCTATTTATGATATTTCTTCTTCCTCAATGTCCAAGGTAATGTGGAACTAAAACTCAGAAGTTTGAAGAATGTTAAGAAATTTTGTATGTTGATAAATTCTATATAATAAAAACACCCAAATAATAAGGGACACCTATTGAGATTCAGAACAAACAGACTCATAAAATCGTATGGGGGTGGGAGAAAAGTTACCATCATTTAAAAAATCATAAGGAGAAAGGAAATTTGTGTTATGCTATCAAATAGCTGATCTGTTTTCAGTGCACATCCTCATATACACCACATGAGGTTAAAAATCTAAGTGTTTAACCACTTAACCACTTTGCTTTATTTTTTTAATTTACTGGAAAAACTGGGGGTTTTGTTTGTAACTTTAGTTATTTATATTTCAACTTTAGCTGAGATATATTTTTGATAACAAGAGCATAACTAATTGAGTCTTGACTTTTTGTTGATTATTGAGCTCTGCTTGCTCTTGAAGATGTAAACTAGCCTTGCTCAGGCTCAGTCTTGACTGCTCTTCTCTTCCCTTGACATATTTTGATCCTCTTCACTGCGTTGCAATGATAATTTGATGAGTTTAAGATACATGAGAACAAGGAATGACACAGATGCATAATAAAAGAGTAAGGACATCAGAACATTTTGTATTCAAAATTGACTAGATGACCAATTTTTCATTTGTAAAAATGTATCTAACGCAACAAGTTCTTAAAACATTTTCATTACTGGATCATATACTTGTTTTTCCTGTACTGCTTTGCTTTACATCAGTAGCAGGATCTCTGAAAACCCCATTTCTATCATCATAACCCTCTAGTCCAGCCTTTATCTTAGACAAAGAGCTACAAATGTTCATTTCACTAAACGAAAGCTAGTAGTAAAGCAAAAACCTATTACTGCAAAAAGCGGCTTGTAAATAGCTAATAATCAAGAGCTTTCTTCTCCCAAGCACAGTTCCAACTGTGTGCCACTTTTTAGTGTTAATGGCAGTTGTGTCTATAGCAGTAAGATAATGGACCACTATTAAAGCTGATTCTCTTCGGTGCTAAGAAAGTGATGGATGAAGTTCCCAGAGAGTTTGCACACCAGTGCCACTCCTGGGAGTGCCACTGGCAATTTTTTTTGTGGCAGGTGCCTAAATCACAGGGCCCTTTCTCAAAAATGTGGCCAAACACATCTCCGCCAGTAACACACTTACTTCTTGTTGAGGAGACACCTATAGAAACGTACGTAGGTGCATATCCAGTAAGTGCATATGCAGTTATTCCTGTTTTGTCAAATGTTTGCACAATATACCACAAGAGGCTTAGTATCAGAGGTGGTTCAGCTCAAAAAATAATACTGTGAACCATCAGCAAATATGTCAGTCCATCAATAAGTTAAGAAGGAAAAACTAAACAGATTTTTCAAATACACCTATAACGTACTGGCTTATAATCACTTTTATTCAGGCATGAAGTTTACTTCTCACACACTCACTTTTACACTGTCAGTTAGGGCATTTCATTAGTTAGTGCTTAAAAAAATAAGTGGATGATGCTTTCATAATCTGATTTCCAGCAAGTAGCAGAATGCTTGACACATAGTAGGTATTCAAAACAAGTGCATTAGTTAATACATTTTATTTGGCATATAAATAATTTTCTTTTAACCTTTATTTTGCTCAATGTTTAATGAAAGCTGATCTCCAGGACTAAGGAACAACAATATAAATGTTAAAAAACACAAAATATATTTTTGCATTCTACTATTTTAGACACAAAGTGAATGAAAGCTTTAGCACTTTTTTTGCCTGCCTATGAGACAACATATTTTTATTTCACTCAAGGCTCTGCCAGTAAAAAGTAATGAAATTGTACCTTTCTAATGACATCTATGCAGCAGGGGTCTATTGCCTTGTGGATGGCACCAAATTATCCAAGTGTATTAAGCGACTAGGGCTTTTTCCTTTAATCCCTTCTTATTAATGAAGTGCATCGTGCTACTCCCAGGAGAGTGCCACTGACAGATATACAGAAAAGAGATCAGAGAGAAAAACTCGAAGGACATAAATGAATTATACGCATCCAGGAAACGATGCCGACCATCTCTTCCCTGAGGAAAAGTATGAAAGGCCCCCAATTGTGCAGTGGTCCCTACGTTGAACATATATGTCACTTGTCAAAGAGTAAAAAGGGCAACCTTCTGAGGCTTTCTTAATTTCTTGCTCAGAATTTGAATGTATGTTTTCATTGCTGAAGATGATTTTTTTCAGCGTCCTGAACTTTTATACCGTAAGGAAGTATTGTCTAGTACCTAAATAGTTGCCTAAATTTAAGATTCCTTCACTTGATTTCTGCCATTTGATTTGTTTTATAATTCTAATACTTTCTACCACGGGACTTCCTAATGCAGCTGTTTGGTGCTAGATAGAGCTGCTACTCCACCTTGAAGATTTTTTTACAAGGAAATTAAAAATATTTGAATAACATCTGTGATGGAATGCAGGCTCTCTAATTCATGAGTGGAGGTCAGACTCCATATAGCACAGAATATTCTTCTTTAGGCCATGAAACTGGGCAACTTACTTACTGGTTTAAATTCAATAACAAACCAGGAGATTCCACAACATAGCAAATTCAAATGCTGAAATTAATCCTGAAAAGGCCCTTTATTGCATCATGTGGACACTATCCTTACATTGTGACCATTTAACAGAGAAACTGCCTTTGTGACAACTGAAGATGACAATGGGAACTCAGTAGACACTCTAATTAAACAATATAAAGCCAATATAAATTCTCATCATAGGGCCCATAAAATACGCAAATTCAGAATATTTTATACCTGAAGGCAATCCTGTTATTTCCTAATGTATTTATGACATCAAAATTATGAGGATGATGTGGTTATTATCTGAGAGTCAATATAGCAAAACTTGCTCTCTTTATTTACCACTAATTTTGTGTGTTTGCATTGGTATTATAGTAATTTAACGATCACCCCTAAACAGTAGTAATTTCTTCCATGTATCATTCTCTGAAATGCATGCAAGACATTTAATTGAGGGGTTAATAGCTGTGGCTGCTCACTTTCACAGATGACTATCACCTTTGACAATATTTATCAAATAAATGTTTATATAAAACATGGAACATCAAATTTTAGAGCAATTATTTTATTACCAATGCATATTAAAATACCAGAGCTAAAATACACACCTAATTTATATAATTCATTGGGATATATTTCTAGGTCCTCTTCAGGATTAATTAAATAAGTATGAAATTGATTAAAGTATAAATAATTATTTATCACTTTTATGACTGAAATCACAATAAAATTGTATTCATGATAAACTGAGAGGAGTAAAATGAACATATGGTTATATTCACAATTATTTATTAACTGAAATGTTATTCCAACATTAGAGTTAATGTTAAGGAGATTTAAATTGTGATGTCTAATATTTGGAATAATCTATTAATATATTAGCATTGTGGTTGATTTCCATGAATTATGTTGTATCTCATACTACTAAATGTGTGCAAATAAACGTTTTAATATTTTAAGAACTAAGAATTGTGTTTGATGGTGTTCAAAAATTCATTCACAGTTTTTTAATCTTAGCTTTAAAGAACTTATCGAGAATGTTCTATAGGTTCAAATATCTAAAAGTTTAGGTATTTGAGTTCAGTTGACCTCAGATGAAATGCTGGTGGAATTCATATTTAAAAAGGTATTTTTTAACAGCCTGCAAAGTATACACTGTGGCAGGCCCTGGTGTAAACAGTGAAAATAGTGTTTGGGGCGGAGGTTAGCTCTAAATGTCCACATCTATGCAAACTAGACCACTGAATATCAGATATCATTATAGTGAGTCAAAAAGTGAAGACTTAAGCACCTGTGACTCAAACGAGGCTGGTGTTACAAAATAGATGATCCATCCTTAGGGCATTTGGCAGGTTCTGCCTACCCAGAGGAATGATGTAGGCACAGTAAGTACTAGTTTACTCCCTTGGGTTCTTCGTTTGAGGGGCTCTTCATTTTTGAGAGGCTTAGATTCACAGGAAGCATTGAGGACAATCATTTATGCGTTGTGCACCCCCTCAGGTAAGTGTCAAGTAATGTCTTAGGGGCCAAATGGATAGGTGCTTCTCTTACAGTAGGTATCATATTGTGAAATCATTTGTATTGGTGTCTGTATCCCTTTCCTGGTTCTAAACTCGTTAAGGGCTAAAACTGTCTTTTTTGTTTTGTATACCCTACACTCAGCATTGACTACTAAGTTTGACAAAATTTCACTCAGTAAATGCTTGTTCCATGAAAGAATGAAGAACTTAAGGAATATTTTATAATTATTAAAATATACCACAAGAAACTATAGCTTAATCTAGTTTTTTATTGACTTTTTGTTTGTTTGTTGTTGTAAAGGTGTGTGCTAAATAGTTGAATACATAGTTCCAGTTCAGAGGCTGAAATTAGCTCAAACACTAACGAATATAAAAGGGAAAAGCACAGAGAGAATGAAACACTAATTGGATTTCTAAAATTTATACTTAATGCGTAGGCAACGAGACATGTTTTCATTGCTATATTTATACAATGGCCAGATGTTAGATGAAATTTAGCTCAATGAGTATTTCAGCAAGCAAAGTATTTTAACACACAAGGGAAGCTGGCAATATAAATGTCAGCCTGATTTTAGATAATTATCCTGTTTGGAAAATGTCCAAAACAATATGTCATCTGAATTAATTCTTACTATTTTTTAGTTTTCTACTTCTTCACTCCACAAGTTTAAGAAAACATTGAGGACCATAAAAACCTGAATTGAGTTCTGCTACCTCCATGTATTCGGAAGCCTCTAAGAAACTGTGACATTGACTTTTGCAACCTTGGTGTATAGCACAGTGATGGCACATGGTTAGTACTCAAAGATGCAAGGTGAAGGGATGGATGGATGGATACATGGATAGATGCATGGATGGATGCATAGAGTAATATAATTTAGAGGTATTAAGTTAATCTGTGAGCAGGTCAAAATTTGAGGCAGTATTCCTCATTCCCCCATGAAAGTGTGACCAAGGGTTAGAATGAGAAAGGAAATGCATGTATTGGAATAATATTATCAGTAAATATGTGGAACTTTAGATTATATGTTATTTTCAGCCATTTAATCTTCAAGGTGCATTGTAGGGAAAGCATTGCTATCATTCTCATTCTCAAAGATGGGAAAAACAAGTGCCAAAGAGATTAAGTCAGTTACTCAGAGTTATACCTAAAAACTGAAACTCACAAATTATTCCCAATTTCTTATGTTACCCCATAAATACACAAAGTTCTCTCCTATTCATCTACCAGCCTAATTTCCCATCATCCATGCTTCCCTAAGTGGCAAGAAACATGTTCTGTCCATACTAGGGGAAATTCCTATGTACAATACCAACAAGAATGAATAAACTAAGTACTACAGATTTGAAATAAGCTTCACAGACCTTAGAAAAGATCTCAAGAATGAGACCTCACATGCCTGTGCCTACCCTGTGCCACTTTTTCACCCCCACAGATGCAGCAACTACTATTCACCATAAAAGCCTATGAGGGTACATTTTTAAATCAAACCTCTGGCAAAACATAACATAAGCTGCTCAGTTCTAAGTCACTGGTCTAGACTCTAAATGAGAAATCCGAAAACAACATGGAATCATCTGAGACTTTAAGGTATCATGATATCATAAGGAGATGACACTTTTCCAGAAACCAAATTCAAAGACATGAAAGATTATATCTTTTTTTAAAAAAGGAAATGTACAAATAGGAATAAAGGTGAGTAGGCAAACAGGAAAGAAAGAAGAGAGAAGAAGAAGAGCTCTATTTTTTTTTTTTTTCATTTAGTTGTTCACATTTGTTGTTCACCCTGGCCCCGGGTCTTGAACCCTGGACCTTGGGATGCATGTGGGACTGCTCCGAGGTGTACTAGACCACTAGGCCACCAGGGTGCACCCAAAAGATTATATCTTTTATTTAAGAGATAAAGAATTCAAATTACTAATTATAAAGAAAATCAAGAAATCTCAGAAAAACACTTCAAAGACTTAACTAGACTCAGTAAACAAAGTCAAAGAGATACAAGAGAAGTCAACAAAAAAAAAAGTTGAGCTCAAAAATACTTAATGAGAAGGCAGAAGTTGAAGCTGTAAATGGGAAGCTAACAAATTCAGAATATGAACAACTGAATAAATGAGATCAAAAATACTATAGAAATTTGTGGAAGAATAATAGACTGAATAGAAGAACAAATTAGTCAGCTCAAAGATATAAATATAGAAATGGACCAGGTAGAAGAAGTGAGAAAAATTAGATCTATAGATAAAGAAGAAATACTATGAGAGATTCCAGTAGGAAAGATAATATAATAATGGGTATTCCAGAAGGTGAAGAAAGAAAGAAGGAAACAAAGAGATTATTCAATAAAATAATAACTGAAAATTTCCTAAACCTGAGAAAGTCCATGAAGTTAACAGTATACCGGATTGTCTAAATGCAAAGAGACCTATAAGATGAATAGTAGTGAAATGATCAAGAGTTTAGGAAAAAGAAAGACTATTAAAGGCAGCTGTGGGATGGTGAAAACAAGTAAACTTTAAAGGTACTACCATCAGTCTATTATTAGACTTCTTAACATAAATTCTAAAAGCCCAGAGAGAATAGAATGACATATTCAAGATATTTCAACATAAAAACTGCTACCCATTTGTAGGTGAGGAAATTGTGGTCGAAGGAGGGTCAGTATTCCACTTAAACAGCTATTAGATACTTGACATGTGACTTCAACCCATGCTGTCTGTCTGCAGACTCTACTCTGTACCACTGCCCTGTTTGGGCTCTCACTTGCAGTTCTTTGGGATTCCAATTCTTCCAGTTTTCACTATCTGCTTTCTCCAAGCCTTTGACTTTTTCATGTCCAGTAGAGATTACAATGTGTTTGAACTTCTCGGTTCCCGACAACCTCTGGTTGCCATGTTGACCACCTCTAAAGAAAGATTTAAACACTCAAGTGCAAATATCACGAAGATAAATCAGCTAAGCTCACAGAGTATTTTTGAAGGTCCTTTGAATGACCAAGAAAATAATATTACTCATGCAATATATGTTCTCATTTCTAGCTCAAATTTCCTGGCTCATCTTTAATTTACCTAAGTTGACAACTTCTCTTTATTAGGACAAGTAATATATATTTTCATTCTTTTTAAACCCATTAATCCCCCGATCCATGCATGCTCAAGTACCTATTTTATTCAAGGATCTATGGAAAATTCTATCAAATACTTGTTTATAAAATCTTATATCTATCAAATATGCAATTATTTTATTTAGATAAAATTGAAGTGCAATAAAGGAATTAATAAAATGATATTTGGCAATTATCTGAGTGAAGGTATGATGACTTACCTAGATCTATAAATTTTACAAATCACTTCTAAAAATTAAATGAAACAAAAGTAATTTTCTGAAATGAATATGTTGCTTTCAAATTTTGCCAAAATCAAGGTTTTTTTGAAAAGTTGTAACATTGTTACATTGACAACAGCTCTGGGAAATAATTTAACAGAGTGTCCATGATCAATGCTTTCCTTTCCTTCATTGATAAGAGAAGAAAGTTTTTTTTATAAAATAGAACTTAGGGGTTTGTCTTGTTGGAGTAGTGGTTGGGTCTGCCACCTCTGGCCAAGTACAGTCCACATATGTCCCAAAAACCAGGTTCCTAGAGTTCACTCCAGGGGTCAGGGAGGAGAGGTGAGAACAATGAAGATGTACAACTAAAATAAAAAATTCTGCTTCCTCCTCTTCTTTCCTGCCTGTCTTCTCACCTTCATTCCTGCCTGCACCTTTCCTCTGGGGGTGGAGCGGGGGGGGGGGGGGGGGAGAACTTACCACACTCAGTATTTCCCTGTTTCCACACTATGGGATTGTGACCAAAACCCTAACTCTTTTGACTCACAATCTCAGAAGATAAAAACTCTTAAAAAAATAGAGAGATACACAACCAATGACTACGGAAAACTGTTTAAATGTGGGGTCCCCAGAGGGGAAAGGAAAAAAAA
>RJWH01000179.1:262462-389888 GCA_004363575.1 Solenodon paradoxus | reverse complement strand
GGAAAGGAAAAAAAAGAGAGGAGGGCAGAATTCCCAAATAACCACAAAGTAAAGCACCCCACCAACTCCAGTGCTGGAGTCATTAAAAAACAAACAAAAAATAACAGCAGTGGCCCCCGTGCTAGAAAAACCCTGTGCTAATTCAGTAGTTTCTTGCTGTCAGTATTATAATTAGCACCCCAAAGAGAACTGAACTGTGCATTGTCTTCAACCTACTTAAGCTCTCCGGTTGTCCATTTCCATTGTCAAAATGCCCCCGTGCTAGAAAAACCCTGTGCTAATTCAGTACTTTCTTGCTGTCAGTATTATAATTAGCACCCCAAAGAGAACTGAACTGTGTATTGTCTTCAACCTACTTAAGCTCTCCGGTTGTCCATTTCCATTGTCAAAATGCTGAGCTGAAAGAAATAGGCTCCTCCCCTGAAATCAAAGGACTCACTGAGCCTAGATCTGCAGCAAGACCTCCCTAGTTCTCTCAAGAAATATAGCTTCTAAAATTTATTTCTTTAAAAAAGGGGAAAAAAAAGAATTTTACTGAAGGAGCATGGCATCCTAGCATTATATAGGTTTAAAGTCTGCAGCATGATAAATCAACATCTGTATATAACACACGAAGTTTACACCACAGCTCAGTTCTATCCTTCCCCATATGATTGGCTCCTTTTACCTGATTTGCTCACACTCTTTCCCTTCCCTTGTCAACCTAGAAAAAGGAAAAACCATGAGCCTAAATCTCAGCACATGGCTCCTGGAAATGATTCATCACATTAAGCTACTCCAGGATTACAATATTAAAGCGTATCACAAAAGACATACATTTTATCTTGAGATTCCAAAAACTGATCTGGAAACAGTCACAAAACAAGAATGAAAAGTGGCTGGGATTTCTCTAGGGACCTGCAGTAAAGAAGAGTTGAGAAAAACTGATAGAGATTATTCAGCCCTGTGGTGTTGGTACATTGTGGTTAAATCATTCATATTCTTTGAACTCTAATAAAAAATTTTCATCAAACAATGATGACATTTTCATCTCATCAAAGTTTAATCACAAGAGTATTGTAATTCTGATTTTCTTCACCTCAGTTCAAATTGTAAGTAATTGTCAAACGTCATTTTAATTCTAACCATTACATCCTTTCTTACATGTTCTTCTTCATATTATTATGGTCCGTTTTGTCCTCTAAGAGGCATGTCATTTTTCTATTATTCGAGCAGTCTTAAAAGAACTCTGTCACCTACTTACAAATAGTACACTTAAGGCTTATTTTAAAAAGCATTTGAGATAACAAATTAACGTCAATGAAAATGTTCCCTTAGAACACTGAAAGACACATAAGGAGTAATACATTTTAATAATAAAATGGTTTGATGTTAGAAAGACACTTAACTGCCTGAATTCCTGACTGTTTCACAAAAGAAAAAAAAAAAAAAATTCTTAGCAATTCCCAGAATGACAAGCTTAAAATACACCAAAGCAGAAAGTAAATACAACCTTGTTTAATTTTCTTCTATTGAAAATTTGGTAATATAAATCTGCTGTATTCATGAAGTATCCTGGGAACTGGGATAAAAAGTGAGAGCAAGTTTATCTTGATGAGATAAGAGGACTGATTGCTTCCTTTGAATGGCAAGTGAGTCGTACTTGTCAGTTCCCAGGATATCTGGAAAGTTAGCAACAAAATCCAAGAGGACTGTGAAATTGAGGATATTATGTATGTTGTATTTTCTATGTTTTCCACAAGGAACATGTATTGCTGCCAGAATCAAGAGAGAAAAAAATGAATGATAAATTTAAAGAGATGGTAATGGTCCATGTGTGTGTCTATGGCAAAAAACAGAAAGTTCCAACTGAAACAAGAATAAATTCCTACAGAGGCATGGGGCCAGCAATGGAAAAGAGTTAGAGGGCCCTGGGAAGAACAGGGACAAACAGGGGCAAACTCAGCAAATGTTTGTTGTCTGAATATTTGGGTCCAGTATGACCTGATCTAATATTTTAGAAACACCTGAAAATCAAAATTGTATATGAGGTTTCTAAACTCATAAATATTTGTTCAAATGTATTTTTTTAAACTATAAATGCAGTGAAAATGTCTGAGCTAGAACCAGGCTCAAGGGTCACCAGTTGAGGTCTCTTGAATATTTTCATTTATGCTGTTCAAACACCTCGTACTGATCATGTCCCAAGTTGAACTACTTGTCTTTATTTTCTTCCAGCTCATTTCTCCTTTTAAGTATTCAAACCACAGAGCTGCCGAAGCCAAAAGCCAAAGCCTGGCAGTCATTCACACATACTCCTCCCCTCTCATTCATCATTCATCAAATCTTATTCTCTCTCTCTCTCTCTCTCTCTCTCTCTCTCTCTTTCTAAGATAAAGTACAGGCAGAATGGAAGCAAGTAGTCAGGCAAGCAGAGAAAGGAGGAAGCAGCATCTTTATTTTTGTTTTTCTTTAGTTATTCACACTTGTTGTTTCTCCCTGGACCCAGAAGTTGAACCCAGGGATATGTGAGTTGCTCCTTTGGAGGCAATTGACCTAACTGCTGCTCCACCGGGGCGCACCAAATCTACAATCTCTTAAGGTCTATTTGCCTCCATCCTTACTGACTTGATCTTGGTTCAAGGCAATGCAATAATCATTTACATCTTTGTATTAACGTCCTAATTACTTGTTTTCAACCAAGAGGTGACTTTTCCCTTCAGATGATAATTGACAATGTCTAGAACTATTTTTGGTTGTTAAAGCTGGGGCTGTGCTTCTGTATCTAGTGGGAGGATGCCAGGATCCTTCTGAACATCCTATAATGCAAAGGACTCCCCTTTATCCCACAGCAAATAAGTATCTGGCTAAGTATACCAAGAGTATTAAGGTTGAGAAACACTGCAGCTCGTCTACCTGCCTTCAGTCTTGCTTCCCTCCAATACATCTCAACAAGCTACCAAGGTTAACTCTTAAAAATGAAATCATATGTCTTTAATAAAATCTGTGGTTTTTTAAATTCAAGTATCACATATTTCTTTGCAACAGAAGTCCTTTTACTATGGTGGTAATCATTTTGCAATCTATAAGTGCATCAAGTTAACACATTGTACACCTTGAATTTGCACAATGTTACCTGTCAATTATGTCTCAATAAAGTTGGGTTAGGAAGAGACAGGAGAATTCTCTTGCTCCAGAGAAGGATGGGTCCTCATTTCCAAGGAGTCAAACTTTATTAGGCTTTGTGCAATCCGAATAATTTCATTGCCTTCATCAAGTGATTGGTTTAGCAAAGGACCTGAGTAGAAAATGTTTAGTATCATCTAAGGAAACTTTCCCTATTCATCAAAGAAGGCTGTGACAGATTGATTTATATCATTCTACTCCTGTTCCTGTGATATGACTTTACTGTTCTTCCCACCATGGGGGTGAAATCTATTTCTTATCACTTGACTGTGTGCTGCTCTGGCTTTTACCATGAAGCAGGGTGTTACTGTGAAAACTGAGAGACGCAGCCCCAAGATACCTTGTACCCATTTCTGAGCTGTGGCTTTGTAGTGAATTGAGTTAGAGTTCATCTTTTTCTACTTTAGCTCAAACTCGAATTCTCTCAGGTCCTTTACCACTCATCCATCTGCTTTCCAGGTTACAAAATGTTACAGTTACTGTCTCCTCTTCTGTTCTTCCTATCCTTTAGAGCTCAAGCCTTTATGGGAAAAAATCACTTTAAGATTGTTTTAGGGGACTCTTGGGAGGAAGTTAAAGTGTTTAGTCTGCCACCTTTGCACTGAAATCCTGTGATCTCTTCTGCTTTGGTTTATGTTATTTCTTCTGAGAATCCCCTTGAATCTACATTAGATGTTTCTGCTTGGCGCCCTACCACCCACTTAACACCCTGGGATCCTCCCATCAGGCACATGGATGTGGGTATGGATGGGAAAAAAAACACAAATTTGTTTTTGTCTTTCTGTCCCATTTAACATTAATTCAGTAGAGATATCATCCCCTGTCTCTTTAAACACTCATTCAGTGGAGGTAATGACCCCCTGTCCATTTAAACATTAATTCAGTGGAGGGGAATAAGCATCCTCCTGTCTCCTTTTAAATATTAACTCAGGAAGTAAGCGCCCCTGTTGCTGCCAGCACCCTGACTTTCTGCTCACTCACACGAAAAACTCAGTCCTGTGAGCACTTTCATTCACAAAACTGGATTGATGAAAGAATGTTTCCTGCCCCAAATATGAAGCAATCCCTCAATCTTTCTTCAAGGTTAAGATTTTTCTCTCTCCCCTTTGCTAAGGCTAGGGCAGGCAGGCAGCTGTCTGACTCTCAGGGAGGGGTGCGACCAACTTCTGCTCTTTTGTAGCTCACCTCCTGTCCCTTTGTAGCTGCTTGCTCAGCGGCAGGCAGAGGGAAAGTAAGCAAGCAGAGCTGCCAGATTTAACTAATAAAAATACTGGTTAAGTATCTTTGAATTCTCTACATCTGGCAAATAATCATTGCTAACTCTTGCCCCAGAGGCTTTTTTTTATTTTTTATTTTTAATTCTTTGTGATCTTGAAGGACTCCTCACCTGCAATTCCCAGGATGAGCTGACATGGAAACACTCAAGCTTCTTCTATTCTAACAAACTGAGTATCGATGCTCATGTGCAGCATCAAAGCAGCTTTTTCTGTCAAAATTTCTCAATTAAGAGTGAGTCCCCCATTCAGGTGACCCCCATTCCCAAAACACACAGTAAGCTCTCTAACTGGCCATGTTAAAGCACGAGGCATAGAACATGGTATTCCTTCCAATCCACCCCCTCACGGTGACAACCAGGGACTCACAGTACCATTTCTTCCACTGAGATCCTTCCAAATTCTTTCTCTTCTGCAGAACCATACAGCCTTCATCTAGGTGAGGGTCCAGAAGTGAAGGAACTCTTAACATATTGCTTTATAAATTCTCTGTCAAGGAAAACCTGCTTCACATTAACTTTTATGTCTCTTGTCTATCATATCAATAGAGGCAGAAAGAGTTCATTTTCAAAGCTTTTTCACTTGGTTACTTGTCTTTTCTCCACCCACTGGTTCTTAAAACTTTAGGATAAGAAGTCATCAGAGCATCTCCAGAACCCCACACATGCAATCTGTAAGTATTTATTGGTTGATGAATGAATGGGCCATCCCTGGTCTTCTGCATGGGCTGTTATAAAATAAATGATCATTTATTATTTCTCCTCTTTATACCCAGTAGCAGTATGAGTATTAGCTTTAATTTGCAGAAAGAACAGAAATGCTAAGTGTTAAGACAAGTTACCAGTGAAGATCTTCAATTTTTTTCCAAAGAAAGTAATGTGGGATCAATGTCCTTCTATTATAAATAGGTCAGAAGTAGTCCTTGATAAGGAGTCAGATGAAATACCCAGCTGGAGAGATGCTTAATAATACTGTAATTCTATGAAAAAAAAATCATTTTGTCTCATTTCTCAGAAAAAATTGAAACTAGATTAACAGAAAATTAAGTTGGTCTGTTTGTTCAAGCCAAGTAAAACATGAAAAGTCAACAAATTACATTGTGTTCTAAAATTCTATGAATCCATAATATGACTACTGGAAAATAATTTGCACTTTTCAAACACTTCCAGCAAAAATGCTTAATTTCTAGTTATAAGCATTTGGAATATATTAGAATTTCTGCACTGACTCATGCCCATACTGAAACTGAGTTTTCTTTTAGTTATTCAGAAAAAAAAGTGGAAAAGTTTAGGCAATGTTTTAAAGAAAATTCATCATCACATAACATTTATCTAACACAAATATCACCTAAAATGTACTTTCTTTCTAACCTATTATTATAGAACTCATGAATTCATCATGCATACCCCCCACCTGATTCCCAAAAGGATCTGAGGTAGATTTCAGCTTTTATAAAAGAATAGCCAAGCACACAGGATAAATATAAGACAACAAAAGCTGTGGACAGAATGATGCTTATACATACATACATATATATATGGAGAGAGAGAGAGAGACAGAGGTGAGATTTTTGACACTTAAGCAGTAAATTTAGCTCTAAAATTTTGATATCAAATCAAAAGAGGAAATGTAATGGCCTATATTAAATATCATGATGTAAAAGGAAAAAATAAGAGCTTTTCCAGAATTAACCTTTTTGTTTTTGTACTAATTTTGACGAATAATTTGTCCTAAGAGTCCTTATAAGATGATATCTAACAATGTCTATTATGTGCCAGAACTTCTCCTAGACTTTTTGTGTGTCTGAAAAGTGTAATTATCATAACAGCATGTTATATTAGCCCTGCTTTACAGGTGGGAAAATAAAGGCACAGAGAGGTAAGTTGCCCATGGTTATAGGCAGAAAGATGCCGTCATGGTCCTGGACCCCCACAAACCTGTCACAAACCTGACTGCCATACTGCATAAAATCTTCACCGGTGGCCCCACTGATCTTGAAGGTGTGTATTTCTTAAATCAACACACAGATGAAGGCAGGTTCACAATAATATTGAACTTAATAAAGGCATTTATGCTATTAAAGTTAGCTAATAGATCTATTGGAACTTACATACAAATTAATACTTTCTCAGTATACTATAGGAGTAGTGAACAGCAAACCTACAGAAGTGCGAATAATTTGTTACGTATATTAGGTCATTATATACCTGCCAAATAGTTTAGATGCCTTATGTAATGTAGTTCTCAGTCAATCTTACAAAGGAGGTATTTATTTACATACTCACTAAAAAATGTCCTATGTGACAGATACTACATTAAACAATGGGTCACAATGGTGAACAAAAGAGTATAGTGTGAGGACTGGGCTAGAGAGGGGATGGCATCACAGAAGAGAAACATTGACCTGACACAGGGAGCTTCCCTCCCAACACCCAGCATAGTAGTAACCAGAGACCTGCAGGAGATCCTCCATGTGGTTGTTGGCTGACAAAAAACTGTCTTGTTTTTGAAATAGCTACCAATTGAAATTTGGGGACATATTTATGTGCTCTCCCTTAACTGTTGGCAGATGAGACAACATTGGACCCCTATCCTGGCCAGCAGTCACTGGCTGGAGCTAAGTAGCTAGTTCTCCCTTGGAATTAATTGAGCCTCTGGACAAGCATGTGCTCCCGACTCACTGCCTCTTCCACCAGGTGCCCTCAATGCCCGCATGTCACCCAACAGAGTCCTGGAGATCTTGGAGAATATATTTCCCATACCTAGGACAAATGAGGCAAGACTGAGCACTGAGTTAGAGCAAGCACGGGTGCCACCAAAAAAAAAGTTTGCTGTTGGATTTTGTCCTCCTCTCCAATGTGGGAGAGTTTATGTAATTGATCTGCAGGTGCAACAAATATATATAAGTGCAGAATGAAAGAAACCAAGTGGAGAAAACTGTTCCTTCCTGAAATTGCTGCCCTAAATGGGAGAAGAGATTCTTAAATGTGCCAGGAGAGGTAACCAAGAAGAAGAAAGGAGGTTGGGGGACAGGTGGGTGCAGTGACCAAGTCGGGGAAGGGTGTCCCTCTAGGATAACTCCTCCTGTGACCACCAAACTCCAAAGCTCCCCAACAGATGAGAAAGGAAGTGGGTGGTGAAGAAGGGGTGAAGTAGGGAGGAGCAGAGGGGAAATGGCAAGAGGGCTCAATTTCCATTTCTTTTAGAAACTACTGTAGAGGCTGAATTCTGCACCCAGGTTTTCACTAAATGCAGCAGAAGCAGCCACCATCATAACTGGGCCCTGGAGAGAGAAAGTTGCAAAGAGAGAGCACAGGGACTTTCAGAAATTAAAATAAGGGCTCTGAACTCACTTGACCTGGGAGGTTGGATTTCAAACACAGCTTAAGCAGAATTCAAAGGTATGGGCACCCTAACTGACCAGGGGTCACACTCAATAACATGTCTGCCCAAAGGGAGCCTCTTCTCCCACAGCCTCTAGGGGTCACGGGGCTGGTTTCAGATTTAATAAAAATCAGGAGATAATTTTCTATTAAACTCAGTCTCTAAATAACTAGTTCCAGGATTTAATGAAATTTTCCTAATAATATTAGAAAGTTTTGGATATATAATGATCCGTCCCCAACACACACACACACACACACACACACACACACACACACTCCTTTTTTGAAAACAAAATAACAGTGGTAGCAACAACCATAAATAACCTGGTATCCTGACAAACTGGGAGCGTTACAGTGACTCTAAGGGAAAATTTAAAAAGCAAAAGGGAAAAAAGAACCTGATGGAGGATAATTACTTGACTGGTAATCTCCTGAGATTTATATTCTAATTTTTTTTCACTTTTCAACTGTTTTGAGAAGACATTCCCCAGAGGCCAGGTGTTAAGGATCAGGATGTGACTAACAGACAGTCAAAATGATGTTGGTGACAATAAGCAACAATAGTAATCAGAAGAAATAACTGTGATGATAGCAATAATCCTGGAGGTGCCATCAGAACACAATGTTGCCATGGAAACTGTGAAAACGAAGGGGGGAGACATATAAAATCTTTTACAATGGAATACTGTGTTCCTGCAACTTCTGAGAATGAGTTCACATATTATACACCAAAGAAGATTCAGATAAATAGCAATCTTTTGTGATTATACCCAACATTACTAAGGACAAAATGGCTTGCCAAGATCAGAAAGGATGTGCTGAGGTGATGGACTGGGATGTTTGCCTTCAGGTTCTGCCTCAGAGAAACAGCTGCACAACATCCTTTTAGAGAGAATTCAGACCAGCTGCGCAATAAGAAATACACACAGTAAAATGAAAACGTTCCAAGCGTGGTATTGCTTTTCCGTCTTCACAGCTGTCCAGATTGTTCAGGTTTAATAATGGCACTCACTGCTCTTTTAAGGTACGATGGAGACACTTTCCAAGTCCCAGGATTGAAATGTGAGTGGATATAAAAATCTCTCCAGCTATTTCCCAGAGCATAAAGGGAATGATGGTGAAAAAGAGGTCAGAAAATCCATCTAGCTAGCTGTTGAACTTGGAAATGCTATCTTCGAGGTATTTTTTGTTGAAGAACATGTGCCACAATGCTTTACCATTATATGTAAAATAGTTTTTCATGGTAGGCCACACCCTGGCAAACATTTGCTAAGAAAATTGGTCATTTCTTGGGATAGCCAGCTGTCTGAATGTGTGCTACAAGGCAACCTCAGAAAGAAAGGCCTGGAGAACCTGGGGCACAGAAAGTGTGCCAGCCCCTGCCACCCATAGAGCCCACTTCCAAGGGGACCAAAGAACATCTCACTGGGCACAGTGTCTGCACAGAGCATAGCTCACCACAAGGTCCCAGCGATCGACATCTGCAATAGTGAGTCATCTGTTCCTTCACAAACTAGAGCAGTTTTCCCTTCTCATATATCTATGCTTTATATCACTGTAGAATATTCTCATTCTCCTGCCTCTGAGACAATAACTATGAATTTCTTTTCTTTTGCTAAATAACTCTTCTGTAATGATAGAGGTATGAGACATAAGAAAAAAATAATTAAAAGCATTCACCTTTTCATTTTACTCTTCTTTTCGGAAATTGAAGAAGATGGATGGAACATCATATGCTTGCATTTCTCTAACTTTAAATGAATAATACTAAAAATAAAAATTCTTCATAATGATACCCTCATAGGGTCAGAAATGTGTCCTCTATAAAACCACTGTTTTTGAAGCCAACTAGAACTGCATTTAAGTGCCGGGTTCTCCACTTAACCAGTTATGGAAACATTATCTTTCTAAACTTCATTTTCCTGCTTCAAGGAACAAGGATTAGGAAATCACTAACCATTTTGCAATGATGAAAGGAAGTATCTTTGTGCCATGCCTGTCCACAGTAAGAGCTTGGTGTTTTTATTAGTGGTGACAAATGGACATCTGGTAACTTGCTACTGTAAGTCACTCTAAGTCATGTTCAGTCATTGCACTGAGTCACATGCCATCTAATAAAAAGAATGGCAAGAAGTACATTCTGTAGTTTGGTGCTGCAGATTCTTTTCCCACCCAAGAGGAGACGCATCCATCAGGACTGGATCAACTCCAGAGGCCCTGCAGATGGAGGAAGTTGACTGTATCCCCAGCACCTGACCAGCATGGAGTCAAAAAATTTCTACCCCTTCTCCAGGAACCTCTGAAAATCTCCCAAAAGACACCACCACTTCGAGTTGCCCAGAAGAAACTAAGGGAAAAAGCTCTCTAAGAGTAAGAAGTCACTCCATTGCTGGAGCCCTAAAGCACCTGACGACAAGAACACCCACACCCCAATTTGAAAATATTCTTAATTCTCAGACTTGCTTCCAGATTGCTTCTAAAGTTTCACAAAGAGACCACGTCTCCTGGGCACCTGCCCGATGCTAATTGAGAATTCTGCAAACAAACTAGAACACAGGTCTCAGCTCCCTCATCCCTCATATTTCCATTTTCCCATTTATTCCACCAAGTTTCAAGATGAACTCCTCAAGTGAAATAAAACACATATTCAGTTTTCAAAGTTTTTGCACCCCAAGTCACTTTTATTTCACAAAAAGCAATCATTCAAAGGACATCTTGTAAGCTGCTCTCCCAAACAAATAGATGAGCACGAAGCAGGAGTGATTTGAATTCTGAGAGATTTCCCCTTGAAATAAGCTTTGTCAGGAAGGTTGTGATGCTGAGAAAAGATAAAAGGGAGCAGAGTTGCAGATAGAGTTCAGAATGACTTAAAAATCAAATGCAATCATCAAATGGTAGGAGTTTAACCAGATGCTCAAACAGCATCTCAGTCTTTCCTTCTTTCATTAAGATTTCTATTTCGCATACTCTGAAGGCTGATGTCAAGGGGCGAACAAGCACCGGGGGGGTTCCCTGGGGAAGGTTCAGAGGGCTCCCCGTCAAGGTTGGCCCCATCATTAGGCAGAACAGACAGTAGCCTCGAGCTGTGAAATATTAGGAGCAATGAAAATACATAGTGACTGGATATTCTGTGACTGACGGCGGCCTTGCAGGCACCAACATTTTCCAACCCACCTGGGGCAATAAAAGTCTTCACTCCTCCTCTTGATTCAATCGAGGATATACAGTATTGATTTCCAACATTAAATTACACTGAGGTTTGTTTTGTGGGTTCTTTTACTGTTCAATACAAATTATTTCTCAATATTTATAATGCATATGTCTTTTAGAAACTAGAAATAGTTTGAAATAGCCTGTTTGAGATACCCTGCACTCAGAAGCATTTCAGTACACAGATTTCATTAACTGATAGATTGCTGTTGCTTGAATAAGGACTTGCTAACTCCCTAAGATAAGAGCATATAATAAAGGACTATACATTACTATTAAAGACAAGAGACATTATCTAAGGGCAATCATTCTACATATTGCTGCAGTAAAATAACATAGAAGTTGCTCATTGATCCACATGCTTGATAATGATTCAAAGTTTTCTCTTGGCGCGCCCTGGTGGCCTAGTACTTTAGTGCTCTGCAGCACAGTCCTTCTACATCCAATGTTCTCAGTTTAAGACCAAGGGCCAGAGAAACAACCAAGATGAACAATTAAATAAAGTGCTTTTTTTTTTCTCTTTTCCTGTCTGCCTGCCTGCTCACCTTCATTCCCACCTGCACCTCTGCTTTAAAACAAAACAAAACAAAAAATCAAAAACCCAAATATTCTCTCTTAACTAGCTTCCATCCAATCCAGAAAGGTAAACCAGGGTTTGCACGTCAAGTAAAACATACTGTTTGGTGGCCATGGAATGTCAAATTCTCACACAACTAGTAGACCGCTCATCCACGTGCCATAGGATTCTGCCTGGACCTCTGAGCTGGAGTTTAATATGCAATAGATTCCTGTCCCTAAATCTAATAATGCTAGTTGTACTTTTTACTATAAGTATGCTTTCAATTATTATTGAACTATGAATACAAAAAGCAAAAAATATGTTTTCTTCACATGTGTGATATGTGGTGATTTATTCAGTGAATATTTACCGGGCACACACACTAAGCACAGTGCTGTGTTACTTTTAGTGAAGGTTGAATGGCAGTCTCCCTGCCCTTTTGAACTTGCAGTCTAGTGAGGGAGAGGAGAAATGTACACAGAAGTTTGCACGCGATACATATCCTAAGATATATGCAATGAATAAAGTTGGGTTCAGAGAAAATAAATACTCATTATCTTATTTTTCATAACTTAGGAACTATTAAAAAAGAAGGTTCTCAATAAGGAAAAATCGAATTGATATTAAATCAGAGCAATACCTTTACAAGCTGTTTTCTTAATTATTTAGAATACTCAACTTATCATAACATGCTATCTTAGCCATTATTGCTTTGAGTCTATCTAAATTCTTTTTTTCTGCTTTTTTTCTAAATTCTTGATTAGCAAAGTGAATGGTAGTGTTCCCTCCTCACTGGTATAAATTCAAATATTTTCCTGTTAGCAATAAAAGGAGTAAATAGGGGATGGTTATAATATTCTTTTCAAGATCTATTTCTAGAAAAACCACATCAAATGTGCTGGAAAGAGACAATAACATTAGGTCGATCAAAAAAAATCTTGTAACATAGGGACAAGACAACCATAAAGTATTGAGGAGGAAGAATCATAAAAATCTAGAATACTGATCTCAGATCACCATGTAAGTGTCTGTCAGTTCTCCCTTCACTTAAGAAGCTGAAGTTGGACACTGTGAATGACGTTTTATATGTGTCACTCATTCATGAGAACTGAAGAAGAGTCTCAGTCAGAAGTTCCTGACTGAAGGACAATGTCATGACCTACTTCAAAAGGCTGGTCAACTAATGTATAATTATGAGTTTCAAGTCTGAACAACACCTGTGAGAGTTGTTTATGCTATCTTCTGATTCCCCGCTTTAACTGATTGTTGTTTGTTTGTGTTTTTTTATTTATTTTCACTCAGTTGTACATCCTGGTTATTTTCCCCAACCCGGGATGCAAACCCACATCCTTGAGATGTATGTGGCCTGCGCTTAGGCTGGAGGCAGCTGACGAAACCACTACTTCACAAGGACATGCCTTTAACTGACATTTTGATGGAGTGATCAGGTGAAAGTTCTATTTTGGTCAAAAGGGAGGATATATTACATACAAAGATGGTATTTTTGGATTATGTTAGGGAAATTTCTCTCTTTGATTGTTATGGGTATCTTCACTTTGAAAGATTCAGAAATACTGTGTATATCCTTGTTAGTGATCTTGCCAATAGGTTGACATTCCCATCTGTTTCCAGCTCACATGGTATATAATTCCCTCCTCTACTCAGAGTTACTGTGTTCATGCTTCTCCCAAAAGATGTAATAAAAATAAGATGGAGTATGGGCTTTTAATCTTGAAGTCAAGAAAGAAATATAGAGGGGTGAGGATTAAAACCACTCCCAGTCGAGATTTCACACCTCAGGAAGGGATGGAGTGTATGGCTTTCCTGGCAGGGGCCTCCTGTTGCAGAACAATCAGGCAAATCACAGATGGGATCAGGAATAGTGATTCTAGTTTTAGCTTAATCTTTTCAATCTTAGTTTCTGGGAACCACCGCAGGCAGCCTGCTTCACTTTCTGTCATCATCCAGTTGTTTTTCTCTATAGAAGATCAGAAACTGTTGGGATGGTAACTCTGAGGTTGTCTAGCTGTCACAGTGAAAAGTGCCCCCACTGCAAATTGGTTTCCAATAGCCAATCCTAATGGGTCGCCTTTGTTGATTAAACTGCTGAACCCAATCTTACTCTTTTGTCGTGACTGTAACTGGAGTCTGTCAATCAGACATGTTCTGATCAGTTTGCTCATCAAAGTTGTATTGTTTGTTCTACATATATTCCTGTGTCACATGTATATATCAGTGTCATATCAGAAATAAATGCTTAAACATCTTTTTTTTTTCCATAAATACAATAAGTTCTGTTATAAATGGCTTGATATATCCAGGTTGGAAAAGAACCAATTTAAACCAGTTTCCTGTAAATACCTGCTAACCTGTGAATTCTACTTTGTCTTCATCTCAGGACTCATCTCTCCAGTTCTGCTTAATCAGCGATGATTGCTGTAATCACTTTTCTTGACAGTGTTGGACAAACTACCCCTCCTTTAATTCTAAAAAAGGTCCATCCTGAAAGGTAAAGCAGCCTTGAAAGACACCATTAAGGTGGTAATTCCCAGATCCCCCAGCCTTCTCTAAGAGGAAGTCTTGGAAATGGCAGTATATTACAGCTCACTGCTAAGATCTAGTAACCTCCAGGACGCCACACACACTTACTTTCCAAAAAAGAACTTCCAGAGAAACAGCACAATGGCCACCGATTTATTTTTATTTAAACTCTACATTTCCCTGCTTCCCCCCTCTCCAACAAAAAATGTAGGCACACCCTGGCGGCTTAGCGGTTAAGTCCACTGGGCACAGTCCATGTACATCACAAAGACCTGGATTCATGATCCAGGGCCAGGGGGCAACAACCAAGGTAAACAACTAAATAAAATAATTAAACTGATTGTGATTCTCCCTCGTATCTCTTCCTGCTGCCACTTTTCCTTAAATATATATATATATATATATATATATATATATATATCTCCAATGAGAGCATTCCAAGAAGGTGACTGATAAATTTGCATTCTTAAAGTGGAGGCGAAGAAAGGACAGAAGGAAAAAGAAAGAGACAAAGGATATAGAAGGAGAAGAAAAAATGTTGACATGTTTTTTAATAAAGAAATTATATATGGGGCTATAAACAGGGCAAATATGAAGAAAACAGGTAGGAAACCACTGACTGAACAACTATTGCTTTCTCCTTTCTAGAGGTGGTAACCAGATAGCACCCAGAGAAAACCCTAAGACAGCAGCAGAATGTGAAATAGTGGAGAGCTGAGAACTCACCACATCACCACATTCCACTGACAGATTTTAAAAGACATATTCATTCGCAAATTTCACCAGGACCAGGTCCAAAGTGCTGGAAGCATGAGTCAACTTCTGATCCCTGCACAAAACCACGAAGGGTGAACTGCAGCGTGACGTTGACAAGACTTAAATGTCAGCAGGTTTATATGTTAAATACTACATGCCATGCTATTTTCTTCGTGTACAGCACCCACCATTTAAAACAGCTCATAGAATGCAAATGTACTTGAAATTGGATGTTAATTGTACTTATCACAGCAAAAAGGAATGATACAAAAATGAGTATCAATGTAGTATATTATGACACATCTGTGCAACTGAACATCATGCAGCTGCTTTTGGTTTTAAAAAGGAAAGAAATTCATTGTATGTTACAAATGCAGAGGAAACAAGACAAAGATTTTCAGAATCCTGGACACAAAAGCTTCCTTTTATAAAGTCAGTAAGTGCTTGCTTGCTTCATGCAATGTGAGAGTTTGTGACTGCACCTGATCTTCCAGGGTCTCTGCGAGAAGAAGCTGCATAAAATAATCCCTGAGATTTGTGAAACTTGTAACCCATATGAGGCTAAACTCTTCAGTAGATGAAGATCTAAACTGAGCACTTTAACATCAAAGTTGACATTTCCTTCCCAATAATGTAATACAGAGAAGAGTTTTTAGAAACTAGCTACAAAATATCTTGAAAAGTTGCATTGATTATTTAAACTGGAGGTCGTGAATTTCATAATAGGACTACTCTTCAGAATGGTAAGAGAAGCTGTACATACTGCTCTTTATAAGTTTGTCCCCAGCCCTCACTGAGGATGATTGACATGTACAATGCCATAGGTAGCAACATATAATGGAGAACAAAATCTTGTATATTCAGTTAAGGAGTCATTTAAAAGCAGGAGAGTTTGAGAGTATGTTCTGAACATAAACTGCTATTGTTTCAATTTTCTGTTAAGGTAATTTCTATAACACTCCTACAGTAAAGTATGATTATTAATATATGTATTAAGAGTCATGTGCATTGTCTCACAGAAGCAGACCTCTTTTCACTAACCAGTTTTGTTATGATTTCTACATTACCAAAAGTCAATGTTGAATTAGTTATAGTTCTCTTCCTACAGTGCTTCATTCACTCATTCAACAATTTTTGGAACATTCACCTCCTATACTTAAGGAATACAGACATGTTGAACACTTTTGTAAAGTGGAAGGTGCTATTCAAATATCAGTGATTGTTTTCAGTCAGTGCGTGCTGCTTCATACAGCCAGCCATTGTTGGTTACTCTTGAGGAAAAAAGAGAACATCTGGTAAGATACACAGAGGTGACAGAAATTTCGGACATTTTTTACCTTTTTAAGGATTATCATCTGATACTGTACCCACAGTAAATGCAAAAGGATTTGTCTAGGTGGCTGACAGAGGAGGGAATGTCGGTTAGGCAGCACCACCTAATGGCTGCTGGACGGAACCTGTGTCCTCCACCTTGGGAACACGGGCAGCTGTATCGCTTTTTCCTACAGGCATTTTAGATATAGACAGAATAGGCAGCAGCCTTATTGCTTGTGTCAAGGCCAAAAGATGCCCATTGCCTCCACCACCTCCTTAAATGCTGGTAGAAATGTGACTAGACACTGTCAAACTTACTTACACTCAATGGTAACCACTCAACCTACCCAAAGTCTATAAATTCAGGGCACCACTAATAAGACAGCATCTTGTGCTCTGTGTAAGGACACCTCTTTTGAGTCCTGCTATGTCCTAGTAAAGGAAATTAAAACTTTTAGAGTAAATCCTACAATAACATTGCATATGTCTGGGGAAAAAAAAAACTGCTGGGGAAATTCAGGATGAGATTGAATTTCCAAAAATTAACTTCATAGAGCATAATGATTGAGAAGAGGGATGATAGGCCCTCCTTGTCATGGTTCCACATAGATCTAGAAGAAATACTTTCTTCAGCTCTTGCTACTTCAACCATGAGCTATTATCACTGGTAAACAGTCATATCTGTGCATCAAAAAATACAAAGGAGTGTAGTTTATTGGGTGAAAAAAGTAAAACTTCTTATTTCGTGACTTTTCCAAACCTGGGGGTTGGCGGTGGGGAGAATGACTAGATCTGATGAACAGCAAACTTTCCACCTCTCTCATCCTCTCACTGCTGCTGAATCTAGTTTTGCGCTCGAGGCTTTCAATGCCTTGATCATTCGATCCTCATCCAATCTCCTGCTACTCTTGCCCCATTTTCTCAGATACACTTTCAAGATGCTGGTTTTCTGGAACCTGTTCATCCACTTCCACACCCTACCTTCCAGTCTTTACTTTCCTGTTATTCTTGTCATCCGTTTTGCTTTTGAGCCCCATTTTGTATTGAACATTGCTGGGGGCTAGAGAGAGTCACATAACTGAGTAGAGTGGAAATGCAGCATGTCCATGACACCTAACTCCACCTCACCTAGTCTACTGAACAAGCCAGTCAGTTCTCTCTATTGATCCCTATTGAGCTTCCCTTTATAGGTCTTTCACATTTTTTTTTAACCTTTCTAGTGATCCTCCCAACCCACGACCAGATTATCTTGCTACCTACTTCACTGAGAAAATAATGGACCTTAATTTGATCTTTCTCAATTATCTTCCCTCAAGCATCAAATTTCTATATTTCTTATTGTTTTCCTATTTTACCCTCAATCAACCACAATTGTCCTCCAAGGCTAACTTTTCTCTTCAGACTTTCATCCTCCCTCCTCCCTCCTCAAGCATACTCTCTGGATCATTGCTTCTCTTCACCTTTCTCTCTCCTTGGGTATCTTCCTTCCTTAATTTAAAAATACAACTTTCCCCTAGAAACTTTTTCTTTCTCAAGCAAAAATTTTTATCATGCTTCTCTTTTTTGTCTAGAAACAGTACTTGTAAATAGTTATCACCATGTCCTTCCATCTCGTTAACATTCTAATCACTAACTATTGCATTTTCCTGCCACTATCCAAAAGCGTTCAGACCCTCTTTAACACCAATATTCTCCTAGCTATCAAGTCCAATGAAATTTTCTCACGTCATTTTTCTCCTTCCTCAGTATCCAGTATGGTTTACCATCCCATTCATGAAACTCTATTACATTTGCTTTCAAGACCTTACACTGGCCTTGCCTACCTTATTCTCCTCCTAACTTTTCAATCATTCCAACCCACTGTCCTCACTTCCTTTACCTTAGAGTTACCTGCAAGGTATTCACGTGTCCAGCACACAGGTTACATCGGGAAGCAATTGAATAAAAAAGAAATGCCCCATGAAGTTAATACTCCAGGGAAAAACAGAAAATAACAGTAATCAGACAAATTATTTTATATATTAGAAGGTAATGCAAGTATTATTATTGCCTCTATCTTAAAATGAGGAAATGGGAGACTACAGAAAGTCGATAATTTGCACAAATACATGTAACTTACATTAGAATTACTCTATTGCAGAGTGTGATTCCTAAATTCACAATCGTATTCGATGTGCTGCTGCACAAACTCTCCAGGGCTCAAACGAAGACCTCTGAAAGAAAGACACCCAGGTAGAAAAGCCTCTGTCTGGCAGATCACGCTGTTTCTTCTTGTAATGTTTGTTCCCTTTCAGACTCCGATCCCACCATGCTTAGCCCTAGAGTGTGTTACTCTCCATGTAAACTTCCAAACCAAGAAAGAAAATCTCGTTTTTCTTTCACTTACCTAAAAATGACAGATTGGAACTTTGAAAAATGTCAACACCTAAGGAAAAAGTTCAGGAGGCATAAATTCAGTTACCTTATAAAATACAAGTTTTTGATTTCAGCATAAATATTTAAGTGACTCACCAGATTCATCTATTCCATCCCTCCCCCTGCTTTTGGAAAAATGTCTGTAAATAAAATCTCTTAGGCTGTTGTACTCACTGTCTACTCCCAGGATAAGGAACCCAGGAGGAGGCAGGGTACATTCCCATTATACCTCTGTCCATTCAGTTAGAGTTTACTAACTCCTCCTTCCCAAGGAATAGTTTTCACTATGTCTCCACCCCTTCTCTACCCCATCCCATTACATTAATAGTCTTACAAAAGTCTATCAATTAAAATTTCTCAATATAATAACAATTGAATTATGTGGGAGCACATAAAATTCAGTTTAGTTCAGTTAAGCAAGCAATTATTAAACTCTGGCTCTATGCTTGGGATTTGATCTATGTAACTGAGTACATAAATGAATGGATGAATGAATGAATGAATGCTTTGCTGTTTGCTGAGGCTATTCAGATGAATGAGACATACTCTAGTCCTCAAAGAGCAAGTGAAGTTCACTTGCTGATCATATACACAATCAAAATTTCACATATACAAAAACAAGGTAATTTTCTAACTTTTAAAACAATCCTATTTACTTTCATTATCCTTTTAGGTTCCTCATCTCATTTAGCCCAAAGTCCTTTGTACTTCCCTCTTTGTGAGCTCCCACACTTGCCAAGTCCAAGGTCTCCTTTTCCTTCTCGGAATCACTCTGCTGTGTTATGAACTTCTCAGCTCTTATCCAAATGGTTGCAAGAGTTTCTTGGCCGAACACCCCATTTTCAGTCTGTCCTGTCCCCCCATTCCCTCCCATGCCACCCATTCTCCACCCTACCCCCAAGATTATCTATCTAAAATCTATATCCAACACATTAACTCCTCTTTTCAAAAACATTGATTGGTTTCCTACCTTTCTCTAATTTGGCAGTGATAGCCTCCACCACCCATTCCCAGCCTCTAGCTCTTGTCTTCTCTAAGCCATGTCTTCTCATTGTACCTGACCTCCACCACCTTCATCTCTTCGTCCTTGGGTTGTTATACACTCTGAAAAGTAGGACCTGCTCTGTCTAGCCTCTGTGCCTATGTCCAATTCATTGTCTCCTCCTGATATTCCCATCCTTTAGTGTATGTCGCTATGGTTCTACACCACCTTTTTCTGCAGAGGTTTCCCTCTCAATGAAATTAATTTATAGTTAACGTAGAGCACACTTCCCAGTCTTCCTTATGATAGAGTCATTCCCATCAGTCCCACCATGGGAGACTCCAGATTTTATCAGTCTCATCTTTGAAATACCCATAGTACTCTATGGGGCTGATATTTTTGGTAGTCAAATATTTTGTCTGTAGCTACAATGAGCTTAGCATGATACTAATGATGAATGACTGAGGTTAAACCTGATTCCAAAAAATAAAAGGAAAAAAGAGACAGCTTTTCAGAAAATAACTTAGTTCCCTAATCATGGACTGTGTCTCAATCTCTTCTGTCCTCCAACAAATATCCCTGTAATTTCTCCAAAAATGCAAAGCCATATTCATAGGGAAGACTTCACTAACTCAAGCTTGATTCATCATCACTGCTATAAATACATCTCTACGTACATACCCTGCAGACAGAAGGTCAATAATGTCAGCACTTATATGAAGGATGACCCTAGCAAATGACAGATTAGGCTGGGAAATACAGTGAACTTTTAACTTACCCAATGTCAGTTTCTGAACCACCAAAATATTTTCTCTTGAAGACTTGAACACTGAGACAGGAAATAAATAAGAGAAGAATTGACACTTCAACTGGATTGAGACAAAGGAGGACCCACTGGTCCCCCGTCAATGATTTTCCATGTTACAAAACCTGATATTTGCTTCCTGGGCATGGTGAGACCTATTATACCCTCTTGACTTGATCTGCGATTTCTCCATCCTATCCTTGGCCACATCCTGATAGTCTGGCTGCTCCTGTCTTGGATAAATCCATGAATTTATTTCTAGGTTGGTTATAACAAAGTGCCACAAACTAATTGACTTAAATAGCAGAAATTTATTGTCTCACAGTGTAGAGGCTAGACACCTGAGATATGGCGCTGGTGTGGTGGTTCCTTCTGCAGTCTCTCTCCTTGGTTTCTATATGACCATCTTTTGTCTTCACATCATTCTTTGTGTAAGGATACCAGAGCCATGGGAATACAGACCACCCTAAAAACTTCATTTTGACTTAATTTCCTTTTTTAAGACTCAGTCTTTAAATGGTTACAATCTGAGGTACTAGGAATTAGAACCTTAACATATAAATTGAGGGAGGGATACAATTCAGCCCATAACATTACATGTGATGGTCTGCCTTCTGACTCTAACAATTGACCAAATAGGTTTTAGGAATAAAGGGAAGAATGGTACTGATCCCAAATCTCTGAGTCCTCTCTAGCATATCAATCTAGTGATGAAAAGAATCTGGAAAAGATGAACTTAAGGAAAGGACTGCCAAGGACAGTATATATTTACCTAATTGTTCCATCCATGTTTACCTCTCAACATAACCAGCCAAGATTGGCTATATCTGCAGGTTGTGGGAAGAGCTGGAAATGCTGAGCCATCACTCCACGAAGAGAATGGCAACATTGAATCTACTTGCTGAATACCCTGGAATGACATCCAGCTCATTCCTTAAATCACAGTCACCATCAGCATGGATCATTTCTAAGGTGCTATATAATCAACATACCCTCCAGTGTAACCTAACCATTGAAATTAACCATGCCAATATCACGTCCCTTTTATTTTCTATTTTTCCTTACACCCATCTCCAGTTTTGCCCTACATTAATAATTTTATTGTGCCATTATCAATACCAATGTTAAAATAATTTATTTAAAAATGAAACAAAATTTTCCTTAACTAGAATCAAGTTGATCAAGATTTTGACTCCCTAGTTTTCACAAATTATTTTTTAAAGAAAAATTCAAAAGTCAATGAAAACTAGTAGATGCAGAACTTAAAAAATAAACTTCTAGAGGATGTACCAGGATCAATCCATATTTAGCCCAATTTCCTTCAACTTCTCTATGTGAAATATTGTACAATGAGAATTTATACTCTGACTGATAACCCTGAGGCACTGTAAAATTCTTAGTCATCAGAAATGCAATTATGCTCACTATACTGTAATTACTAAGGAAAGAAAGCACTCTCATACATTTTAGAAAGATTTTCTGCAGAGAGGAAATGGTAGGTTACATGTGTTAGAAGAGAGAATTTCTAATTAACTTTCAATTAATCAGAAATTCAAGTAACCAGAAAATCCATTTCTTAAATATTCCTTGAGCATTTGTTATGTGCCAAGTATTGAATGACTTGACTTTAGTAAAGTGCAAGAAAGGTCGTTTTCTAATTAATAAACGGAACACCTTTTTGGGAATACAATTTAACAAATGACTCCACTCTGGATTTGCATATCTAGGGAGGTCATAGGCAAATACACAAAGCTTTGAAATATTTAGACATTTTAGACATCTAAATACAAATGAGATAGCAATAATCATTTTTAAATTTGATCTTATGAAACCAAGAATTGTTCTGTCATAGGAACGTTTTAACCATGACCCAGTTTCAACAGGGACAGGCCTTTCATGGTTCAAGTTAAAAAAACTCATCTCAGATTGATTTAATAAAGGACATTGGCTGAACTGTAGTGACAAAAACCAGAGGAAGCTGTGATAAAGTTAGTTCCAAGAGCTGGAAAGATATCGCCAAGGGCAAGTTCTCTCTGTCTCTCTCTGGTGCTAACTTCCTCTTAAAGTTGCCAAATTCCAGAAAAATCTCACATCCTCGCATTCTCATATCACGATCCAGAGGAAGAGAGAAAGTTTCTTCGTATTGTATTTGAAAAACTGTGTCGCATTTTTCTTTACTAGAAATTCCAGCAAATATCTTCTCATGTCTTCTTGGTCCTGACTGACTTAAAGGCCCTTCACTGAGCCATTACAGAGGACAGAGACGATGGGGTAGTTTGATGATCTAGGTCCATCAGGGACCACTCTGGAAGCAGGGGTAGGCTGAGTCTTACCCCTGAGAATGAAGAAAAGTGGTTTCCAAAAGAGAATTCGTGGTGTTTTTAGGAATTATAAAGGAAGACTGGGGGGTGGGGGTGGGGGCTAAACATAAATAAACAGATGTCTAACTAGACCCACAAGTGTAAAGTAAACTGTGGATTTTGCTCTTACATCCTAGTCTTGTTAGCACGTCAACAGTCATTTTCTTACCCATAGTTTTTTGACTTGTTTGCTTCAATGAATGTTCATGAGCAAGGACAGCTATAGCAACTTAAAAATGCCTGCTGTTCCTCTAGAATCCTGGTACACTGGCCAAAACATCAGACATCTTGAGCATAAATCTCATTTGGACCTTTGCAAAAATATTCAGTGGTCAGTTTCTGGAATACAAAATTCCAAATGTTCTGTTAATAATAGTAGCTATAGTAGGTGTGTGTTCCTGTGAGCTAAGCATTGTCCTAAATCCATGACATGCATTGAATGATTTAATCCTCACAGCTCTAGGAAGTTGATCTGTTACTAGAGTATCAGGAGATTGAGGCAGAAAGAGGTTAAGTACCTTACCCAGGATTACACTGTTAGGTAGTAGAAAGGTCTGAATTTGAATTCACGTCACATAACTGAAGAAAGAAGAGGTCATGACTCATTGGACCAGTACCTTATTCTGGAGTATAGCTTGCTGTTGGTGACAGCAACAATTTCAAGTTTGCTCATTGGCACTGCCACTTCAATTTTCTCCAATCACGCTTCAGGGAGATACACCCCAAGTTCTTAGAGCGAGAACACAATGAAAGCCCAAGGTCAGCCTCATGCCAGCCCAGCAAGCAAACCTTCAGAGGCAGGAGTGGCAGTTCTTTTCTACTTTTGCATCAACATTGGAAGGCGGGGATGAGATTCTAGAAGAGCAATTGTTACCAAACCCAGCATCCCATTAGACTCATTCTCTTGACCGGCTGCTAATGTAGCAAATACCAAAAAAAAAAAAAAAAAAAAAAAAGAGACTTCAGTCTATATGGAATGCAGGTTTTGACATGTGCAGTGTAGCTGCCAATGAAAATCCTGTGACTGAAAG
This sequence comes from Solenodon paradoxus, assembly GCA_004363575.1. Taxonomy (NCBI): domain Eukaryota; kingdom Metazoa; phylum Chordata; class Mammalia; order Eulipotyphla; family Solenodontidae; genus Solenodon; species Solenodon paradoxus. Next base: position 366,090 of record RJWH01000179.1, on the reverse strand, counting down.
GAAGAGCGAAAGCAGCAGCGGGCAGCCAGGCTCAGAAACCACAGGGGGCAAAGGGAATCTGAATGAGCAGTCAATACAGCAAAAGACCAAACGTTAAAACAAAGAGTTGCAGAGGCACCTAAGACTCCCTGCTTCCAATTTCCTGGCACGCTGTCTTTTGCTATCTTAAAAGGTAACAGGAAGGTGGAGGTAAGCGTCCAGGAGTTTCTATCCGAGGGCCCAGCTCACTTCTCTCCAGTCTGAGTGATTGCCGGCTGCACTGTGCCATCTAATGGCGACACCAGTTGCTTCTGACCTGAGAGCAGCAGCAGCACTTTAAAAAAATCTCATTTCTCTTCTAATGTAAGTGGAATGACAGGAGCATAAGTAGTTTTGTGGCAATTACAAACAATAGCCTTGCTTTGGGTTTTATGCTTCTAAAGATTAAAATGTGGATTAAAGAGCAATGAGGTATGATGACAGTCAAAAAGTATGAAAGTATGAGAAGTGCAAGTGATATCTGCCTGTAGACATGTGTTTCCCTGGTCAAATTTATTGCCCACTTTGCAGAAGTAGCAGGAGGCTGCCACGCTTGTGCTAACAGACCTGGGCCAGGAGGCACTGTGAAGGGCCGGCTGCCCCGCGACCACGTGATTCTCTTTGAGAGCTAGTTTTCCTGCTTTTCTGGAGATGAAAAGCAGTACAAGATATTCTTCCATGAATTCAAGAAGGGTCTCTCTCTAAGGGGCTGGGCTTAAGGGTGATCAGGCTGCAATCTGAGCTTGCTTGGATATTATTTCATGAAGACACTTTTGAGCACTTTCAAGATTCTCTTGCTTGAAAAGATGTTCTTGGATCTAGCTTGGAAATATTCACCTTTAGAGTTCAGGACTTTTTGGTACCTGGAAGACTCATTATTATATTATGCTCTTAGTCAGTAAAAGGACTTTTTTTTCTTAATGGGAAATAGGTAATGGCAACTCTTAATAGCAGTGGTCTCATGGAGTATCTAAATTCCCTATAAATTAGTAGTAATCTTGGAACTGTTATTATTTTCCCCAAGTCTCCTACGCCTTCCTCCTGATAAAAAAAAAAAAATTGTCCTTGATCGTAGGTAATTTTTTTCTTAGTGTTTAAAATCTATAGCATTCAATAACACACACACGACTTCTAGGAAAGGCTCTCATTCATTCTCCCATCTGTTCACCTGATGAATCCTTATCCATTCACCTCTTCCCCAGAGGAAGACACAAAACTTCAACTCTAGTTGCATATTAAAATCACCTGGAAGCTTTTACAAACTACTGATGTTTACTCCTGTTCCCAAAGGAGTATGATTTTAATTGTCAAGGGTGAGGCCCATACATTAGTATCCTCTTTTAATTTCCCCAGATTTATCTAAGGTGCAGCCAGTTTAAAGACTCTTAATTTTAAACAACTGGATCTAATTCACATACTCACGTTTTTCAAGACTAACCTGAGGGTTCAAGGTATTACCAATGGTGAACCCCAAGAAGGGATGTGTTACTACCTCAGTCAATCTTGGAGTGGACATGAGTCTCCCCTGAGGTTTACTCATGGCTGGCAGAAGAAGGATACATTCCTTAGAACATCAGAGACCGCATTATGATAACCTGCCTCAAGATTTTTGTAAAATTTTGCTGTTTTTGTTAAGATAGGCTATACATGGATTTTTTTAAAAAAAACTGTTTGCTACATTTCTGTTCCTCTCTCATCCTGAAAGTAGTGGAAAAGCTAGCAGGTACCATAATCACTTCCCAAAGATTTTTAGGATGAGTGCTATAGTTCCTAATGACACCTTAAAACCCTTAGTGTGTTAAATAATAATAAAAATAATAAATCAAGTCCCTTGAGACGCCTAAAAAAATTGACCACACGTCTCAAAAGATCAGCCTTCCATGCTGCTTAAATCTATTTTTGAAGGATTGTCTTGAGAAACAGAAGGCAGTTCATGATGGTCCTGGGGTCTTCTGCATGTGTTTTGGTGGGAAAAAAGCCTGGATGAGCCTACAGATACTTGAGTTAAACCTAACATTATAGGGTTGCTGTGGGGACCAAACTGAACTAAGGGGAATATGAAGGTGTCATCAAAAATTAGCCCCTTACAAAAGAAATGCTTTCGTGCAGGCTGGTAAGAAAAGACACCACAGACACCAGCAGTGCTACTGACAAACAACTGACTGTCCACCATTCTCACGTGTGTTTCACAAGCTGTTACTCCTATATCCCATAAAGCAGTTTATAGGACAGGTATTGGAAGTCTATTTTATTCCAAATAATTGAAATAAAGGTTAATAAATCTTTCTGATAACTCGTAATAATTCATTTTTGGAACATGATATAGTAAGTGATGTATAGAAAGATATTTCTATCTTCTAATTTAGTCATCAAAAAGTTACTGAGCACCTACTATGTGTCAGACACCATTTATAGCACAATGTTGGTTAACGAGATGGAAATGACCAAAATGCCAAACATGAAAGAGCAATCCGGTAAATCCGTGATGTATCTAAATTCTATAATATTATACAGTAATCAGAAATAATATTTTGAAGAATATTAAAGAAGTGAGGAAATATTTATGAGGCAATATAAAAAATCTAAATGAAATATATACATAAGCAATTTCAGTTTTAATATATATGATTGAAAATATACACACGTAGATAGGTATATAGATACTAATTTTTTAATTACTTTATTCTGTAAGATCATTTTAATTCTTTCTTATATTTTCCAATTTTTCTACACTAAGTGCGCATCACCATTATAATCTCCAAATGAACAAGAATTTGATTTTTCTAAAATAAAAAGAAATGTGTTTAACAATGAATGCAAATTGTCGTTCTCATTAAACATTTTGATAATGCTCTCATTAGGCTTTTCCCCATATTATACTGTTTTCAAATTATGTCAACTCAGAAGTTTAGAAATTTTCTTGTAATGCATGACATCTTTATAAAATTAGCCATTTCTTTCTTATATTTAAGCTTAAAGAAGCACCTTTAAAGTTGGAGTTGAGTTGTTCCAACTGAGGTCTTCTGGTTGCTATGACGATTTATTTCTTATCTCTGCTACCCTCTGATCCCATCACTTTAGCATTTGGCAGCATCTTACTTTAATTGTTTGTGTAGTGATACAGAGAAGCTTTGAACATTCTTGCCTTTATATAATATTCTTTAGTAAAGAACTAGTCCTTTGCAATATGCCATTTGAAGAAAGTTCAGAGGGGGGAAGATAAATAATTCATAAGAAATAACAAGAGAACCATCATGCCTAGGTAGTTCTGAGCATAGACACATATTCCACAGCTGAGTTGTAAATAGAATTTGAGCAGTATCGTTGATGTGTATTCCAGTTAAGGAGCAAGCACAGCGCAGGTTTATCTTTTAAAATATATTTTAAAAAATAATAATGCTACCATCTCATCAGTCATGTGTTTACTCATTTGTGAAATTTTTAAACACCTCTTCTGCACAAGAACCCTGCAATTTGTGTATTAGGATACATAAAGAAAGACAGTAGTTCCTGTCTTGAAAAAGCTAACCTTTGGAGAGGATTGGGTATAGAGGGTTGTCACTGAAAATCACTGCCCAGCCAGAGACTACATTTTCTAATCACCTCTTGAATCCGGAGGTGGCCATGTGATATGCATCACTGAAATGTGTTGTACTTTAAAGGAAAGGTGCAGGCAAGAACAAAGGTAAGCAGGCAGACAGAAAGGGAGAGAAGAAGAAGAAATACTTATGTATTTTATTTAGTTGTTCTTCTTGGTTGTCCCCCATCCTACCCCAGTCCCAGGTCTTGAACCTGGATGCTTGGGGTGTATGTGAACTACATACAGTGGCCTTATCTGCTAGACCATGAGGGCACACCTCAGATCAGTGTTTTTAAGAAGTTGATATACATTCTCCATGTTTTCATCTTCCATCTGCTAGAAGTTATAGACTCTAAGACCGAGGAGATGGCAGATCTCCTGCAAAATAAAAGGAAACTAGATCCCATGCTGTGGTTGTATGTACGTATGTATGAATGCATGTATGTGTTTGTATTGTGTATATGTATTTAATTGAGGTTCCATTAGCACACAATACTATATTTCAAGAGTACAGTCTCACAACACAGTAAGTATATATCCCACCCCACAGTTCCCACCAATGAGCTAGTTACTATTCACCATTAACAAATGTACTCTTCCACCCATTCATCCCTTCCCTCCCTTTCCCCTTCTGGTAACCACCACCTTGTTATCAGAGTCTAAGAGCTTTTGTTTTGTTTCCTTTGCTTTGCTTTGTTTCTATTTCACCTATGAGTGAAATCGCACAGAACTTGTCTTCCTCTTTCCAACTTACTTCACTAAGCATAATCACCTCCAATTCCATCCATGTTGTTGTCAATGGCAAGATTTCATCTATTTTTCTACCTGAGCAGCATTCCATTGTGTACATATGCCACATCTTCTGTGTCCACCTCATCCTTTGATGGGTTTTTAGATTATTTACATGTCCCGGCTATCTGAATAGTGCTGCAATGAACCTAAGGGTGTGTATATCTTTTCAAATTAGTGATTTCACATCCACAGAATATGAAAAAAAATAATTCTAAAAAAAAATACACGAATTCCTGTGGAATTTCTTTGGTGGTTTGTTAAATCCACAAATTCTTTGAAACACTTCCCTTGAATGTTGGAGCTTAATTTCCACGTCCTTGAGTGTGACCTAGACAGTGACTCACTTCTATCACACAGAATGCAGAAATCATGAAAGAATTTGGCTTCCAAGCATAGGTCACAAGAGACTGGCTCTATTGCTTTTACTCTGCATCTCTGGATCTGGGAAAATCAGCTGCAATGCCATGAAGATATTCAGTGAACGGACCCATGGGCTGAGGTATTAGGAATGAGTCATTTTAGAACTGGATTCGCCAGGCCTAATCAAGCTTTCAGGGGATTACAGCCTCAGCCAATGACTTGACTACAACCTCATGAGAAACCTAGATTCAGAATCACCCAGGCAAACCTGTCCAGAATCTCTCATACAAGAAAGTATGACATAATAAGTGTTTCTTTTAAACCAGTAGACTTTGACCTAATTTGTTATACAACTAATTGTGTCTATAGTATAGCTATCTTTATTATATTATAGCTATAGATAATACTGAAGCAGATAAGACTAATAAAGTCCTTAAATCAACATGTAGAGAATGGTTTCCAGCTACCCAGTAGCATCATGTGGGACTGGAATGTTACGTCACTAAAAGTTGTAGGTTTATTTCTTAGAGGAATGAGCATTCCCATAACTAACATGAGGAGGTTATATATATTCATGTGCAATCTCCCATATACCACAATATTTAGCACTTTTAGGTACGCAATATTAGTTCAGGGAATAAATATTATATGAAGTGTGTCCTGGTGGAGTAGTGATTGGGTCAATGATCTCCGCAGGAGCTCAGGGCACATTCCCCTGGGCTCATTCATGTCCCAGGTCCCGGGAAAAACAACCAGTGTGAACAACTAAATAAAAATAAAACAAAGTGCCTCTTCCTCCTTTCTCTTCCTGCCTACTCACCTTTATTCCTGCCTGTAACTTTCCTTAAAAAAACAAAAGCAAAAAAAAAAACCAAAGACACATGCCTTTAAAAATTTATAAACCAGATATAAGAGACACTCAAAGTATGGTGAGTTTGTCTTCATTTGTGAACAGAATACTTTTCATGGAATTGGTGACATTTGAGCGGTGGCTTGAAATAAAATAACTCTGAGAGACAGAATTGGGGAAAGGTTGTTCCAGTTAGGGATGATACCAGAACACACACAGAAGTGAGAAAAAATGGAAACAATTTAAGGGCTAATGGATTACTCAGTATGATTGAATCACTAATTGATAAGGAGGATTAGGAATCAAAATTAGAAAGAAAACCTGAGATGAAACCCAGATAATGTAAATACCAAGGACTCAGTTTTTAATTTTAGAGTCATTAATTAAAGTGATCTGAGTAAAACTGTACCAGGCTTCCCTTCATGAGATTATTAGGACAGGAAGAGAAAAAACACTGAGAATGGTACCTGAAGTCAGCTGTAATGGGTCACAAGAGCCTTTCCTCCCAAAGCGAAAAGGAGGAACACCCGTGAGAAATCTCAGAGAAGCTCAGACTCTGTCATTTGGTTCCCCACCGGCAATGATGGCTGTGTCTTGAGTGGTCCTCGCATGTCTCTTTGTGGGTGAACGCCATGAGCAGGGAAGAGATTTCTTTTACACAAAGTTAAACTATGATATTTTAAAAGCACTTATTTTGGTCTTACAAGCATCACCTGCTAACCAATTGAGTTCACTAGTTTTTGGAAAATATCACACTGCATCTTAAACTGGTCTATTAACAAAAGCAAAGCCAAATATTGAGTAGCCAATGCTGTTCATTGTTGAGTCCCAAGGCATTGGCTGCTCTTTTGAAGCGGAGCAGTGAGCACAGGAAGTGGGAACTTGATAAGTAATATATACCCTCTGGTGCTAAGACATTCGGGCTTACATTTGGCCCCAAAACAAAAGTAATCTGTTTCCAAATAAACAAGCTATGAAGCCCTATAGGAAAATGGGAGAGCCGCAGGCAAGACTCAAAAAAAAGCAAAAAAGAGTCATTTCAGGGTTCGAGAAATGCTCATGCACCTTCAGACAAAGACCCTCTCTTGGACATTCTCTTGTCTGCCTCTGGCTTTCCCTTCTAGGTCCTTCTCTCTCCTATGTTGTACTTGTTCACTCCACTAAAATTGGTGGCATTTCCTGTGCTGAAAGTCTTCCTAACACTTTGTTCCCCAAAGATGAACTGATTTTGTCCAGCAAATCTCCCTTCCCTGCATGTTTCTGTCATAAAGAATGATTTCCCAGACCTTTTTCATCTCTCTTTGGGGGCCAGGAGCCACCGGGACACTGCTTGGTGGTCCTCTACAGCACACAGAGGATGAGAAGTTGCTGGTATATTTTCGCTTGCTTTGTTAAAAACAACTCTAGGCACTAGAAAGTGTGTGTTATTAATATGCATATGTGATATCTTTGAGGCAGAGCTGCCTTTAAGGGGTACTTTCAGCAGGACAACATTTTTCCACCTGAGGGAGGGAACAACAGTGAATCATATGTGTGGGAGGGAAAAGCCCGTGGGCTATGTACAATGCTCACTCCCTTTGTGTCTCCTGCCCTTCTCCTCCTTGCCCCCTCCCACCCATTTTATTAATGGTTCCTGCAATTACTGGTAACAGTGCATTGCCAGCAAAGAAACAGTGGTGACTATCTGACAGATTGTCAGAAGAAGGAGAATGAATGAGAGAGGGTGTGTGTGAAGAAAAACGAGAGATTGACTCTGCAAAATGGAGTTTCTGTAGCGGGGCTCCTCTAGGATATGTTGAGGTCAGAAAGGCAGTTGGGTGCAGGATTTCTGTGACAGCACCTGGCATTTTCTAAATGAAAAGGGAGATCTTGGGACAGGAAAATGTCACCCCTCAGAGCACATCCAACTAAGGTGATGCTTCTTAAGGGATTCCAGGTGGAAGGCCTAGAGAAACTAAGTGAAGCAGATTTTCTACATCTATTATAGGTTAAAAGAGACACATTTTAAGTGGGATGCAGTGGTTAAAATATTCAAGGAATATATATTTTTTTCTTTTTTTATTTATTACTCAGTGTTCAAAAGAAGGATTTCATGTTACTGCCAGAAGAGGAAAGAGCAGACTCTGAAAGAAATGTCACATTAAATAAGTAAACAAATAGACGTATAGCCCCAAAGAGGAGCTCAAGAAATGCTGTTACAACTTGGTTTGGTTAGTGGATTTTACAATGGGAATGTCAATCCAGCTAAATACGACTGGATTCTTAGATGTATAATACAGTAGAATTCCAAAATTGCATACAAGTTAATGTAAGTTGGAATGATTTTTCTTATCAAAATGACTATTGCATCTGAAACTAAAAGCTAATATTAAAATTCAATAGGAGAATATTTTTACTTATTATTTGCTGCATTTACAAATATCAAGTGTTCAGTGGTTATTGCATTTTTCTGTTTTAAAAGATGTTTTGAAAGAGAATTGTTGAGTGTTAAAAGACCTTTGTATGTGAAAAGGCAAATCTCCATTCCATTTTGTGCATACAGCATTTATAGCTTATCCTTTATTCAAGTGAAATGACCAGTAATGATCACCTTTAAAATGATACATTTTTCCAAACTATAATGCCTAGAGTTTTTAGAATATATGTGAATATACATATTAAAATTGTATGAACTTCATTTGGTTCCCTCACAATGTTTCATCAAGTTAAAGATATATGTCTAGGTCTCTAATAGGACTTTAGTGATGGCTCATCTTTTCTTTATTTCTTAGTGAACCTTCTAAGAATGCCTGGCTCAAATAAATTTACTAGAATCTTCTCTCTTCTTCAGTTCTGTAGCTTCCCAAATCTGTGCTTATTGATATACTCCGGAAAATTCTCCTATCCATACTGTTCCTTCATAGACACCTCTTACATTCATACACATGAGCACACATACGTACACGCATGTGTACACAACATACACACACATGGTCTCTTGCATAAGGCTTTCCAACTGGTGATGAGCTCTACAACCCATAATCCTTTAACAGAACAGTTACTTTCCCTGCCACTTCTCTCGTGAATACAAATCTGTCAGCCTGCACAGCTTTCATCCTTTCCTTTCCTGTTTTCCTCTTCAGCATGAGGACTGTGATCATGTCAACATGCTATGTTAGTTCTCCATAACACACACACATAAAATTGTGATAAGTATAGTTATAGACATAGACATATATATAACTATATACAAAGAAACTATGTATGCATAAGCCTCCTGTTCTCTGGTCCTTGATGCTTGCAGATAATCCATTCTATGAAATCTTATCTAACTCTAAGATTCTGTTGCTCAGACTGTAGTTAGCAGAGGGTGAGAGAGGGAGGGAACAAAGAGGGGAACAAGGTCATGGTAAAAAGACACTACGACTCTAGTGATGAGAGTGCTGTGAAATTCCCAGACTGAGATGCAATTTCAATATCCTAAAATGAAGATAACAATGCAAACAAAAATAATTTTTTTTTTTTAAATTCTGTTGTTCTAAGCTCTGTGGAGTCTCTGCAAACTCAGTTCAACAGCCACACATTACAAAACCTGCTCTGAGTCTCAGAATCATTATAAAATGGAAATGGAAAATCATTTATAATCTTACTCCCACGAGATTGTTTAACGGGTAAAAAGTTAAGTCTGATAATACCAAACGTTTCAACAGGGAATCTCATTAATGGTTGGTGGGAGACTAAGTTGGTCATCCACTTTTAAAAGCAGTTTGGCATTGTCTTGTCGTGTTAAACACTTGCAGGCCCTACTCCTAAGTGTATATCCACCAAACAAATGTTCACACGTTGTTATTTATCACAGCAAAAAATACGAGCGAAATAATAACTAACCCAAATGTCCATCAACAAGAAAATGAAAAAATGATTGTAATATTTTCATAGAATATCATGCAACCAAAGAATATTATGCACAGTGATATTTTTTAAACTCATAGGTACCGGTAATAACATGAATACATTTGGGAATGCAGTTTTAAATGAAATAAATTTTAGAGACCTACAAGCATGATTACAAAATGTTTAATGGAACTTAAAAACAAATGCAGGGTGCACCCTGGTGGCCTAGCGGTCTAGTACAGCTGGGAGCAGTCCCACATACATCCCAGGGTCCCAGGTTCAAGACCCAGGATCAGTGGGCACAATCAATGTGAACAGCTAAATAAAAATAAAGTGCTTCTTCCTCCTGTCTCTTCCTGCTTGATTGCCCTACTGCCTGCACCTTTCCTTCAGAAAAAAACAAAACAAAAAAACCGTACGTTATTTAAGTATATGAAATAAAACTATATTAAAGATGAACTGCAGTAGACTCACAAACATGATTATTAGGAGTCATTAACAGTCAGAAAAAGTCACTGATAATGAGAAAAATAAATATAAAAATACATGAGTATTTTTTTAACATTCCAGTTCTTGCACTGGGTGGTAGTTCACGGTTATTCCATTTATTTTTAAGTTTCGTAACAATCATTTTTACATAATTTTTTCTAAGTATATTTGGTATTATATTTTATTATTTGAATAAAATTAAATTAAAACAATATTATGATTAATATATTTAAAATAATTATTAAATAATTTAAAAACTAAAACCTTTATGAAACAATAGTTTTGCTTAAAATGTATTATTGCTCTTAAAAAACCTAGTCAACATAAGACATAGTGCTAGGCAATGTCAGAGCTTGAAAACAAGGACTGTCCTTGAAGAGTCAAGTGTCTAATGACAGGAAGGGAACATCACCCTGGAGGCAGGCCCACGAAAGTAAGTTTCATAACAGAGGTGAATGGATTTGCTCACTCAGCTTGTATTTGGTGTTAGGCACCGAGCTAAATCCATGGATGAATGAGATCAAACCCTTCTTTGAGAGGACTCCATAGGTCAGAGTGTTCGAAAGAGCTTAGGGAATAAAGGAGGAGAGAGACTTACCCACTAAATCTGGGGGACTTTGCCTCGAGAAGGGTGTCACAGTCCTCAAACATGCAAGAAGCCACCGAGAATCCTGACCTATTTTCCTGGTACCCTGAGCAGACTACATCCCCCAGGGCTTCTCCCTACCCTTAGCATTTTGAGGTTAAATGTTTGCTAATGACCAACACAGTCATCCTCGTCCTCAGAACCTCGCTGTGCCCAACAGCACTGAGGATTCTGAGAAGACATCTGTTTAAAAATGTCCTGGCAGGGTTTCATAGCCATCCCCTCCACCAAAAAGGCAGCTTCTGCACAGCAAGACACAGGCCAGTTCCTTCCCTGGAGTGGCCTCTCCAGTGGATAGCCAGCTCTTAAAAACGCAAACTGCTTTCAAAGCCTGCCTGCTTTCTCTCTCACCCTTTCCATTCCAATCTTTTCAGCTCTGCTCAAGCTTAGAGCACCTTCCGCACGAAGCGCACCAGGAGATGCAAAGATGTTGCAGAGCCTGCTCCACCCTCAGAAAGCCCACAGTTCATGAAGGGACATGAAAACAACCAGGCACTGAATGCTCCAGGAGAGCCAACAAGAGACAAAGCATGTCTTCTAGGGAATCAAAGAAAATGATGAGAAAAGTGACAGTGGAAATAAGCCTTGAAAAAACAACTTTGATCTCCCTGAAATCCATCGAAATCTACATGTGGAGACTCAAAACTCTCTGGATCTTTACAATGTCATACTCCATTACAGACTAGGAGTCTAACCACAGAATCCAACAGGAGGCGGGTGTTGCTATTTTTTCCCAAAACTTCAGCTCTCTAGTTTCCAAACTTACCTCTTCTACACGATTACAGATTCTACATATCTTCTGTTTAAAAGCCTTCTTTACTCCTTTGGGGATCCACAGCCTAATTTAGCTCACCCCAATTCACTGGTAGACAGATTTACTGCTAACTCTACAGATCAGCCCTTTCATTAAATGGGTAGGAAAAGTTGTACCTTCAAAAAAGGATTAGGACAGCTGAGAGAGGCACTTTGCCATTGGCTTTACTTCCAAGGACTGGACTTCCAGTAAAATTAATAGTCCTCCGATTCATAGAGGAAGCTCTAAAGTATCCAGTACCTGCCAACTCAATACTTGAAAAACATGTCAAATTTGATTTGTACATAGAATTTATACTATTAATGTACATAAATGCTTACTAAAAAGGCCAAGAGGAACAGTCATTAAGTAGATTGACAGGCTGGCTGCTGAAAATGAACAAGAGGGACTCACAAATGCACCCAGCATCCAGAATCCAAGTGTGAGTCAAGAATCCGTGCAAGCTAAGCGACATGGTCACAAACCACCTAGAAGGGCAGAAGTTACAGCGTCGACATGCTAAGGGCATTTACTAAAATGGAGCGAGCCGTGTCTATTTTAAATAGATCTCATCTCAAGCCACACTATAATTAAACTTATGTAAGTTCAGGAAAAGTAGCCTGAAAACTGTGTGGAAAAGACGGTTTGCCACTGTTTTGCATATCTCTTAGTTATTGTGAATAAAAATAACAATGTTAATTCCTTGATGAACAAATGTGGCTGAAAACAGTCATCTAGATATCCTGAAAGCGGAAAACCCCAGGTTACAAAAAGTTAGCTTTTTGGATATTTGAACTCCAGAAATTCCTGCTGCCCAGTGAACCATGGGAAGACATTCCTGATCCAATTTGTCTACTGATTCGCTGCTTAGCCTATCTTTGCTCTCTTTTGTATTACCAATCTCCAAGAATGAAACTTTTCAAATAGCATCTAGTAGAAGTATTGACCTAGTCTTGCAAAGAAGTGCTACAGAACACACCCTTCACAGAAGTACAGTTTATCAAAAGAAGCTTCTCTTTTTTGTCTGGAGAAGCACGCCACTCGAACCCCCTGGAAAAAGTAAGCTCAGGGAAAGGAACACTATGGATGAGGACACTACTGAAGCGATTCCAGTCAAGTTTACTGAGCAAGAATTTACCATGTGCTCACTTGTGGCTGTTATAGGGCTCTGCTCTCATGAACAATATTTAGCATGATCCTTTCTCTAACATGATAATGAAAAAATAGCTCTGCGATTTGGATGACAATGAATCTCTCTGAATAATAACTGTTAGATTTTTCTGATAACTTAGGGATGACCCAAGCTATCAATGAAAAAAGTGATGCCTTTGCAATCACATTATGGACTGACTTCATTCAGAAGACCCAGCAGGCAAGAACAGAAGTTCCTACACAGAAAGATATTTGTTGAAGACATGATAGATTCTTCAAGTCAAGAAAACTAAGAATGGCCTAGATTTATTTTAAGTTAATGAACAAAGTTGCCAATATTGTGTCGACTTCAAGAACTTTCTTTTTAAAAATTTTTATCATTTTATTTCTTTTTTTAAGGAAAGGTGCAGGCAGGAACGAAGGCAAGTAGGCAGGCAGGCAGGAAATAAGAGGAGGAAGAAGCTGTCCACTTTATTTTTATTTAGTTGTTCACACTGGTTGTTTCCCTGGATCTTGAACTCAAACCCAGGGATATATGGCCTGTGCTCCATCGGAGGCCATTGACCTAACTGCTACTCCATGAGAGCATGATGACTTCAAGAACTTTTTAAAGGAACAGAAATCATACCAAAGAATTTTTGTCTAAATACACAAATTGTATTTTTTCCAGTTTTTCAAATTTTATAAAGCAAATGAAAATGACTTCAGTAATACAATATAAATTCAATAGTTAACAAAGAGCTTGAAGGGAATGATAAAATCTAAAAGCAAAAGGAACAAGTGCAAACGGATGATTTAGAAAGAAAGAATTCAACCCTTGGGAAAACTTCCTAAATTTCTAGCATCACTTAAAAGCAGAATGGGCTATCTTATTAGATGGTGGACTCCCACAACAAGAAACCTACAAGATAAAGCAGCCTTTGTCAAGGACATTGTGAAGTGACTCCTTCACTGGGACGGGAAGTGGTGCCAGGTGGCTCCTAGGACTGGGAGAGCAAGGAATTCTGTCGTATGGCTCCCCTCTGGCCCTCAGAAAGATGCTGTGTGTGCAAACACCGCTATGCCAAACCAGGAGGTGTGAAACCATTATTTCAGAGTGCATGTTAATTCTGAATAGCATAAGGACCCTGGAGATTAGTAAATAATAAATAAAGCATTTCTTCTTTTGTTGATAGCGTCTGTCCCTGTTCATTAACTCTCTCTTTCTGGGCAGCCAAGGGGGTTTCTGGGAGGCACGCTGCCTTTAGGAATTCTCCCTGCTGAACAGAGCCACAGAGCAGCTTGAAACGTGCTGCCTACACTCCCCAAAGGGAAAATCACGTTTCCCCACTTTTTTCCCAACCACAACGCCTCGCTTCTCTCTCTTCTGGCCTGTATACCAAACATAATACACATCTTTGATATGCAAGTTTGCACCCCACTATTCATTGACATTCGTTTGTATGTAACTTAAATATTAGAAAGGTAACTAATTATGGTCTTATTTTAAGCTATCTGTTGCATTTTTCAAAGTCATATTATAGAATGTCTTTTTTTTTTTTTTTAATTGGTCTTACTTAAAATTTTAGATTCAGAGGCTTTTTCCCCTTTCTCCTCGGCATATTAGCCTATCCACTTTTTTCAGTGCAACCATTTCCTGTTGTGATAGATGACAAATGACTGAAAGCAAAACTAGATCTCCAGCTCAGGAGTAACTTCTGAAGTGGCCATTCTTTCATGACCACTCAGTCAGCTCGGGCTCCAGACAAGCCACACCCCCGCGGGTCTCTTCTCAGCCCAGAAGCATGCAGACCCCTCCTCTATGAAATGTTCTCCTTGGGCTCCTGGACCACTGACTTCTTCCAGTTCTCCTTTCATTTCTCTGATGCCCCTTATTTCAATACCCCTGTTTAGTGGTTTAAAATTCTCCTCTTTTTCATCTAAATATCACTCTCCCTTGTCTTTCCATGATTCCACCCTTGCCCTCAAGTCCTAATTACCTTATTGAAAACTATTCTCATTTCCGTGTCTCTCCCTGACCTCTCCCCTCAGCTTCAAACCAGCTTGCGAACTGCCTTTCAGACAGCTTCACCCGAGCACCCGCTGACCTCGGAATCACAGCAGCCCTCTTCGTAGTCATGCGCCCATTACAGGTCAGCTCCTTTAGGACCTCCTCAACTGGAAAACAAAGAATTTCAACCAAATTATCTAGACGATTCCTCATAAGTCTATAATATGGAGATTTTGTCTGTCATTGATCTCCATCCTCGTCCTCCATAACAAGCTCTTCTTCTTGCTTCTGCTTGACTACTCTTCATCCAAGCAGACTCAAAACACCAACGAAGTTGACACATCTAAAAACAGAAAAAACAGATTTGAACCAAGTCCTGCCTCCAGCTTGGGAGTCTTCACACATCATCTCACCTTGGGATTCTCAGTCTGCCTCTTAGTTTGATGACCTCCAGGACACACGATATTCCAGCCTGCCTGGCCAGTCACATTCCCTAAAAACCCATGCCCCTGTGTCACACTTTTCTGACTTTCTGTCTGCTCTTCCACATCTCTTTTCACTCCCAAATTCTTCTACACACTGGAACTACACACAATTTTTAATGCTGTTCCCAAGTGTTTCCTGAAAGTAACCCTTTTCTAATCCCAACCAACCAAAAGTGTCTCTTGGCCATCTCCTGGATGTTCATTGCTAGTTTTTTTTTTAACATTTATTGTGCATTTGAATCACCTGGAAAAGTTTTTCTGAAATATCAGTCCCCAGGTCGCACCCCAGACCAATTAAGTCAGAACCTCTGGAGAGGAATGGCTAGTGTTTTTTGTTTTTCGTTTTTGTTTTTTTTTTTTAATAGCTCCCAGGTGATTCCAATATACTGTCAAGGTCAATACCAGTGCAATGTACCATTCATCACTTTCTTCCTTGTAGTTGTAATTGCCCTGTGCTGATCTCATTCCCACTACTAAATTTGAAACTCCTTGAGGGCACAGACCATCCTACCACATCTGCTTATCCCCTGTAGTTCTTAGTGAATCAGAGATGCAATAAATATTATTGAATCGAATTTGAAACTTGAAATTAATCAAAAACTTCCATTTTTGATGTTGCATAACATTTTAGAAGAATCATTAGTGGAGGCCTAATCTAAATGCTTTTAAAAATAGTTTTTTAAAAGAGCTGATTAAAAAACAAACAGCAGGGCTATTTACCACCATTTTGAAATCAGAGGCACTTGCATTAAAAGCCCATAACCTGCCAACAAATGATAGCTGATGGTGTCCTCTGCGAGCTCTTTCCTTTCTGAACTCTTCACAAGTCAGTGAACATTCTGATTCTTTGAGAACTGACTGAAAAATGCAACTTAATGTATGGACGTGCATTCATTTCGAATTGAAATAAACAGAAGCAGTCTGTGACTTGTACAAAGATCTCTTCCCCAGTGCTTAGACAGAAGGTACCACGAGCAAAACTGCAATCTGAACTTAACACAGAGCATCTGACCTCCTTTCAGGAACCGCAGAAAATGAAATGAAAAATGAGAGGAAGACTTGCCAGACTTTCATATGGCTACAGTTGCCAAGGAAACCGCTTTCTTAGCTTCAACCTGTCCAGCACAGCTCATTTCACATATTTTTCTGGGTTTTTTAAAATAAGAATATCAAAGAGGGAAATGATGATAGAAGCAGGGTTGAATGGGTCCAAACAGAGTCTGGTGCTATTTTATCTTGTGACTCTCGTTCCCAGTCACCTAGAATATTTGCTACCTGGCAAAACCCTCCTGGAACTAAAATTATACGATTAGCCCATAAGGTAAACAAAACAATAGGGAGCCTTATTTGACATGCAACAGTAGCTAAAAAACTGCCTTCTCACGCCAACTGGGCTTTCTTTCCTGCTGGGAAGGTAGAAGGCAACTCTTAGCACAGTAGGAGAAGTGCCTCAGCCCTCTCTTGCCCCACATCTCAGGAATAAGTTCTCCAAGTTTTCAGCATTGGGGCTATGACCTGGAGCTCAGAGTCAGCACCTGAATTGGACACGTGGGAAGGTGCAGGTAGGGAACGCTAAAATCTTGAAGTCAAGCCAGGATAGGCAATAGGCTAGTTATGGGAAATAGAAATCAAAGGCAAAAAAGTCCAACTTGCCTACTTCTAGTTTCTCACAGAAAATATAAAAACAGAAGAAAGTAAACTGGAATGTATATATGTAAGGAAGGTAACATTCAATCATAGCCAATTAAATGAGCACACATTTCTTCAGCGTCTACTAAAGAAGCACTATGCTTGATCACCGATTGATAAGAGATTGATTTTGAAAGCATTTTGGTGTTAATAACACTAGACTTCATATTCAAAGGTGATGTCTCGCCATTCTTCCTCCATTTTCCAGCAAACCTTTTTGTTTTGCTTCTGGTGAGAGTGATCTACTTTCTCCAATTCTACCTAAATTTATCATATAGTTCTCTACCCTAGAGACTGACAGTACAGTGTGAGTAGAAGGGGAAGTGGGTCACTGGGATACAGGGGATAAGACTTGTCATTGTTAAAAGTTTACGTCTCTTTGCATGCTCTGGTGGAGTAGAAGTTAAGTCCTTCACCTTTGAGGGAACTCAGGCCACACACCATCTCTGAGTCCAAGTTCAGGGGTCTGAGGAAACAACAAGTGTGAACAACTAAAATGAAAATAAAATAAAATGCTTCTTCCTCCTCTCTGTTCCTGCCTACCTACCTGTTATCCTTCATTTCTACCTGCAACTTTTCTTAAAAAAAAAAGTTCACATCTTCTGAGTTTTGAACTATGTGAACATTTTAAAATGTGAATCATATTTTGAAATAAAATTAAATGCTACTTATCTAGGTTATCATGTCCACGTTGAATTATGGAAATTTTCTACAATGTCTAAGGAGAAATGTGCATTGATTTTTCTGAAATAGATAAGATTTTCCTAGGATCCAGATGATATAGTAAATATGTCGGCATCTAGTTATAATTCTGTGAAAGGCAATTATAAACATATACTTTTATTATAGAGTATACAATGTATGTATCACACATACACACCTCTAAAAGGTGCAATTCTGTATGATACAACATAACTTAATGCTTTTTATTCAGACTCCTGGAATAGCAGAAGCCAGAGATAATGTCCTAAGATCTAAAGACCTTTTGGCTTTTCTCCATCCTTATGTCAAAAAGCTTTTCTCCCTGAGGCTTCAATAGAGAGACAAACTCTGTGAGGGAAAAGGACTCACTGTCGTCTGAAACTATGAGCGTCTGGTCTAGTCACAACTAGAGAACTCTGAACAAATTACACACGTACTTGTACTTCCTCAGCTAGAAAAGCACAAAATCATTATGGAAATCTGAAAAGGCTAATTAATGACCAGTGGGATTACCTCATGTGGAGTGTGAAACCCATCCAAACATTGATTATATTTGTTTATTTCTTCATTTTACAGGTGAGTGAAAAGATGCCAACTTGTTCTCTCAGATGTGTGTCTCCTGACAGAGGAGTTTCTGTGGATGTTTACAGCTGGAGGCTAATAAATTTTGCTAAGCCCAAAGATTATCACGTAGGTCTTTAAAACTTCTGGAGCTCTACTCCACAAAATCAATAGGTCACAAGGATTTCCTGGATGTAAAAAGCATGGCAGTAAAATACACAATAAAACTACTTGAAATATAATATTAAGAGCCTATTACAATCTAGTGTGATTTCAGAGCTCTGCTCTGCTCCCCTCCTCTGGGCATGGCAGGAAGATGCACGAGGAGGTGAGGGCTCATGGCACTGCTTCTCCACAAATGTCAGGGGTTCCCAGCTCTGCCTGAATGTTAGAGCCACTCAGACACCAGGTAAAGGACACCCAAGCCCCAGCCCAACTCCACAATTACATCACCATCTGAGAGTCTCAGGTTTATTTCAGGCGTGATTTCAAAATGTGTTTAACCAAAAATAAAAATACTCTGAATGCAAAGGCCATCTTCGAAAGGTATTAAGTTTGTTGCTAAGTGCTGGATAAGAAGATTCGAAACACACACACACACACACACACACACACACACACACACAATGGAATACTGCTGAGCTATTTGAAAATACAATGAAATCTTGCCATTTGCGACAACTAAGATGGACCTGGAGGGCATTATACTACAGGAGATAAGTCAAAAGGAAAAAGACACTTATGTGGGATATAGAAACAAAGCAAGCCAACAGACAAAACAAACGAAAACTAATCCTTGGACTTTAAGGACAGAATTGAGGTTTTCAGAGGGGGAGAGAGTGGCAGGGAATGGGAGCGAAGGACAGAGGGGGTCCAATGGACTATTGCAAACTTGGCAGCAGGTGTGATGGCATATACACACATTTGATGAGGAGCAAACCCGCACACCTAATACTATATAACGCTGTAAGACTTTGTTATTCCAATAATACATTTTTTTTTTGGAAAAAAAAGGTATTAGTTGTTGGGACCATGTTCTGAAAGCAGGTAGGTGTGCTGTATGTGCATGCGTGTTTTGGATGATAACATCTTTCCTCGGTTCTGTTTCTGTGCTAGTGTCTACAAAATTGCCTTAGCTAATAAAAACTTGGAACAGCCTGAACATGGAAAGGCATACATCAAAGAAGTCAAAGATGTAGCTTCCCATTAGGGAATGCTTTTGTTGCATCGGCGCCAACTGCTTTGCCTGCCTGAAGAGTGCAAACACCTAGCCCATCGAAAGCCTTGGCCAACCCTTCCAAGCTGGCTGAAAGACTCTACTCTGGGCCAGATGCATTTTCTATTCCCCACAGCAACCCATTGGCAGGCACTGTGCTCACACACGCAAATTCTCTCTCTCCGGTCTCACAGCCAGAAGCTTGTTGGGTGCCAGGAGCAAAACTTCTCCTTGCAGGCTTCATTGTCTCCAGAATGCACATCTATATGCTCTACACACACACGTATTCTGGCAAAGGAGGTGTTTCCTGTAGGATTTCCTTTGAAAGTGCATTTAAGGCAGTGACTACTGACAGGACCGAAATGACCTGTGGACAGAAGTATCTGCGGGCAGCATATGTGTTCTCTGCACCTACCATGCAACTCCAGAGACCGTCTGTAAGTTTGGGGAAAAGAAGGTGAGTGCAGAACTGAGGAATGTCTCCATTTCCTTTTCTGTCATTAAGTCCCTCTGTCACTGAGGTTTTGTCAGCTCCAGGCCGACTACAGTGCAAGGCCAGGCTGCTTTGATTTCGCTTCATTTGGGATCTAACTCAACCTTGCTATACGCCAGATGCCCCCCAGGGTGTCCTACTTTTCTAGATCTCCTGTGTCAAAGCTCCTGTAGCTCCTATCTGTCCTTCAGGAGAACGGCACCCACCCTTCCTGGAGAGAAGGCTAGGCTGTTCCGCCTGCTCTTTAAAACACTGTACAAATGGATTTGGCAATCTGAGATAAAAATTATGAACAAAATTCACTATAGCAAAATTATACTAGCCAGGTTTGAAAATAAATGGAGCATGCTCTGAATTTGATTGTGTAGGGGGAAAATACGATTCGAAAATTATTTGAAAATTGGACAAGGGAAAATGCTCCTTTTTCTCTGCCTCTACCCAGATTTTTCTTGGTTCTTTTCTTCCCTCTCTGTCCAAACTCAATTTATTTCTGCTTCTCATGGTTTCTCCAGTCTGAAAACTAAGGGAAGTGGTAGTAGATACCAAAAAATATTTCAAATCATACAGATTCCAGAGGATAGTGCTCTGAAATTTCATGAGCGCTGCTGTTACACAGACTTGAAGTTAGTCTTGATCTACCACACATTAACCTTGAGCAATTCTCATTTTCTTTGTCAGTAACAGAAGAACATCTCAGAAGGTTATGATGAGTATTACACACATAACATAGTGGTATTGAAGAAACACTGTTTTTAGGAGATGTAAATTGGGTACGTTAGGGATTTCAAGTTCAAGTTCAATCACCACTGAGTGTGTGACCTTGAGCAAATTATTCAACCTTTCCAAGCTCCAGTTTTATCAACTATTAAATAGAAATGTGAAATTTAACTCATAATATATGGCGTATTCTAACTGCACAACTTTCATAATTTTAGAAAAGCATGATTTTGTGCCACTGTCATATTTATAACGATAAGCATAATATTTTATATTAATATGTATATAGCATTGTCTCAAAATATCTGCTTCCCTGATTTATGGGAAACTTGCTGAAGAACAGTTTTTTCCCTTCATATACTAAATACGTTTATGCTTTGCTATCAAGTTCTTTTTTTGTTATGGAGTTTTGCTCTGAGGATTTGAGTCAAAGATAACATGGTACTGGTAATAAGTCATGGCCACAAAAATCTTTATGTCCCCATCTATAACTAAACATGTTACCCTACATAAGATATCATTGATTCCATAAATGAAGTAACCCTTAGTAAGAATCTTAGGAGTAATATGTCAACAAGCAAGAAGTCTCCATTGTAAACAAGCATCTTGGGCCGTCAGTGGGAAGCTTGCCTGGTTCCAATAGGAGCCTAGGGATGGGAATGCAGTCGGCACTGGAGGAGAACTGAGATCAGACTGCCACCAGGTGCAGCCTGCTGGATGAAACAGCGCCCTGACACCCAGTCTGCTTTCCCGACTCTTGTTAGCAGAGATTCATTAAGGATGGAGCATGACTCAACTTTGTTTATACCTGAACCACCTCCATCCCAAGAAAAGTATGTTCAAGGGTAAAGAGAACAAAGTTCTAAGAACAGAAGCAAGACTGAAAGATACCTGGTGGCAATCCTTTTACTAACATGTTCAGTGTTAAGAGTTTGCAATTGCATTGACATACATGGATGAATGAGATCAAAGCAGGCAACATTATGCAATATCTGAGTGCAAAATGTTCATATGAACTTTTGGATTCTGCAGAGTAGGAAGTTTATGTTTTATTATTTGCAGGGGTGGATTGAGAATTGGTTCTCCCACATCACTCAATGAAGGGCACTTCATTCATCCAACTTTTTCTCTATCACAGGCCCTCGACACCCACCGCGCAAATGCACTCACACACATGCGCACATACATGCCTCTTTCAGCAGCGCTTCTCCAAGTACCGCAGGTCAGCGATTGTCTGTTTTATCTTTTCTACAAAGTTAATCATCTCGAGTTGCTCCAGACTCCGTTCTCAGACCATAAACAACTAGACACAGTCACAGCCCTGCCCTCCGTGACACGCTTATGAAAGCAGGGACTAGCTCTTGCTTTTTATTATTCCGTGGACTCGCATCATACCACACATAATAGGCGTATATTAAAGCAAAGGAGAGAGGGAGAGAAGGAAAGAAGAGTTTTTAACAATTTGATTAATATTACCTTGTACCAAGTACAGTTATTATATTATTTATTTTCTCAGTTTCTTCCAAGGTCCCAGGGGGAAAGAGTGATCCAAAATTAAAATCAAGTAATTTATTGCTCAAAATAAATATATTTATAAAAGTCTACATATATAAAAGCAGATGCTATATTATCTATATGCATACAAATTATAAATGAAAATTCTGTTAAAATTCCCACATAAGGTAAATTGTTAAGTAAACATGGTATATCTATAGACAGTAGAAAACTGTGTTGCCTTTAAAATAAAATGTGTTTTAGAAGAATAATTTCATGAAGAAATTTTTTTTAAGGAAAGGTGCAGGCAGAAATGAAGGTGAGTACCCAAGCAGGTAGGAAGAGAGAGGAGTAGAAAGCATTTTGTTTATCTTATTTAGCTGTTCTTCTTGGCTGTTCCCTGGGGGCTGGGACACAAACCCGGGTCTGTGGGTTGGATGTTAATTGATCTCAACCTCTTCCACCAAGGCACTGAGAAATTCTCATAATGTACCTTTAAAACAAACAAAAAAGCAGATCATAAAAAGTATACTAGATTCCAATGCTGACTATGTACGTATATGCATGTATGTATATCACAGAATGTTAACAATGGTTATCTGTGTGCAAGAAATTATAGGTGATTTTTATTTTATCTTTATACCTTGACTTGTCTTCCCCAAATCTTTTCAAAATGTTCATGTATTAAATTTATAATCAAAAGGGGATTATTACAAGAAAACAAAAGTCATATGAATACTAAATGAGAAAGAAATAATTTAAGAAAATCTTTGTATGCAAGTCAAGATTCCCAGAACGTGGTTAGTACCAGATGTCACAAAGGCAGGAAGAGTTATTAGAATTATTGTTTTCCAGATCAAGATTCCCAGAAACATCCATTGCTGCCTGAGTACTCTCTGATTATTTAATACAACAATCCAAGCTCTTATTACTTAAGAAGGCTGACCATGATCTCTAGGAAAATACACATTACTTTATATTTAAGTTCTTCTAAAAACTGAAATGTCATCGCACCAAGTTTTATGGTCATTGCTATTGTCCACTGATTGTTTGTGAGGCTTGTACAGAAACAGACCCCCACGTGGACAGGAAACTGTCAAATAGCAACCTCACTATTTGGAACTTCAGGAAGACATGTCTCCATGTAACCACGATAACATCTGCTTCTAATTGAGATGATTTATCAAAGTGGCCATCAGCAGGAATGGGTCAGCAAATGTATAAATCTAGTACAAACACTTTCGGCTCTGAGCCTGGAAACATAATGTAGTCTGGTCTTGTTCCTGATATTAAGTAGCTAGATGATTGAATCCATGTAAATCAACCAATCTCTCAGTAACAAGCCTTTCCATCTGCAAAGTGAAATTAATATTAGATATCGATTGCCATTTTGTATCTCTCATCACAGGGATCCGGCCCCCTTACTCGTTTATTCTTCCAACATTAAATCAGTGACCACCAATGTCCAAGCATCAGGCCTCCAGGTGTCCTCCCCAAGTGTGACTGTCCCCACACACAAGCTGCATAAGGATTCCTGGGTCTAACTCTCCTCCTGTGCTCACTCAAGGGGAACATGGAGGCACAGGTGAAAAGCACAATAGGTGCTTGATACTTGCTGCATGTGTTAGAATGTGAAAGACTATAAAAGTTATATGTAACATGGTTCTCACCTAACATCTCCCTATAAGCTGAGAGCTCCCATCCCATATCCTCCAGATGGTCATCCTCGAAAATGAAGTTTCTTTCATTCTGTTTTGCATACTTTTGTTTATTGTCTTTCTTCACTTGGTTTTAGCTATGTAACTAGGACCTACTGAAGATCACAAGCAAATACACAATAATACAAATGTGGCCCCATAGGCCACAGCAGTCAAAAGTGGGATGATTTGATTTCTTTGCAAAAACCTTAGAAACACTTCTCTGGTCTCACCAGCAGGAAGAGAGAAGGCTAACCCCACCCTGCTCAAGGTCTAGCTACACAGGTGTGGGCAGACATCGTTGCTTTTCCCAGTGCAACACGGTAACTGCAAATAGCCATGACTTAACATTGCAAAGGAAGCATGGTCTTCAGATTTAAAAAAAAAAAAAAAAAAAAAAAAGATTAATATTGGGATCTCTGAATTCTCTGAGTTGTAGAGTTGGCAAGACCAGAGCCCCTTTTCTTGTAAACAACAGGGAAGTTTGATTTCGGTTCAAATGAAATACTAGCTGAGCACGGGCTTTCTTTACGTTTCTAGTAGGTGTCTGAAATGAGAAACATAGTAACTTGTTGGAAGTTTGCCTCATTTTTCCCATTTTTCTTTCTCAAGTGAATCCAATATAAGAAGCAATTCCCACACTGTAATTTTATAATCAGTAAGGACTCATCCCAATTATTTCAGAAGTAAAGGAGACTGGAGCAGAGGTGAAATGGCAACTTTCACATGAGTCATGGATATTAGTCCCCATAAGCAGGAAAGAATTCATGAAGTGATTCAGGCAGAACAATAGGAAACAAAAATGTATCACTGCTGGATGGTGACCAACATTAATCTTTATATGAAAAGAACTCATGAAAGTTACATGGTCAAGTTCAAAATAATATTCTATAGTATGCTATGTTACATATTATACTCTACGCTGTAAAAATACAGCCATGTGCCCAGCAGCATTGTTCACAGCAGCCGAAATGTGGGAGCAACCCAAGTGCCCAGTGATGGATAGATTAAAAAAATATGGTGAATATGCACAATGAAATATTATTCAGTCCTAAAAAGGAGAGAAATTCTGACACATGCTACAATATGAAATTTGAAGCATCTTGCTAAGAAAATTAAGCTAATCGCTCCAAAAAAAGTTGTATCATTCTACTAATAAAAGGCACCTGGAATAAAATCCACACAGTCAGTAGAATGGTGGATTCCAGGGACTAGGGGAAGGGAAATAGAGTGAGAGTTTAAAGGGTACAGACTTTCAGTGGAGAAAAATGAAGACGTTTTGGAAATGGATGGTGGTAATGGTTGTACAGCAGGAAAATGTATTTAATGCCATAAAATTGTATATTTTAAGTGGTTAAAATTGTAAATGTTATGCTAGATTTACCACGATTTTTTCAAGGTATTCATAGAACATATTTACCAAAAGTTAGAGTAATAAAGTCTTTTAACTGAGAAGGCTTCTGTAAACAAAGAACTGTGTTGCCTGTAGTGATATAATTACATCAGTTCATCTGCCTACTTTTATTTAAGAAGGTGAGAGGCGGTAAAATGACTGCCCACAGTGCAGGGCATTCTCTAGTCAAAAAGCAAAGAGGTTCTTTTCTCCTGCAAACTCAGAGCCTTCTTCTGCACATGAAGGCTGAATCTCTGATCTTTGCTGGGCTTCCTTACACCCTACACTACTATTCAATCACTTTACCATCAGGCAACGTGAGTGCCTAAAGTATACAAATAGTCCACTAAATCACAGTAGACATTATAAAGAGATGTGAAATATAACCCTGCCTTCTAAGACATACAAGAATACTTGAGACACATATGCAAAGATAAATAACAATAACGGATAGCAGTTAACAAGTTAGAAATCAACCTAATAACCCTGAGAAGTAAGAAACAGATAAATTGCAGGGCAAGGGTTAAGGAACATGGCCAAAGTTAGAGAGCAAGGTACAAGCATTAAATGTTTTCTTGTACTAATAATATCTACATTTAATGAGTCAGTTCTGTGCCAGGGACAGTGCCAAACTTTTAATATGGGATTATATCATCTGTATGAAAACATTTATTCCACATAAGAAACTGTCATGGTAGTTATTATCATTATCCAATGCTGCAGAAGAGAAAACCAAGTTTACTGAGGTCAAATAACTATTTGAGACACAGCATTTCATGGGAAATTTGTGTTCCCATCCAAGATCTACCCAGTTCTGTGGCCTGCACCATTAACTCCCATTCTCTAATGAACTTCAGTGTCATGCTCTTTATCTGATTTTTTTTGGTACCCTTTAAATACAACTTTGAATTGCCATTTAGCTATATGAAAAAATATAAAATATTAGGCAATTTTGCTTGCCAAGCATATAAACTATGTTAATCATATAAAATAAATGATATACATAGCTGGATACCCAGAGTCACATACAGATGAAAAAGAAAACAATAAAGAAAAGAAAAATCACAGGTTGTAATTTTGTACCGTACAATGACAATTAGCATTCCAGGAATCACCCCTGCACTAATTAATCATGGATGTCACTGATTGCTTTAGGACACATGGATAAGAAACTGCTTTTAATATCCAATTCCATATTAAGGATTGTCCTTTTCCTGATTCCAGGAGAAAAGAGAGGTATTAACCTCTTTATAATGACATCAATTTATTATAGCATATAGAGATAGCCTATGATTTCAAAGTCTGAGAGTGGATTTTAAAATGTGTCTGGAGATTGGTTTCTTACTTTGAAAAGATACACTCCATGGTCTCTGGATTCCTCCATATCACTACCAATAAAAGTGAGCATCATTCCACAAAAGCTCTTCACTCTCAGAATTATATCATTCGCAGCGATCACTAGAATATGCGGTTTGGGTCATTTTTGTAACAACAAGCATCTACTTGTGCTGATTCAATCGCAGATTTTCGGGCCAGATGCCCCATTGGCAGAGCCCTGGAGCCTCCCCTTCATTAGTTCTCCGCTCCAGCCACCCGAGCTAATTTCTTCCCCTCTTCTCTCCTGATCTGTCAGTTGCAAAGAGAATCAATCCAAAGAATAAACAAACCTTCCAGAATGATAAACCAGGTTGCTCTGAGATACATTTGGGAAGGGTCTACAGAGGTCTCAGCTTGAACTGGGCAAAAGGGTTGTCTTTCTCTGCCTCTGAAATCTTCCCTTGGGCAGGATTGAGAGCAAGGTGGAAAGAATGAGGCCACCGGAGAAAGGAAGAAAACAAGGAAACATTTGCTGCTGTGGAGAAAAATATCTTCTTGTTTTAAAATCTTCTATTTTTGTTCATATTTGGTTTAAGTACTTTTCCTGGTAAGTTTTTAATGTAACAGGACACAGACAAGACTTTAAAGGAACTAGACTTTGCGTTCACCACTAAGTGAGCGAAGAGGAAACTAATGTGGTTTATGTGTACATGGAAGCATGCATGTATTTGTTTTTAATCAGCCACACCGAATTTTAGCCCCAAAGGTTTCAAAGGTAGTCAATGATTAGGAGGAGATAAAAAAATGAGGACTGTTGAAAATATGCTACTATGTAATGGATTACTCTCTTGATAACTTTGCCTTAAGGTGAGAAAGACACAATGGGTCAGAGCCTGAAGAGAAGGGAACCCAACTTTTACTGAGTACTTACTGTGTGCACAGGTGACTCAGTTAAGGTTGCTTATTAACTCCTCCAAAGCAGCTTTAAAAAGTTAGTATTGTTTTCTCCATTTTCTAGTTGTGGAAACTGAATCCCAGAAAGGTTAACTTACCCAATGATCCATAGAAAGTAAATGGTAGAGATGGAATTCAAGCCAGGTGTTTCCACACTCACCCAGTAGGGGGAGGCTAATAAACAGGAAGAGAAAGCCAAAGAAGATGTCTGCTCATTAACTAACCACCAAGTAATTAAACATGATTTTTCTTGTTATGACTTTGACAGCTATTGGTGGTCATATAAAGCACTTAGAGGAGTTCTGGACATGAAGCCTGGCAAGATTAGGATGTTCTGGGACATATAAACACATAAGATTCACAATAATGACAAAACAAAGATTAATTAAAAGATTATTCTTTTTTTTTAAGTTTAAATATTTATGAAATCCATACTTAAGTTTACAAAGGAGTTCATATTTGATACCTTGCTCTTTTATTCTTAATGCAAAGGTTTTATTTAAAGAAAATTGATCAATAGAGAAACATGATGATGTATTAATAATAATCTTCATGAGTTAATCAGACCATAATTTCACATTTCAGCCAACACCTATAAACCAATGTCAACACATCCTAATTACAGGAGAAATCTACAGGTCAAAAGCCCTCTGTTGGTCACTGGACTCAAAGATAGAAACTTATAAAATGATAACTTGTGATAGAGCAAAAGTGGTCATAAGTTTGGTTTTTTACATTCTTTCCATGAAGAGTTGAACTAATGATCACACTTGGGCTAGGTTCCCCTAAATGTTGGTGGACTTGACCCTTTAATCACTAGAATATGGCAGAAGTGACTCTGTCCATTTCTGAGTCCAGGCATTACAAAGACTCTGTCTTAGAAACTTGTCACCACCTATTAGGAAGCCCAAACAGTCAATGGAGAATTTCAGGAAGAAAAGAAATGAGACTGTTGGCAGGAGAACCACCTGAGCTTCCAAGTGGTGACCAGGAGCAAGTCATGTGTGTTACCCCTCTTGGAAGCAGATCCTTTGACACTTGTTAAGTCACCTCAGCTAGTGCTGTATAGAGTAAAGATCAGCTATTCCCCCTGAGCCCCTGCCCAATCTGCCATAAATGGCAAATTTGTGTGCAAAATAAATGACTATGGTTGTTTTAAGTCATTGATTTTATTTCTTTTTTTTTTATTTTTAAAGAATAGGTAGGTACAGGCAGAAATGAAAGTGAGGCATGCCCTGGTGGAGCAATGGTTAAGTCAATTGCCTTTGAAGGACACAGGTCACATGGCCCTGGGTTTGAGACTCAGTTTGGGAGGAAACAACCAGTATGAACAACTAAATGGAAATAAAGTAAAGTGCTTCTTCCTCCTTTCTCTTTCTGCCTGCCTGCCTACTTGCCTTCATTGCTGCCTGCACCTTTCCTTAAAAAAAAGAAAGAAAGAAATGAAGGTGAATGGGCAAGCAGGAAGAGAGAGGAGAAAGAAACATCTTTATTTTATTTTTATTTAGTTATTTACACTGTAGATCACCCCAGGCCTGGGACTCAAACTCGGGGTATGTGGCTTACTCCTTCCGAGGTGGTTGACCTAACTGCTGCTCCACCAGTGCACATCAAAGCCACTAAATTTCAACATGAATTACAATGCAGTCATAGCACAGTTCATCTCTATTTTAATATTTAGAAAAATTTGAATTTACATAGAGATTTGTTTTCATCTTGCTTATTATCTGTCTCTCCCACTAGAGCATAAGCTGCATGGAGGCAGGAACTGCATCTGTTCCATTCATCTCTCTATACTCAGCAGTGTCTTGCCCAGGAGAGGAACTCTATAAAATATTGTTAATTGAATAAATAAATGAGAAAGCACCACCCTTGCATATTTGGCATTCCTTCCTTTCTCCCTAAGTTAGGGATCAAAACCATAAATTGGAATTATTTAAATTGTGGTTTTAGTACATTGAGGTTTTATGAAACAAAGGAACAGCAACCAAAAAAGATCAGCAACTCAGCAAATAGTAGACCCCACACACTGCACAGAGTCTCTACCCAAGAATTATAGTCACTGAGCATCAAATATCAAACATGGACAGAGTGTCCACCTCTAAGACAGATCTTCTCCATTTTCATCAGTTATTTCTCAAATGAAATGCCAACAAAAATGAAGAGCACAAAGGGGATTCAATGGACAGTGCTGGAGAACAACCATAAATTTGGTGGTGGGTGTGATATGTTATCATATATTTGATGAAGAGTTGAGTCTGTGCTTTGCACATCTAAAACTTACATTTTGTTGTAAATCAATGTTACCACAATTAAATTTTTTTTAAAAATAGAACAGAATAGAAATGGCCCTTGGACAAGTCACTTAAACTCTACGTTCTTCACAATTCAAAGTGCAAGTCACTATGTTAAAAAGTTATATTTTGTGGTCATCTTACCTAAAGCAATATAAAAGCTTAAGACAATCTTCATCAAAATCCCACTGGCATTTTTCAAGGAAAAAGAACAAAAAGATTTCATTTATATGGGCTATTCCATAGAACCTGATATCCAAAGCATTCATGAGAAAAAAAGAACAAAACCGGAGATATCACACTCCCAGATATTGAGCTATATTACAAAGCGATAGTGATCAAAACTGCATGGTACTGGAAATAATAACAGAGACTCAGATCAGTGGAATAGAATTGAATCACTATAAATAGACTCACTAATATATGGTCAGGTATTTTATAACAAAGGAGCCAGAGCATATGATAGAAAAAGGAAAACTTTTCAATAAATGGTGTTGGGAAAAGTGACAGTCACATGCATAAGAATGAAGCTAGACCACACTCTCTAACACCATATACAAAGATCAATTCAAAATTAATTAGAGACTTGCATGAAAGAACAGAAAACATAAAATACTGGGAAGATCGCATAGACAAGACATTCCATGATAGAGAAGTCTGGGGGATCTCAACTCCAGTGGCAAGGAAAACAAAAACAAAATAAACAAATAGGACTACATCAAACTAAAAAGCTTCTGCACAGCAAAAGAAAACATCACCAAGACAAAAAATTAACCAACTGATAGCAGGAGATATTTCCGTTCCATATATCTAAAAAATACTTAATATCGAAATATACAAAAAACTCATAAAACTCAACAACAGAAAAACAAATAATCCGATAAAAAGGGGCAGGAGAATTGAATTAAACATTTCTCCAAAGAAGACATAAAGATGGCCAACAGAAATGTAAAATGATGTTCTTTCTCAATTGTTATTAAGGGAAATGAAAATCCAAACAACAGTTAGCTATCACCTTACACTTGTGAAATTGGCTATTATTCAAAGGCCTGTGAACAACAAACGTTGGTGAGGATGCAGAGAAAAGGGAACATTCTTACACTGTAGATAGGAAGGCAAGCTAGTGGAACACTTATGGAAACTGGATGGAAAGTCCTCAAAAATTGAAAATGGAAATTGCATATGATCCCATCATTCCAAGTTTGGGTATTTATCCAAAAGACACAAAAACACTAACTTGCAGAGATATGTGCACCTCCGTGTGTATTATAGCGTTATTTACAGCACCCAGAATCGGGAACTACCTAAGTGCCCATCATCAGATGAACGGATAAAGAAGATGTGGAATATATACACAGTGGAACACTACACAGCCCTTAGAAAAGTTGAAATCCTGTCATCTGCAACAATTTGGATGGAACTCGAGGGGTCATGCTAAGTGAAATAACACAGAAGGAGAAAGACAGACACCAGATTATCTCACTTATATGTGAAATCAAGGAAACAAACCAAAGAAACAGACTAAACAAAAATCAATATTTGAATATTAACAATAGAACTGAGGTTACCTGTAGACAATTAAGCAGGGGTTGATGGCAAGCGGTGGTGGGGTTCAAAGGACAATGGGTGAAGAACTTTTTAAAATTTGGTGGAGGGCAGGGTATATAGTCATGTAATTGAAGAATAGGGAACCTGCACTTATAGGCTTATATTATTCTGCAAATCAAAGTTACCTCAATAAATATTTTAAAAAATTTGAGTCCTATTTTGGTGCATCATGGTGGCTTAGCAGTTAGGTTTGCAGCCTCCAGCCAGTGCAGTCAACATGCATCTCAGAGACCCAGGTTTATGACCTGTGCCAGGCAGAACAACCAAGATGAACAACTAATACATGGAAGCTTCCTTCTTCTCTCTCTTCTTGCCTGCCTGCCTGCTTGCTTCATTCTTGACTGTAGCTTTCCTTTAATAAATAAATAGATAGATGATAAATGGATTGATTAATTAAAATAAAGTCCTATTTAATATGTTTTTATATTTTTAAAATGAAATAAGAGTCGTGAAAGCATTTTTAATTGTAAGATGTAGTTTAGTATTTAGCACCATCGTTTTCATGAAAATTGAATAGTTAATACCTGTGAAGTCTTTAGAAAAGAACCTGGCACATAAGTGTCCTATACATGATTGTTTAAAAAAATAAATGGGATCCTTTTGCATCTGACCTCACTTCATACTACTCTCACCCTGGCTCATCACTTCTAAGACATATTGTCCTTCTTCCAATGAGTTAAGTTTTTCTCACCTCAGGGCCGTCGCACTAGCTGTCCCAAATGTCACTTGCTAGCATCTCATCCCATTCTATTTTCCAAAAGTCTTATACCTATATAAAATTATCTTACTTATTTGTGTCCTACTGCACTACCCACTAGAGTATAAACTTACAGGGAGAAGGGATATAGTCTGTCTTGTGTGTGGCTAAATACCCAGTGTTTAGAAAGCGTGGCATTTAGATGTTCAATATTCAGTAAATGAATGAATAAAGTCTCTCTTTTAGTCACCTTTTGGTGTGTTAATGATCCTTATGAAATGTGTTCCCAGTACAGTACTCAGAACATTAGTGATATCAGACCAAACTCATACAAATACTACTGATATCTATCAATGAAGCCAGAGACCAAATGAGCTATTTAAGTATCTACATACAGTCTTGACTAACATTATGGCTTTCAATTCAAATCCCTGCACCTTTTTCTATGTGCTACTCTGAGACGTGCTTCCCCCTTTCTATATTTATGCTTGTCCACACCTGGCTGGTGACTTTCACTGTTTCCTCACTGCCCACGCCTAAGACCAACATAGCAAATTAAAAACAGTACAGCACCATCAGCACAGGAACTGCCCCAGGCTCTGCCTACAACCTGCCTCCCCACCCTCTTCAAGACTTCTGTGTCACAGATCTCTATCTGGCCGGCTTTGTAGTTAGATGCTCCTCCCCTCTCTAACCCCTTTGTTTATTAATCTGCTCAATGGCCTAGCCAGCTCCTGGTTCAGCATCTCCCACCCAAGATATTGCCACTTTGCCCTTTACACCCTGAGTCCCCCATATCCCTGATATCTGAATACACTCCCAAAGTCCAGGCATCAGAACACAACCCTCCCTCATCTGGAAGATGAGAACCAGTACTACTGGTGTGACTGTGTTTGTATGTGTGTGCATTGGACCCAAGTGTGGAACTTTATATTTATTCCCATTGAAATCCATGTTAGATTTCACCTATTGTTCCAATATTTCCGAATTTTTATTTCATCATTCAATGCATTTACTAAACACATTCTGCTTCCCTTAATCAATAAAAAGGTGTTCAGTGTGCTGTGAATAATCTTATCCAAGTCACTGATAATCAATATTGAATAGTACAGACTCAAGACAGACTTTCTTTAAACATCTTCCAGGATGAAAATGGTCCTTTCATCAACAATTTTCAGGAACCGTGGTTCCATAAATACCATTTAAGCACAGGGTCATCCAATCCATATGTTCCTTAAAAATCGTAAAAGAATTTGCTGACTGCTTTACTGAAATGTGGTAGCTGTTTCCCCATGCAGTTCTAAAGCCATGCTTAGAGGCAGCGGAAGTATTGGAAGTATTTCTATGAAGGATGACCACCATTCACTTTACCGCCATCATCTACCCACCAGGAAAGAATGTCATCAGGCTCCAGGGTTCAGGGTGGTGTGTCCTGGCCATCTAGATTTAAAGAGCACTCTCTACCTGGAGCAAGCAATGCCTGTTCCGTATTGACAAGCTCTCCCGCACCTCTCAGAGAGCCACTGAGAATCCAGATGGATTCCCCTGCTTGCCGTGGTTGGATTTCTCCAGGACAGATTGATCACACACCCATATGGCTATAGTTCAAAGCAGTGAGTTAAGCAGCAAGGTGCCTGAGGGAGAGGATGTCTTTCTGCCACAGTGAGAACACAGGCACCTATAAACTTCCCAAACGCTACTACAATAGTGTAGGAATGGGGAAGTCACTTCAGGAAATTACTGGTATCTCTTGAAAGCATCTTGTGCGATAAAGGAAGGAAAGATAAAAGTAGGAATTACTTGTTGCAGAGAAGAATGAGAAGGCTGCCTTTCAACTGACTTTCCTGGCCTTCTATATCTAAAAGAGATGTACCAAAAAGCTGAGAGATGAGGAAAACGGCATACTAATTATTAATTCTATTATGACTACTTGTTTTATATTGATATTTTTGTTGATCTTTCTCATTGATTCTAAGATACTGGTAAACAATTGATACATCCTTTTTTCTAAAAGCTATCAATAGCCAAAGGAAAAGACTATTTTTCTACTGTTTGAAGATGTGTAGTATATTACAAATGCATCTTCTTACGTGGTCAACTAAATAATAACCATTTGGAGTGAGTAATATGAAAAATGTGAACAAAGACAGTGCAAAAATACTAAGAAAAGAATTTGTAGCAGACAGATTTTACCCCACTTTCAAAAGCATACCCAATTTAAACTTGCATAAAGTAGGACCACCCATTCTACAAGTTCCTAGAAAAAGTAACTATAGAGTTGTATGAAAAATAATCAATTTTTCCCTATTAACTGAGAAGTAGTAAGCATAGACTTTCTAATGACACAAACATGGAAGAATCATAAATGCCCAGTATCAAAAGCAGAAATCCACTTTTTTAAGTATCAACAACGAACACACTTCTGTTCATCTGTTCAATAAATATTCAGTGGGATTTACTACATGCAAAAATCTTCACAAATAGTTTGAGGGAAATGCTTAGACATCTTAGAAACCATTTTTCTTCTTCAGAGTTTGATATTTTTATAGAGACATGACAAACTCAAACATCTATAACAATGGAAGAACTGCTTATATTAGGGCAATGTTATTGTTAAGTTTATATCAGTTATCTATGGCTGTGTTACAAATTACCCCATAAACCAACACACATTTATTATCTCATAGTACCTGGGGATCAAGAATCTGGGCTCAATTTAACTAAATTATCTAATTAAGGGTTTCTCACAAGGCTGCAATCAAAGAACTAGCTAGGTCTGGGTCATACCTGAAAGCTCAACTGGAAAATAACCTACCTGTCAGTGCATTCATATGGTAGAATTCAATTCCTTTTGCATTTTTGAACTGAGAGGCTCAATTTCTAGTTATTTCTAGCTTCTGACTGGAGGCCAGATCCTGTATCAGATTCTTGCCATGAGGGCTTCCCAAACAGTAATGCATCAAGCCAGCAAGGAAAAGTATCTGCTGATGCAACTTTAGTCACGACCTCTGTAGTCTGGTCACAGACTGCCATCCCCACATTCATCACCCCTGCAGGTAAGCAAAGGAAAGATTATATAAAGCGGTAACTATCAGGGGTTATCTTAGAAACCACCTACCACAATGTTTAAATATGAAAAAAAAAAAAAAAAAAAAAACACAAATACTTTAAAAAAAAAAAGTGGTACCCATTTAGGTTTTGTCAACTTTTCCTCCCAAAGGAGGAAAACAAAAACAAGAGGAAAAGAAAAAAAATGTTGATAACCTTCGCTACCCGCTTGGTATTAGAAAGACAAGGACCTCAATTGTCCTAGAGAAGCCCTCAGATGGGGGAAAAAGAAAACAGAAAATGATGGTGGAAGGAGTAAGCCTTTTTTCTGGGTGCTGCTTACATCAAGCACTATAGGCCCATGACCCATCCAGACAGTTCAGCAAATCACCCCCATGGACTTGGCTACCTACTAACTATGAGAAATGGAAGCAGTTCATTGCATTGTTTTAGAAAAGTAAATGTTTGGCTTAAAAAATAGCAAAAGTTCTAGACACCCTACAAAACCATCAAGGGAAAGAAACCATCTACTTACTTCTTAAACTTAGGGTAGTATGTTCTACCTAAAAAGACATGTCATACCAAATTTTCATTATTAAAAAGGCCATATATGTACTCACCATTCCTTAATGCTATCAGTAACTGAAGCTTCTGAAAACAAAAATGTAGAATCCCTATATTTTCATTTTGTCTTGCTCTCTTTTATTTAAATAAGCAGTACAACATTCTGTACCTTATACATGTCTTCTTTAAAATTTTTATTATAAAAGCTAGCCTCTCCATTACATATGTTGCTTTCAAGTATCCTAGCATATACAAGGGATTAAGGTGGCGGTGAATGGATATGACAAGCTATATCCACAGTAGGAAGCTGAAACCAACCACATCTTCTTTCTTCCTTAAAGGAAAGTGTACAAAGCAGCATTTGTTTCTCCCCTTTTCTCCTACACTGAGGCAAACAATTGAATGTTCTATGGAACATACTAATAGAACATCATTGCTATGACTTTACCAGTGATCTACTAATGTCAGGTTGCCATTTAGGCATTTTATCTGGGTATGAAAGAAGAAATTCTTCTATTAGCTCCCCTTTCTCTAATAGTACCCAGAGGATGAAGATTTTATCTTCACAGAACAGTAAATCTTGGATGTTCCTTTATACTTTGACAAAAAATGATGAAATTCAGGGATCAGTGGCTAAGAAGCTACGATCAAGAAAAATGAATTGACCAAGACTTATTTCAGCCACTGAATAGAACCTAAATTTGTAATCGCTACCAAGATTTAGTGAATGGAACCTATTTTCTGTAATGTTCCCTTTAATTATCATATGTAAAAATTTTATTTGCCCAATTTCTCCCTTTTCTGTTCTTCCAATATTTCTCCTTTCTCTTATCCTGACAATCTTTAAAACAAAATTTCCCCCTTCCTAAAGAGTTATGATATCATGTGGAGGCTGTCACTTAGAGTCATATAGAAATGTCAATGTGTCCTCTCAGCTCAAGGTTCAAGATGTAGGTATCAGTATTAAGTTTCCTCAGTTATGACTCTACCGTGGGTCCAGAGTTAAGAGATTCTCCCATATTTGACTCAGTTTTCTAACTGCATGTGGCACCTGCATTTGAAGGAGTAGAAGGAGAAAGAAGATATTAAGCACATCAGAAAGACATTAGCAGGAAAGACAACAGGTATACCGGATTCCCCTTAATACAGCAAATTTAGTTATAACCGTGGATCCTAAGCTTAGCACATATTAGCACCATCTCAGGAACTGTTCTAAATCCTGATATCCCACCAGGTCCAGACCTATTAGGTCAGAGCCTCAGGAACTAGGACCCAGGATGTTCTTTCAAGAAGGCTCCCAGACAGATTTGTTCCTCTTCCACTAAGACCAGTTCCCCTTCAATATGCTTGAAAAATCTTTAGATGATTGTAAAGTGCAGCAAGTTTGAAACCACTAAGTTAGGACCATTTCATTTTACTATCTAACCAAGTATGGCATTTTGAATCAAGTTTACCTACTTGAACACAGATGCTAACAATTACTTAGCCTTAAATTCTGCACATTTCAACAAACTTCACCAGTACTTAGCACCAAGCAATTAGGAGATGGGAATGCAAAATAAATATGGTAAATTGTGCCTTCCAGAACCCTAGAGTCTGGGAAAGGAGACAAATAAATGCTGCTGATACAATGTGGTTAATGCTTTAATAGACAATGAACAGTGACCTCAGTAGTCTAAAAAGAAGTACTTTGTTCAAGGTGATAGAGACCAGGAAAAGGAATGAGAAGAATAACCATAAAATAACAGCTTGCTGACAATAACTAACATTTCCAAATTTGCCATGTATAGAGGGTCTTTTAGGTAGAGGGACCAATTTGAAGGAGCCAAGAGGTGCGATGGTCCATGATGAACAAACTCAAGAGTATAGAGTAAGATGGGAGAGAATGGAAATAGGGCCAAAGTAGAAGGCGAGGCCCTGGTTAGAAGGCAAATGGCAGGCTGTACCAAATGGTTGAGTTTTATCCCAGGAAAAGGGCACCTGGAATGTTCAGAGGAGTGCTGGCATCAGTTCTTCATTTTAAAGAAATCATTCTG
Source organism: Solenodon paradoxus (assembly GCA_004363575.1). Classification (NCBI taxonomy): domain Eukaryota; kingdom Metazoa; phylum Chordata; class Mammalia; order Eulipotyphla; family Solenodontidae; genus Solenodon; species Solenodon paradoxus. The sequence continues at coordinate 328,582 of RJWH01000179.1, read as the reverse complement.
ACAGCATCTTATCTGATGGCTAGCCAGAAGGAGGTCAAAAGAGAAATAACAGCGACCAAACTAAGACAGTGGCAGGAGGAAGAGAGGAGAGGGCTAGCCAGATATCTAAGAAACAGGAGTGGGCAGCTAACTCAATGTGCCCTGACTTTCTGAACTGAGCAACAAGATGGTACATTAAGAGAAGAAAGAATAAGGGATATTAATGTCCCAGAAAAAAGTGACATCTATCTCTGCACCTTCTTGGAAGAACTTCATGATTATCCTAGGTATAATATTTGACTGATACCCAAGGGTCTTGAGACTCAGTAGCTCTCACAGAGAGCTAGGCTGATATCTTCTCATTCCCTTGACTCTCAACCCATACAGCCATTTGGGGTGGTTGCTGGGATTCTTGATTATATTTTAGGATGATTACCTTTTTTTCAACTAGAACTCAGATGAACCCAAGGAAAATTCATCTTTCAATACCTTCTGGAACATGCTTTACAGTCCACCCCTGACCTCAGTGTACCAGGACCCAGGGCTCCTGTGGTCCTCATCCAAAGAGAGTTCTTGTCTCTATTCTTATCCCTAGACCTGGGGACATAGCAGCAATCTATTAGGCTGTGGGTCATAGCTGGATGCATGTAGTTTCTACAGTAGTACTTGGCTCTGACAGAGAAGGAGAATGGGAAGTTTGGAGACCATACATTTAAAACTAGATCATTCTCCAAAGACTGGTTCTCTGGAGACAAGTTTCCTTGAAAACTGGATCAGACGACTTCAGGCCAGTCAGATACCCTGTGACTTGAAGGGTCTCACACCGCTCTCTCCTTGAAGGAAGCAATGAAAATGGTAATTTAAAGTGCTAGAAAATTAACTACTCACAAAATTTCAGGCTTTAAGATTTTGTGACCACGTTGGGATATTTTGTCATTTTTTATTAATTCTGACGAATGCTTAAAATTTTGTCACGATAGAGAACAGCAAGCAGGCCTTGTTACCCTGACATTATTCACACTTGCTAATGATTAACTCCCTTTGACACTGTAGTACTGTAGACGACAGACTTGAACAAACAGCTTCAGGGGGCACAGAAATGAGTTACACGAGACTGGGCCAACTGACTTGGAAGAGCTCCAGTGCTGTTTCCCTAGTTTAGACTTGTCCTGAGGGGCATTTCCATTGGGGGACCTGAAGTTCTGGAATTCCTTCCTCTTCCTGGTTCAACAAAACTCTAATTTATTGACCTGCGGGGCACAGTGTAAGACATCTGTTAAGTTTGGCATTTCCTTGACCTGTACAGAGAATTCTGTTGAGTAAAAAAGATTTGCCTCTTTTAATTCCAGATTTTGTATTTACGATGGACATGTATCCAGGCTCTGATCTAGAGAGGTACCTTTTTATATACCCAGGAAACAAAGCATGTTGTTTCTTTTTATGAAAGCTGCTCCCCTTGGGATATTACCTCAATGCATTCATCTCTTTCAGTGTGACAAAACTTATGATAAATAACCAAGAATACTTCTTTCATTGTATAAGGGGAAGAGAAGAAAATTTATTGATCAGCAAATTTTTGTGCTTTGCAGGGAGAAAATCAGTCCTGCAAGAATGTTAGAAAATTCCTCTAGACAAGCCAAACCATTGTTTTATGAGCATTGCCTAATAGCTCAGTTCACCTTGAATGAAAAAGATAATGAAACATAAACAAGCTTTGGAACCCAGAAAAAAAGAAGAGAAACACTTACAAGGCTGTCACCCTGCTTACACTTCAGTCAGCAACTGATCACTGGGTATTGCTTGCAAGGTCTGGCAACACATTTTCCACTCTAAATGAGGGGTACCTTTGGTAATACTTAGGGGTCCCTTTGGTAATACTTAATAATATTTCATCTCTGCCTATCACCTGCCTTTGCCACAACAGGAGAGATCCCTGGGATTTAAGCTGAAAGAGGTCGGGGGTAGGATTTCTCTAGTTCTTTTGTCAGCTAAAGAGAGGTGGGGAACTAGCAAAGGGGCTGCTGAACTCCCAATCCCCCCCCTTTTGTCAGGAACAAGCTCCCCTAACATGAAAAAATACAACAAAAAAAACCAAGCTTTTATCCCAAAATAAGAGATTTCTCTTTTAGTATATCCAGATCAAAAGGGGAAATAATTCCAATTTGTTTATAGAAAAAGTAGACATGCCCTGGGGTTACGATGAATTGAGATCTAGGTTTCATGTGGGATTTGAGCCTGCACAGCTTACAATAATGCTAGACTGTTTGCAATGTCTTTAATACAATGTCCTCAGACCTTTCAAAGCTAGTATAATTGAAAATTGTAGGCAAGAAAAGATTAAGCTGTTTGATCAAGAATAGAAAGAGTTACATTTTCATTGAAGCTTAAGAAGAGCCAGGAAGTTGAAAAAGATGGCAAAAAAGTAGATTCGAATTTTTAGGAATGAACACATAACACTAAATAATGTGTTTGTGATCAAATCATCTGAAATATGGATTATATCAAGGTATGATAAGAGGAGGCAGGCATTTTTTTTCTGTATGAAAGTCTTAAAGGACAAGAAGATTATACATTCTTCAACAAATATGTGAATATATATTTTAACATTTTTTCTAAAGCATGAGCTAGAAGCCGAAAAGAAATGGAGCCTATAGCACATTGAGTTACTAACAATAATAAAAAGTATTAAACTTGGTAGATGGGTAAAATATGCTGCCCCAGTGGGCCATTGTCTTGTAGATTTCCAGCAATGAGATTGAAAGTGCATTGACCTGCCCATAGTATTTTTTCTAAGAGCAAGTGCAAGACTATACAATCTAAAGATAGAGAGCATGGCTAATAGGCACCTGCCCAGATCTGAGCCATCAGATTGGTTTTCATGGGCATCCTTAATTACACCAGAATTACCCAGCAGAACAAAACAGGACATTCCCTCTGTCTCATGTGGTTTTTGCTGATCAAATGCAAACTAGTGCCAGGTTCTTCTTAAGTAGTTTAGCCTAAACCCTGTAGCCATTTGCAGTGGTAAGAAAAGATGTGAAGCCAAGCTTCATCTGACTTTAAGAGTTGTTTCAGCTTTTTATGTTCTGCTCCAAATAGCAAGTTTTACAAGGGCAGTGACTGAAGAATTAAGGTGAGATCAAATTTTCTTTGCAAAAAGAATGAAAACAAGAAAGAATCTGATTATTGTGGGAAATTTATTCTTTTTACTTTTTTAGAGCAGCAGGAAGTGAGAAAAGGAAGAAGCATTTCTTTTTTAAGAAAAGAAGGGAAAAAGAACACCTTTATTTATTTATTTTTGATTGTTCCCTGGTCTGGCTCAAGAACCTGGATCTATGGACTATTCATGGTCTAGTCCCCAACCAGAGGCTTAGTGCCTAAGCCATTAGTGCATGCCATATAGGAAAATATTTACATGAAAAATCCACAGTTATAGTTTTTGTTAGGGCTGTCAATAACACAGACTGGCTGACTTAAACAATAGATTTTTACATTTCTGTAGGTAAAAAATCCAAGATCAAGCATCAGTAGGCTTGCCTTCTCCTGAGGTTTCTCTTCTTGACTTGGAGATGGCCATCTTCTCCCTGTATCTTCACATGGCCCTCCCTCTGTACCTATATGTGTCCTAATACCTTATTCTTATAAAGAATGTTAATCACCTCTTCTTATAGAGACTGAATTAGGGTGCACTCTAATGATACAATGGTACTTAATTACCTCTGTAAAGACACTATCTCCAAACACAATAACATCTTAAGATAAACAGGGTTTAGAACTTCAACATATCAATTTGGTGGAACCCAATTCAGCCCATAACAACAGTTAAGATTGTTAATATACCTACCAGGAACTATAAAGAAGATAATCACAGACACATAAACTTGAAAAACTGAAAGCAAATTCTTTGAAAGCAAATTCATGCAATCTGCCATGCATGAAGCTAAAAATTACCTGTACATGAAACTGAAAAATTCAAGAGCCCTGATTCCCCACTCCTTAACTCCCAAAAATCTTTAAATTAATCCCTGGAGTTATGTTAGAGAGTTTCTGAGCTAAACAGGGACACGAAGAATCATGCTGCATTGTTTCTCTAGGAAAAGAAAATAAGAGTTAATCGATCTACACAGATACCTTCTTATGGCCAATTAGAAACAAGAATAGAACATAGCACATAGTGCCTGGCATGTAAAAGTCCCCTCAATAAAGGTTACTATTTTATTTGAAACAAATATGAGCTTACATTATAATCAGTGGTGAAATACTGAAAGCTTTCCCTCTGAGAAAAAAAACAAGGATGTCCATTCTCACCACTGTTACTCAAAATAGTATTGGAAATTCCAGAGAGAGAATTAGATTAGAAAAGAAAAAGAAATGAGGCATTCATATTGGAGGAAAGAAAGAAGTAAAACTATCCCTGTTTGCAGATGATCTGATAATAGACATAGAAAACCCTACAGATTACACTAAAAAAACTACCAGAAACTAAATGAGAATAGTAAAGTGGCAGTCTACCAAATCAATACATAGAAATATTTTGCATTTCTATATGCAAAGAATGATCAGAAAAAAATAAAAATAAAAAATAATCCTGCATAAAATTGCATCAAAATAATTAAATACCTTAAATTTAACAAAAGAGGCACAAGACCTATACAATGAAAATTCCAAGACAGTGTTAAAAAAAAGACGAAGGCACAAAAATATGTGTTCACGGAAAGGGAGAATTATATTGTTAAAATGGCAATCTTACCTAAAGCAATATACAGAATCAATGCAATCCCTATTAAAATTCTAATGACATTTTGAAAGAAATGCAACAAATAATACTAAAATTTATATGGAAACACAAAATCCCATAGAGCTAAAACTATCTTGAGAAAAATAAATAGAGGCATCACATTGCCCAGTTTCAAACTACTAAAAAGCAACAATAATTAGAATGCTAGGATTCTGGAATAAAAATAGACATACAAATCAATGGATTAAAACTGAGATTCAGAAAATAAACCCACACATAAATCAACAGTTAAGCTATGGCAGAGGAACCATGATCATATGATGGAGAAAGGAATATCTCTCCAAGAAATGGTGAGAAAACAGGACAGTTACTTGCAAAAGAATGAAATTGGATCTTTCTCCAACTCCATACAAAAAAAAAAAAGATAAAATGAATGAAATACTTGGATGTAAGGCCTCAAACCATAAAATACATAGCAGAAAACATAGGTAATACATTCTTGTGACATCATCATTAGAAATGTCTTTGTAAACTTGGCTCTAGTAGCAAGGAAAAAATTAAAATAAAAATGAATAAACAAATGAACTACATCAAGTTTAAAAAAAAACAGCAAAAGAAACTATCAGCAGACTTAAAATGCAGTCCATTGAATGGGAGAAGATACTCACACATCATACATCCATCAAGGAGCCAATATCCAACTTACTCAAGTTAATTACAACAACCAAAAAATTATAACAGAATTTAAAAAATGGGAAGATCTATATAGACACTTTTCCAAAAATAACACACAGATGATTCATAGGTACATGAAAAATGTTTATCTTCACTTATTATTAAAGAAATGCAACCCAAACCCGATGAGATATACTCTGATGGCTCAGGTGTTAAGTGTGCCTGCGGAGCAGTGCAGCATTAGGAACCAGGCCTGTGGCCCAGAGTGGGACGCCAACTAAAATCAATGACTAAATAAATAAAGTGCTTCTTCCTCCTCTCTCTTCTTTCATACCTGCTGTCTGCCTGTTTTAAAAAAAATAATGAGATATCATCTCACATCTTTGAGAATGGCCTACATCAAAAAGATTAATAAGAAATGTTGGTGAGAGTGTGAAGAAAAAAGAAACCCTCATACATTGTTAGTAGAGATGTAAACTGATTCAGCCATTTTGAAAACAGTATGGAGATTCCTCCTAAAAGCAGAATTACTATATGATCCGGCCATCCTACTTGTGGGTATCTATCTGAAGAATATGAAATCCTTAATTCAAAGTGATATGTTTACCTCTATGTTAACTTCACTACCATGCATAGTAGATAAAATATGGAAGCAACCTAAGTGCCCATTGATAGATGACTAGATAAAGCAGTGGTCTATTTGCACAATGGACTATTATATAACTATAAAAATGATATTTTATCACTTACAGCAAAATGGAAAAAACTCAAGAGGATTATTGTATAAAGTGAGATAAATCTGAGGAAGTAAATATTGGATGATTTCATCTGTATATTCAGTATAAAGAAACAAGCAAACCAGCAGAATTTAACAACAGAACTGAGGTATCAGAGGGGAAGAGAGTGGAGGTGAAAGCAAAGGTGAAGGAGGTCCAATGATGATGTGACGTTTTTTCTTAAAATATAATATGAAAGGTTCGACCAGAAAAAGGAACAAAGAAAGAAAGAAGAAAAACACCAAGCTAGGGCAGTTGGCTCCCCATGGAAGTTTTGATGCAAATGCAATCATCTATTATGTGAAGTGGATAGGAGAGGAAAGTAGTCAAAGCATTCTTGGTGGCATACAGATTTAATTCTTTATGCTGGGAGAATTTTAAAAGGACTGGCAAAAATTCTAGGAGCAGAGCCTGATGGAGCTGAGCTGGAAGTTAAATAAACATTTGTCTTCTGAATGGAATAAAAAAGAAAAGGAACTCAGAAAAGCTATGCCCTCGCAGGGTCCAAAGACTGAGACATATTTGCTTCCTTCCATGCTTCCTCTTTTATTACAAATTGATTAAATAAACATGTAACCAGCATCTAAATTCCAGGAATCATGTTAGAGACTAAAGACAGTGTCTGTCTTGGCAATCACATTCTAAAAGGTGAGGCAGATAAGCACATGGCTAACCAAGTAACAGATGCAGGCTATAAGGAAATGTGATAGTTATTTTTATGTGTTAATATGGCTGGGCCAAGGTGCCTAGAAATTAGTCAATATTATTCTGGATGTTTCTGTGAAGGTACTTTTTGGGTAGTTTTAACATTTAAATTAGTTGAGATAAGTAAAACAGATTAGATTCCATAATATGCTGAGCTTCATTCATCGCCTGAAGGTCTTAAAGAATAACTGACATCATTCAAACAAAAAGGAGTTCTGCCAGCTGATGGAAACTCTTCTGTCTGCAGCCTGCCTGCCTATCCCCATCACTCCACCAAATTTTGAAGTCACCAGCCTTAACAACTGTATGAGTCAATTGCTTAAATTAATCTCTCTCTGTAGATATATATGTGTGTACATATATACATATATATGTGTATCACACATGTATACATGTACATATACGTACATATACGCACACATGCATGTACACACACCCTATCAGTTCTCTCTGGAGAATTATGGCAATACAGTAGGCTTAAGTTTTTTTCTTGATTATTTTTCATTTGATTAAAACAACATTGCATCATTATATAGGTTGAAAATGTGCATCATTGTAAATCAACATCTATATATAATACATCAAGTTTACCACCACGTTCCAATTCTCCCTTACCATACACTGGATCCTTTGGTGGGTAAATTGGGTGGGATTCACTTTTTTTTTAACTCTCCAAAATTTGCAGAAACTTTCACAGAAGAACTGACTTCTGAGTTTGATTTTGAGAAGAGAATACTTTCTAAAACCATCCTATTGTAGATTTTACTAGAGGCTAAGCTAAGGGCCAGCTTTTCTAAAGGTAGTTTTAAACAACCAGAAAAATATTTCAAAATCCAAAGATCTCTAAAGATTGTCATTAATTATTTTTTCCATTTTGACAATCATAAACATTAATAAATATAAACTTTGCATCATCTACATAACTATATATTATAACACTCATGTCATTGTCACATCTACTATTATATTTATGCCTATGAAAAGTTTGAAAGTAATGACATTAAAAAAGGATCTACAAATCATACAAAGAGAATTTAGATACATCATAGCATAAGTTTTGTTGGACTTCCCAGTGCATGCATATAAATATGTGTGGATGTATATGGATATATATATACACAGATGAATTTATTCACATGGTTTAAAAATATTTTGATATCTCAATAAATCTAGACAATAGATTAAACTAATGTAGAAATACTTCACTTACAGACATTTAGAAACACTGCATGAAAATTGAATCATTAAGCCTTGAAAGAAGAAAAAGAGAGAAAGAGGCAGAGAGACAGAAAGAAGAGAAAGAGAGAGAAGGGAGGAAAGAAGTAGAAGGAAGGAGGAATAATGGTTGACTATTTCTGAAGGCATAAATCATCAGATTAAAAACTTTGTATCTTAAACAGAGTAAGTAAAATAAAAATAGCATATACCAGTATGAAACAAGAAAGAAAAATATCTTAAAATTTGCTAGAGTAAAAGAACAGATAAGCATAAAAGAAAAAATAGACAGCGACGTGACTCCTCTATCATGAAAGTAGAGGCCAAAAGACAAGAATACAATGAAATTGCTTCAAAGTACTAAAATAAATCTAGAATTCAATATCCACCTAAGCTATCTATCATTCAGTAGTGAGGAATTAAAAGAAAAAATATTTTGAGGTCAATAATGAAAGGGCTTACTATTCACAAAATCTCAATTAAAGGACCCCAAATTCCTCAAAACATATTAAGCATAAGTGAAATGAGTCCAGAAATAAGCCCACATCTATGTGATAAAATAATATTTGACAAGGGAATCAAAAATACTAAATATGGAAAGGATGGTCTCTTCAATAATAGAGATGAGTTATTTATTATTACCGGGCTGTCATTTGCAAAAGAGTGTTGAACCCCTCTCTTATGTCACTAACAAAAATTAGTTCAAAATGGAATAAAGATTAAAATGTAAAACCTGAAACTAGGAAAACACCTAGAAGAAAACATAGGATTAAAGTTCCTTGACATTGGTGTTGGCCACAATTTTCTGGATATGACACCAAAAACACAAGCAACAAAAGCAAAACTAAGTAATATTACCTAAAACTTAAAAGGCTTCTAAATAGAAAAAAAAAAAAAATCAACAAAATTAAAAGCCAACATACAAAAGGGATATATTTGCAAACCATATCTCTGATAAGGGGTTAATATCCAAAATATATAATAATAAACTCATATAATTCAATAGACAAAAGCCCCTGAAATCTAGTTTTTTTTATTTCATATTTGAGATAGCTCTGATTTACAAAACAATATAAGCTTTCATGTGCAGGTTTGTCATTCCTCAACAATAAGACAGTATAAAACACTCACAACCAAATTCCCAAAATTCCTTTACCACTGTCCATTGGACTCCAAATCACTTGCTCCTGTCCCCACCCACTTTCCCACTGTTAACCTCAGTTCTATTGCTAATTTCTAAGGGTTAGTTTTTATTTTGCCTCTTTCTTTGCTTTGTTTCTTTATACTCCACACATGAGTGAGATATATGACATTGTTCTTTCTCATTCTGACTTAATGTCACTTGATACAATCCTCTCACAAAGCTTTTAGGACTATATAATATTCCATTCTGTGTCTATACCATATCTTCCTTGCCCATTCATCTGACGGTGGGCGCTTAGATTGTTTCTAATTTTTGGCTAATAACAATCCAGTTTTTAAATGGCAAGGGACCTGAATAGACATTTTTCCAAAGAATACATATAAATTGAAAACAAATACATGAAAAGATACTCAACATTACTAATTATCAAGGAAATGCAAATCAAAACCACAATGAATAATTATCTCAGAACTGTTAGTATGGAAGAAAAGCAATAACAAGTGCACTGATGATGTGGAGAAACACTTGTGCACTATTGATGCAAATATAAGTTGATATAGCCACTGGGGGAAATAATATAGAGGTTCCTCAAAAAAATTTTAAATAAAACTGCCATATGACTCAGCAATATAGATATATATATATTCAATGGATAGGAAATCATTATTCCAAGACATATCTGAATTCTCATATTCATTGCACATTATTCATAGTAGCAAATATATGAAAACAATCTCATGTCCATCAACAGATAAATGGAAAATGTGATGTGTGTGGATATGTGCATTCATGCATGCTTGTATGTGTGCATGTGTGCATGTGTGTGCATGCGTGTGTGTGTGTATGATAGAATATCATTTACCCTAAAAAATAAAACAGAAATCCTGCCATTTTGGCATTTGGCAATATGGATAGATGAATCTTGAGGTTATTATGTTAAGTGAAATAAGTCATACAAAAAAAGATAAATATTGTATAATTATCACATACATGGAATCTAAAAAAGTCAAACTCAGAAAGAGAGAATAGTGATTGCCAGGGACTGAGGTGTGAAGGATATGGATAGATACCAGTCAAAAGATACAAACTTCCAGTTGTAAGATGAATAAGTTCTTTAAGTAGATATCTTCCCAAAGAGGACATCAAATGGTCAACAAGCATATGGAAAGATACTCAAAATCACAAATCATAAGGGAAATGCAAATAAAAATCACAATGAGATATCACCTTACACCTGTTAGAATGACCACCATCTAGAAGACTAAAAACATCCGTGCTGGTGAGGATGTGGTGAAAGGGAACCCTTATATACTATTGATGGAAATGTAAATTATTTCAATCACTATGAAAACCAGCATAAAGTTCACTCAAAAAATTGAAAATAAATATATCGTGCGATTCCACTTCTGTATATATACCCAAAGGAAGAGGAGTTTGATGAGTTCTCTGCACTCCCATGTTTATTGCTGCATTATTCACAATAGCCAAGATATAGAAATAACCTAAATGCCATCAAGAGAAAATAGATAAAAAAGATGTAGTGTATATATATATATATGTATATATATATGTATATACATATATATATATATATACACACACACACACACAATGGAATAATATTCAGCTTTGAAAAAGAAAGTTCTGCCACTTGTAATAACATTAATAGAATTGAACACACTATGCTAAGTTAGATAAATCAGGGAAAGTCAAGTATTGTATGATATCACTTATATGTGGAATCTAAAAAAGTCAAACTTGTAAAACTACACCAACCAAAAAATAAAACAGTACTTACCAGGGAGAGCGGGGTCAGAGATAGAATGATGATGTTTAAGGGTACAAACTTGTACTGACAACGAACTTGCAATGAGTATTACTGTAGAGATCTAATGTACAGTATACTGAATACAAACAATAACATATGCATGATGATGAATTTTGCTACAATGGCAAGCTGTACACCTTAAATTTATACGACGTTATAGGTCAAATTTATCCAATTCTAGAAAAAAGGATAAAAAAGAATGAATAAGTTCTTGATATCTAAAATACAGCATGGCAAACATAGTTAACAATACTACACTGCACATTTGAAATTTGGTGGGCATAAACCTTAAATGTTCTCAAAAAAAGAGGGTGTGAGCTAATTATATGAGATGATGTAAGTGTTAACTGATCTTACTGAAGTAATCATTTCACGATATATATGTGTATCAGATCATTACATTGAACTTACGTTACATACGATGTTATTTCAATTATATCTCAGTAAGGCTGGGAGAAAAAATAAGGAACAAAGTCATCAATAAGCATGTGCAAATATTTAAATAAGCAGTGACTTTATAAAATATGAGGAAATAATAGCATATGATAGGAGAGGGTTGATTTTAAAGCACTATAAGATCTTTGTATTTAAAAAAAATGGTGGCAATATAGAGTATGTCTAGAGTTGGTCTGGTCAAAAGGCCATTTAAAATTTTAAGGATAGTTATTAAAAGAATAAAAACAAATTTAAGTAGCAAAAGTGATAAAGAGAAGTAAAGAAAAAGAAGACAGAGAGCACAAAAGGATATGGTAATTACAATCCAACTATATGGATCAAATTCAACAGTTAAAAGACAGAAACCCTCAGACTGAATAATTTCCATAAAAGGAAATACAAGGGGGTGGTAAAACAAGAGAAATAATATCACAAAGCCAAAAAGAGAATTCTAAAATGCAAAATATAGGGCATTCTCAGGAAAATAACTTGTTTCTGAAATAAGTCAATAGCATGAAAGAAAGACAAATTGCTCCACGTGAGAGAACTAAGAAACATAATCACATAAATACTTTGACCTTACTTAGATTCTGATGTAAATTACCAACTGTAAGAAAGCATGAAAATATTAGAGGAGTCAAATTATATACTGAAAATTATATATCAAAGAATGATCATTACTTTTGCTGGAGATGATATTTTGTTATATTAAAAAATATTCTTATTATTTTGACAGGCCCTGATGAAATAGTGGTTAGGTGCATTGCCTTCTGGCTCAGAGTGAAGTCCATGTATATTCTAAGGACTCAAGTCCATGTTCCCAGGCCAAGGGGAATGATCAGGATGAACCACTAAATAAAAATAAAAATGCTTCTTCCTCCTCTCTCTCCCTGCCTGCCTTCCTGTTGACTTCATTCCTGCCTGTGCCTTTCCTTTAAAGATAAAAAAAGAATTATTTAGTGATGCAAACAAAAGTACATAATGTGAAGTGAATGATATCTAGGAAGTGCTTTAAAATATTTCTGCAAACAAAGCAAAACAAAAAGACAGCAACATGTTTAAAGGGTTAGGGAACTAAAAATGTCAAACTCATAAAAAAAAAAGTAAAATGGTAGTTACCAGATAAGGGTGGGGCGGGGGGTGGGGGATGTGTGAGGAGAAGTGAACGTGTTTAGGGTGGAACATACTACATGCAGTAATTGAGTCATAGAGATCTAATGCACAATATTATGAATATAAATGACAATACTTTACTATTATTATGTAACATGGTAAACACTGCCACAAAGGCAATCATAGTACAATATATAAATACATCAAAGCACCCCTTAAATTTACACAATTTAGTTGTCAAATATATTTAATTTTTAAAAATGTAGGGGAAGAAAATGTTATAAAATCTTGGTAATGTTGAATCTGGTTAATGAGAATATGGGAGTTCCCCGCACTAGAATCACTCATGTTGAATAAATTTTTTAAAGACATCATTTAAATATAAGCTGTTTGTAAAAACCTCTAAAAGACAATGAAACACAAGATTTGTACGTAAAAATGTATAAATGAAAATGATATGCAAATGTCAACCCAAAGAAAGACAGAAAAACAATATTCATACGACAAGATCTTAAAGCAAAAAAATTTAAAAATGGGATAGCATACAGAAGATCACTATTTAATGATAAAATGAACTTTTAATCAGAAGGGAAATCCTGAACCCACAGTTTGTAACTTCACCCTCAAAACAGATCAAAATTAGCATAAGTCTGAGAAGTTGAAAGTTGACAGGCATAGTGGGAAATTTGAATACACTGTAGTGGGTTGAATGGTGGCCCCAAACATGTAAATGTGACCTTATTTGGAGAAGAAGTCTTTGCAGATGCAATGAAGTTAAGAATCTCAAGAGGCGATCATACTGGATAATATGAGTAGGCCCTAAATTCATTGACAGGTGTTCTTATAAAGATAAAAGGTAAAATGCAGAGGAGAAGGTCATTCAAAGATAGTGACAGCAGCTGAGGCAATGCAGCCACAAGCCAAGGAAAGTTTGCAGACACCTGGAGCTGGAAGGGAGCAGGAAGGTGTCTCCGCCTTAGAGCCTTAGGAGGGAGTGTAGGGAGGGAGTGTAGCCCAGTTCTCATTTTGATTTCCAACTCTAATCCCTAGAACTATGAGAGGATGAATTTTCATTGTTTTTAGTTATGAAATTTATGGGCATTTGCTAGTGTACCCCTAGGAAACTTCTTTCAAGATATAGGTATTTGTAGTCAACCAAAGAATAATAAAAGTATATAAAAGACTTGAAAAATATAATTAGCAATTTATCTAATGGGTATATGTATAATGCTGCACACAATTATTTTTACAAATACATGCTTTTTAATTGCATAGGAAGTATCTACATAAATCTGAGGAATACTGTAACAGAAAATAATTGCAGTCAATATTGTAGAGCTGAAATAATGTTTGCCTTCAGAAAGAACAGGTGCATTGCCCAAGTCTGAAAAAAAAAAAATTGGCTTAGAACTTTCTGACCCTTTAATCTGCTAGAGACAGCTTGCCTTCTTTGTGCTTAGAAGAGAATATAGTTCACTAATTAGCCACAAATAAACAACTACATCCAGACTCTTAGTTTTATCTATTTTGGATGACTCTTAAAGGAATTAAAATTTTCAAGGACATGTAGATTCCATTGTCATTTCAAAGTAAGCACTCATGCTGGAGTTGTTGTCATCATTACTAGCAGGATAATTACTCTTAAAGTAATAGTCCCTGGAAGCAAAAAGGTTTTGCTCTGTGTGTGTGTGTGTGTGTGTGTGTGTGTGTGTGTGTATTTTTTTTTTCTTTTGGCATTGCTGATCAACCCTGCGGCTTCGTCTAGTAAATACACACAAAGTTAACATACTTAAATAAATTTTGCTTGAATCAGATTATACATTTTATATGCACTCAAAAGGAAACAGGTTAAAAAGTGTAATATTTTGGACATCTGGGGGGGAAGTAAAAATAATTTTCAGAAAGCAGTAATAACTCTTTCTTAATTAGTATACCAATATAAAACAAAGACCAAAATACAGCAACATAAAGGGAAGTTACTGGCAGTGTGAGCTGCCTTTTCCTTTCTTCTTGAATTGCATCATCCATGCTGTTACTTCCTCAGGGCAAGGACTCGGTTGCTATTTTTTGGCACAATTCTATTTAACCGTGCAATGCATATACAGCTCCAGCTTGTAGGAGTATCGGACAGTAGTTGTATTAAAAGAAGGAAAACTTTTCTCTACTTCTGCAACCTATTGTGTCTCCTGGCCCCCAGTGAGGGGAGAAAGTCTTAGCACTGAATCCATTTGGAAGTAGGGATGTTTGCTCATGAAGCATAAAGTGTGTCGTAGGAGATCTGGGAGAAAGGTCAGTGTGCCAGGGTTTCCATTTCATCAACTGTACAACTGCCACAGTATTTCCTGGAGGGATTATGTAATGTATTTGGACAAAGACTTCTCTGGTTGCCCACTCTTAGAAAAGAGTAAGGAATAAGGCATAAAACAGACAATTCCTTAGGGCAACTTTGCAGATAGAGCCACCAAGTCTCATGACCTGTAAAATGCTTTATGTTCTAACCAGCTCTTGCCACAGAGCAGTGTCAGGATCGCACTGAACAGCGTGAGCTGCGTCTGCCAGCAGACATCACATGATAGGCTCCATGTTTCTGCTTAATTCTTGTTCTTCCTAGTATTGTAGTTTTACTTTCCAACTCAACTGATTTCTTTTGAATTTTGAATCTAGAGACCTATGCTGATTTGCCTGGTTGCCTTAAAGGGGTGAAATGATACCTTCTGAGGAGCCATCTAAGACATTAGTTAAAATCAGATTTCTCGTGCCAAGTTATCAGAGCCAAAATGCAGTGCTCTCATTGCCCCTGCTAAAAACAATAATTTTCTTTTCTTTTTTTAAGTGAATATCTCCGGCAATTGCTAAACAGCTGATTATAAACTGGTATGTAAATGCTATTCCTTGATTTCAGGAATAGAGCAGCTAGGACTAAAATCTTGAATTAATGATAGCATGTATATGTCTCATGGATATACATAAGCACGTTCCTTTTGGATGGAAGACATTATAAGCCAGGTGATGTTAATGCATCAAAAGAAATTCTTAGAGCTTGTGCAGGGAGAAACAGGGACTTTCAATGAAGGTCTGCCTGCCTCCTGGGATGTTCTATAGGCCAGCAGCTGCAGAGGTGGTCCCTGAAAACCCCTGACCAGCATTCTTATAAATTTCTTCCACAGCAAATTCTCAATATCATTGCCAATGGTTGTCTTTCCCCATTGTTTTCAACTACCCACATTTTCTGAGGACCCTACAGTCATTCCCCATTGTCGTAGCCTTCATAATTATTGTATCCTCTCCTTCAAAAATTGGGAACTAACATTCTACAAAACCTCTATAACCAAAATCCCTCTGTATGTCAAAGGCCCACTCCCCATGGATTTTCTTCCCTTGTCTTGCCTTCCCTTTGCTTATCCACTCTTGCTACACTACACTCCCACTCCCAACCCCAAACCCACACAAAAAAGGGAAAAACAGAGAACTGTGCAGTGCTCAACCAGTCACGTATAAGCTACACTAAACTCACACCAATGACTTTCAGGATAGCTCAGTCTTCTCTGAAGGAAAATGGTTCCTGAATCTTGTCTGTCCCCTTTGATTCATCAACTCCCTGAGAGCATCTGCTGCCCACTCAACACTTCCTTGTCCCCTGTTATACTCCCACCTCACCCACTGGATTCCTATTCCTCAGCTTTGTGGTGCATGTCCAGCAAAGTGCCGGGTGGTAATCCCATTCATATGCTAAACATGGCACATTTCCAAGGGGTCAGAATTTTTTCTCAAATTGAATGGGTGAAATAAACTGGGATAGAATTGAGTAATATACTTAAGCAATTTGGAGCATTATTTTTGTATTAAAACAAATCCAAATGTATTATAAAGTAGAATATAAAATCCACATTAATATTTAAAATGAAAATGAGACTTCAAAGAATATTAGTGGAGGGTGACTTCTGGCAACACCAGTAGGTCTCTGCTTATACATTCTCAGTTTCCTCTACCTGAGGGGTGAGCAGAGACACTGGAAAATGCCTGCCAAATCCCAGGCTTAGCTTCTTATCAATCTCTTCATTCACCAAATTAATCACCTACTATATGATAGGACTGTGAATTTAAATATGATTCAAACATAATCCCAACTTCAAGTAGATCTAGTTTTAGAGAGGCTGACATAAATAGGTAGCTATAATAGAATGCAATAACTTTTATAGTAAAAGCATGTACAAAATGTTTTGATATCACATATACGGTACCAATTAGCCATTTCAGACAGAACCAAAGAAAAGTTCAAAGTGTGATAATGTTTGGTAATTTGGCAGTATTCCTTAAATTGTGCATATTTTCCCACCAACTCTTCTACCATCAACAAAGACTGCCTTAGGCATTACATTTCTCTGTCTAATTAATTTACATGTATAGTATCAAGTACATACATATTTTAATGTTTTGGTGTGTTCTGGTGGAGTAGTAGTTAGGTCAATTGCCTCTGAAGGAGCACAGGTCATATTTCCCTAGGTTCGAGTCCCAGATCCCAGGTCCAGGGAAAACAGCCAGTGTGAACAACCAAATAAAAATAAAGAAATAAAGTGCTTCCTCCTCTTCTCCTACCCACTTGCCTACTTGCCTATATCTTTCCCTTATAAAAAAAATTAATGTATTATTTTGATGCTGGGAAGTCGTAATGATTAAACACATTGTTATGGGTTGATTGTTATCCTCCCCATAAAAAGATGTATTCAAGTCCCAACCCCAGTAGCTCAGAAGTTGACACAGAGTATTTGCAATGATCCTGAGTAGCCCTGACCCATTGCAACTGTTATCCTGTAAAAAGGAGACACAGATAAGCACTAAGGGAAGATGGTATGCAGACAAAAAAAGAGTCATCTATAAACAAAGGGACAACAAGAATTGTAGGCAAACATCAAAAACCAGAAGAGGCAAGAAAGGATTTTTCCCATCAGTCAAAGAGAGAGAATGCCCTCCCAACACCTGGATCTTACTCTGCCAGCTTCCAGAATTGTAAGACAATAACTTTCTCTTCCTTCAAGCCACCTGAGTTTGGGTACCTGTTTTCCATCCTAGGAAACAAATATATACATGTTCTGCATTTCTGTGTACATTTATAACTTCTTTCTAATAGAAAACCTCGGCTTTGTCTTCTCAGCAAGGCTCTGATGAAAACTAATAAATTCCTCTACTGCAGTATGTCTCAAAGTACCATTGCTGGACCAGCAGTATGAGCACAGTTGGGATGGGGGCACTTGTTAGAAATGCAATTACTCTGGTCCCTTTCCAGATCCACAACAATCAGAGACAATTTGACCTTGTTTCCCAGATGATTCTGGTTCTAGAACCACTGCTCTACTGCATATGACAGTCCATCTCACTTTGCACGGGAATTCTAGTCTATTCCATGTATTAAGAATTATTAGATATTAATCCTCATCTTCTGCAATATCCTAACAATAGTAATAAGCTACAGCTTCCATATGATTGTCTCCCAAATAAACCTGCAAAGACCTGAGTTTCTTTGAAAGGGTTTTTAGTTCTGTGATAGAAAAAAAAATGTCAAGTTGATGAAGCGCAGAGATTTTTGAAATATTCTCCCACTTGACACTGGGTTCCTGCCTCTCAGATGCCCTGGTACCCAGCATCTTCTTCTACGGCAGGTCCACCCAAATCCACCAGAAAGTCCCCTTCGGGCCTAACATTTCCTATGATACCCAAGGACAAAATTCCCTCCTCTTTCTCCTTCCAGTAAAATGTACTTTCACCCAGAACATTAGTTTCAGCTAAGTATACAGAGAAAACTATTGATTAATTTATAATTAAAATATTAATGACTAACACCATCTTTTTTAAATTAGCCCAGGATGCTTTATTGGGGTTTTTAAGGTGGTTTTCCACTCAGTGATGCTATCTGGGAAGCTTTCGAGCAGTATTAGATAAAATAGAGATGTTTGCTTTTTTTTTTTTTTTTGGTGGTGCATTTGAAGATTGGACTATCAGCACACTTTAAATGACAGGCTTGTTAGAAGAAATACTGGGCTCACAAAAGGCCAGTCCTGTTTGTCAACTCCTGTTCCTGGTCACTAGTCTACCAGCTTATTGACCTTGAAGAAATGTCATCTGGCCTATCCTACCACTTTGGTTTCATTACATATTGGGCAGAGTTTTAGTGGTTGATTTTGGGGGGCAGGGGTTTGTTTGTTTTTTGTCATGGATTTTTTGTTTTGTTTTATTTTGCTATTTCAATTTCCCAACAGGAAGTTTTAGCTCTTAGTTTGAATCTAACTGAAGTATTTTGCATGTGTACCCTGAGACCCTCAGTATATTTTTAATAAAGCAAACAAATAAATCCCACGTTTTAGTCTAACTGAAATGTCCTCATGTCTTCGATGATGGCCCCCTAAATGAAAATACTAAATAAATTAGGATAATGTCTCTTTGGTGGTAAAAACAAACAAACAAACAAACAAACCTAATGAAGGGGAGGATCTCAAGTTAAAAAGTAAAAAGAATGAAATTCATGAGATAAAATGTCCTAGAAATCAGCCCCCAGACCTCAACTTTCCAGGATATCTCTGAACCTAAGGCTATGAAGAAGGGGAAAGGGAAATTAATGTTTAATGAATATTGTTCCAGAAGCTTTCTTCTATTATGGGACAATGGGATTCAACCACTTGGACCTGGCAATGCACCCTGGTGGAGTGCGATCTGGTCTGCTGCCTCCTGGGGAAGCTCAGTTACACACATCCCAAGGACCCAAGTTTTCACCCCAGGCCAGGGAGAACAGGCAAGATGAACTACATTAAATAAAATGCTGTTTCTTCCTCTCTCTTCCTGCCTTCCTTCCTACTAGTCTCCATTCTTACCTGTACCCATCTTTAAAAACAAAAACAAACAAAAAAAGACTTCACCCTATCATATTTAGCCCCATGAAGAGCAACCCCAGATCTTGGTCAAACTGTAGGGCTAACTTAGTTTTTCCTATATAATGTCAGCCAAGGTGAAATCATGACTAGATTTCATTCTCACATTAACTCCTTATCCTCAAATATAAAGGAAAAACAAACCAGCTATCAAAGGAATGAAAATTAGACCACTGTGTCCATTAAGATGTTGTTTTATATAATGAAGGAAGTGTGTGGCTCTTACAATTGAAATGTCAGTGAGATGATAGCTTTCAGGATCTGTTTGATTAAGCACCTAGAAAATGTCACTAAGCAAGGATCCAAGTCCTTTTCACTCTGACTTCATTCAGAGTGAAGCAACTTCAACCCAAGTCTTTGTCATGGTGACAAAATGGCAGCTGTAGTTTCAGGCTTCGTGCTGGTATGTCACGGTAGCCAGATGAGAGACCCAGTCTTTTCTGATACCTCTCCCAGAAGAGTGAGGAGACTTTTCCTAGAGTGCTCCAACAAAACTCTGTTTTTCCTTCCTAGCTTCCTTTATCTAATATTTGTTGGAGACCTACTATGGGAGTCCTTGGGATTCATCAGAAAACAAAACTTTCTGTTCTCATAGAGTTTAGGGTCCAGAGGCAGCTTATACTCACATTTTACTGTCTCTTACATTACATTTGAGCTTTCTCCTGAGCTTGTAAGTTTTGGCAGCTTCTCTCCCTGCCCCCCACCCCCACCCCCACCCCCCAGCCTTAAGTATAGTAGATGCTTTTAACAATTTTCTCTAGTTACCTGAGTGTTCCCTTTTTGCCCTTTCAACTTTTGACATCTTTGTAACCAGTTCCTCCCATAAAACCCCTATGTTTGAAATAACAGATATGTGTCATCTTTTTTGAAGGGACCCTGACAGATACAGGATGAAAATATAAAGATCTAGTTGCTACTAGAAAGGGTTGTGAAAGTGAGAGTGAATCCTATGTAGGCACCCACTATTTTTCACCACCTAAAAGACTTTTGAGCTAATGAAGTCATGAGTCTACCATACTAATGGAAATATCTTATTTCTGCAAAGATGGCACAGATTTGCATAAATGGTGAATTGATCTCCAGGCATCTACCTGTATTACTTTGTTTGAGATGAATGGAAGAAAATCTTGTAGAAAATATTTCCTGAATAAGCACCTAGCAGTAGAAAAGATAACAAAAGAGCAAAGGAATAGAAAAGGAACTGCAGGAGATAGCATGGTGATACTTTCTGTGTTCAATTACATGGTCTAGGCCAGTGCCCCATGAAGAGATAAGGGACAGGCCACCACAGTAGACAAATAGTGCTACTTGAAAGTAGCAATTGTTTAGAGCATTTTCTGACTTTGTAAAAAACTTAGCAAATCCTGGCTCGTGATTTCTTGGGTCTTACACTAATCAAGCTTGAATTCCCATCATTCCACCAAAAGCATTCTTCTGAAGCTCACAAATGACCTCTATGTTCCCAAATCCATTGCTCAGATGTCAGCTCTCATCTCACTTCAATCTCAACATTGTTAATCTTTTCTGTTCTTTTCCAAGAGTTTATATATTTCGGAGACATTCACCTGCTCTAAGTCAAACAATAACATCTGTCATTGTTGAGTGTTTATCACGTACCAGACACTATTCTAAGCACCTTCCCTCGATTTCATCTTCACTGCAGTCTTATGAGATAAACAGTGTCATTGTCTTTATTTTACAGATGAGGACTTTCAGGTATAGAAAGGTTGAGCAATTTCCCTAAGGTCTTACATCAGTGTGCAAAGTCAACGGTAGAGCCAGGAAATCGCTATATTTCAATTACTTGATCTCCAGTGAATCAAATCCTATTCCAGAATTTTTAATTGTCTTTGAGTTACATTTTGGGAATATCTGTATTAGTAAGTTAGAGAACTGAGCTCAAGGCACTCAGATGTTTAGAAAGATCTTTACAGTAGTTTTCCTTCTCCACATATTGGCACATCTCAGACTGGCCATGGTGTACTTACTGTGGACAGAGGGCTCAGAGAACTCACTGTAAGAACCAGGAGTTGCTATGGATGGCCATCAACATTCAAGAAGCCCAGGGTTCGCACAGCAGTATGACAGAAAAATCTCAGAAGTGGATGATACTCTGGTCAATGGTCAATGGTCAATATTCAATGGAGATATCTATGGAGGGACCCAGAGACTAGGTTGGGGTCCAGGGGTAGAGAGCTCTTATCCCTGAAAAAGAAACTGGCAAAGCAAACCAGGAAGGTAGCATTACAAAAAAGAAAAAGATTTTTCAGCGTATTAGAAAAATTGAGAATGAGGAACAACAAAAAAAATCACAAAGCCACAGGCTTCAGAAAGAAACCTCTTTGTCCTTCTGTCCTATCCCTTATACAACCTAGCACACACCCCGTACAGTTAAATGAGTTCCCATTACACTGTCTCAAGCCAAAGACCTGCCACTCTTAGTATGTTCAAATCCATACTCAGTGGACATTGAGCATACACATGGCAAGAGTTTCCTTCATGCTGGATTTAAGAATACTGGGCTAGAATTTCCTTGAATGTATCTGGCATAAAGTTATAGGAATGCTAATGAGAACTAATATATATATATATATATATATATATATATATATATACACACACACAGTACTAATAGAAGTACTAGATGAGTAAAAATGTTTGGGGGTCTTAGCAATCAAGAGTGTAGGAATGTGAAGGATATAAACTAGATAGGCCAAAGTTTTCTTTTCTCTTTCTTACCACAAATACTTCTCAGACTTTTAAATTTCTGTGTAACTGTTCATTCAAGTCATACTGGTGACAGAGTCTAAATGCATCACCAAGCACTCCCAAAGTCTGATAAAAACTGATGGGGTAGTCTGATATTTTTTGAATAATCTGAGCAATGGAATCAATTAAGATCAGAAGCAGATTATTTCCAAAAAACCTTTTTTCCCTTTGTAAATACCTTTTACTTATTGATTTCAATCTGGATAAAATGTTGCTTACACATTTTTTTACCCTTGTTGGAGTTCTCCATACAGATGACTAAACACTAAAAATAAAATGGCACCAATGCTGAAAATCAAATCAATCCATAGAAAGGGGGTTTCACATAAGCTCTGAAATACGTGTTGATTTTATGAATACAGCGACTTCCTATTATTCAAAAATGCAAAAGTGTACACAACTGCAAGTTAGTAGTTACAGCATAACTTTCCAGAATTTTTAAAATATATAATTATTTCCTTGTGACAGTGGTGTATTTCCTTCTCTTGTGCTTTTATTATCCATGAATTATACTCAGTCTCAATTACTGAAACTAACTTCATGGTGACGCTCCATTATCAAAAGTTCATGTTACTCAAAAGGTGTTTAGAGAACATTAGCCCTGTTCATTTCCATGTGTAAACTTCATTTTCTCATTTCTATCTTGCAAAAGAAACAAAACACAAAATTTCTGCCATAAAGAATAATTAAAGAAGGGAATAGATCAGAGCTTGAGTAAAAACTGCAGTTCTAAGAAGGGAAGGGAGCAAGAAGAGGTGGGTCAATTGAGTAAAAGGGGTCAATTATATGGTAGAGGGCAGAATTGGGCTGTTGGTGGTGAATTTAATGTGTTATATACATATGTTGATTTACAGTGATGCCCACTATGAACTCAAAGAATGGGATGCTGCAATGTTCCTTCAATAAAATTAAGGGGAAAAAATGATTTAAAACAAAAAAAAAAAACACCAAACAAAAAAAATCCACAGTCCTAAATTTGAACTGGAAGTAACAATATAAAGAAAAAAACTGTAAAAAAAAATTAGGGGACAATTAGACATACGAACACGAATTAAATATTTTATATTACAAAATTAACTCTAAAATTCTTAGGTATGAAAATAATATGGTTATGTTTTTTAAATAGTCTCTCTTTTGGAGACTGACACAAAATACTGTCAAATAAAATGATACAATATCTGAAATTTTCTAAAAAATACTACAGGAATAGGGGAAGCAGGTGTTGCTTTTGGATGATAGGTAATGGGATTTGAATGGTACCAATCAGTCTAGCTTTGTGTATGTTTGAAGAAATTCAAGCATAAATTACAGAGGAGTCACTTCTAACTTGCCTTATAGTACAACAGTGTTTTTCTCAAGAAAATGCTCTTCACATTTTTTTGTAAATTAAGACACTTGATTCCCTTGCTTTCAAGTGGACTAAGATAAGGTTTCCTTCTTCAGGTTGGCTTCCTTCTCTCACACCCAGGGAAGAGGGACCATATAGAATACAATTAAAGAGGCCCAATTAGCAATTCAAAAAGAAGTCAATCAGATATGTGGTTCTTGAAGCTGGAGCTAGTAGCAAAACAATGAATTATCTTTTTATTGTTTAAGGGATTAACTGCTTGCTACTGGTCTTCAATATTAGAAAAAACATTTGACTATCTTACACACTAAAATAGCCCTAATTCTTCTGAGGATGGGGGAATACATTTGTTCTGCAATTGTTAAAGTGCAAAATGTTGAGAACACTATTGTGTCTTTCAGTGCAGTTCCAGAACTCTCCATCCTTTACTCTGGAGGTGCCAACAATTAGCAGGCATTAAGAAAAGTAATGTCAGAGGCAAGTCTCTGAGGACTAACTTCAGTCACCTGGGATGGAAATAATAGTAGAAATTATTTCGTATACATATATACATATATACATATATTGTGTATATATATATATATATATATGTGTGTGTGTGTATATGGAAGTTTAAGTAATTTTTCCAAAAATCCAATAACTAGTAAGAAATAGACAAGATTCAAATCTGAGTCTCACTCAGGTTATTCTAGGCCTGCTACCAACTGCTGAAAGCCACCAAGAAATGTCTCTTGTTTAAATTAATGACCACAAATCCTCAGCGGGTATTCAACTCTTCTGGGAAATCTTGTTACACTCTTATTTACTTTACTTTCCCACTTTCCAAAAAGATGATGTCATATTTTTTCCTTTCAGCCCAAAAGCCTAGCAACCTCTTCCCATCCCCTGATCCTAATTGTTGCTCTTGCCTCATGCTTCCCAGGGAAAATAAAAGTCATCAGAAGGGAATTCCCTTGTCTTTCCCAATCTGTCAACTTGCCGGCATCTCTGACAATACACCCTGCCCTTAATCCTGTTCCTGAGGGAGACTCCTATTGTGAGTAGCATATTGTATACAAACTCTTCCTATACACTTCTTCCCTTCTGTAACAGTTTGTCTATAATAACCATTCCTCCCCTAAATGTCACAGTCTCTACTAAAGCAGTTCAATAGCATAGAAGCATGTTCTATTTTCTACCATAAATCAATCAAATATGCCACTGTCCTTACCACACAGTGCCTTCAGCTGTTGCCCCATTTTTCTGCTCTCCTTCATCGTAAAAAATCAGTTATCTCCAATGATGTCTGCCTCTTCCTCCCCTCCTTTTCTCTCTTCCATCAATTACAATAAGACTTCCATTCTCACCAAAGAAATTGCTGAGGTTCTAATGACCTCTAGCTTCCCATTATTAGAGTGTAAGTCTCTTAATAACTTACTCAAACTCTCAGCAACTCTCAACACAGTTTAATTTATGTGCTGCCAAAGCGAGCTCAACACGGTTTACCATGCCCGCCTTCTGAAACTCTAATCTTAGCCACCAGTAAGCCAAACCCTCCTGTGCCAAGGCAGGGGTGATGTGCGTGTATTAAAGAAGCAGAAAGCAAGCCAGTGTGACTGGAGTGTGCTGAGAGACAGGAGAGTTGATGACATGTGGTTGGAATGATAAGAAGACACAGCATCGGGACGTTATTTTAAGTGAGGGGAAGAAGTTTGGATATTTTGGGGGTGCTGAAACAAGTGGTCAACATGCTCTTACCTGACATTTTTACAGGTCACTGGTAGACTATGCAAGCATGAGAGTAGGAGTCGGGACAATTAAAAGTCTCACAATTTCTAAATGAGTGTTTATTGACTTGAATTAAATTGAGAAGAAGAAGAAAAAAAAGCACCAGTAAGCAGAAATGTCTGGAGGACAGAAATAGAAACAAAGAGTGAAACTCCAGGGGGTAGATGAAGAGCTCTCAGAATTAGTGAGGGGACAATATCACCCACGGGATTTGGCCCAGTTCCCAGCAAGCCTAAGAAATTGTCCAATAAGGTTCCCTGTTCGTATGTGGCCATGGAGAACATTTGTCCTCCAAATGGTGAACAAGTATCTTCTTCAGCACCTGTGATTCCTGTGGGGCGATGTTCTAAAGCAGGGAGGCTGTGACTCATGATCTTCCGGTAAGTCTGCCCTGTCCCATTACTCTTCTGGTCCTGACAGAACCCTTGAGAGGCACACTGCGTCATGACCTGACACCAGTTACCCAGTGCTGTGCTTCATTAGAGGGAGCACACAAGGCACACACAGGGCCAACCACTTCATACTATCCCGATGCTTCCACGACTTCATTAGTCTCTTGATCTTTTAGTGGTTGTCATTAGGGGCTCACAGTTTTATGTCCTGGTCAATTTCCAAATGACAGCTCTTAGTGTCAAAGTGATCAAGGAGAGTTGCTTTCCCTCCCCGCAGTGACAGCAGCAGACAATCACAGGAAATTGATCATGCTGGATAAACTCACCTGATCTTAAAAATGATATTGGCTTCATGCTCCAGGGCAGGGCAAAAACAACTGAAAAATAAATTGCCAGTACACCCCAGAGGGAAATTCTTTCTTTCCCCAAATTCGACAATCAATCTAACCCCACGCACGTGACTAAAACCCTCTACTGTAAAGAACTCAATTCCATTTACACACCAAAACACCATGGCAATTTGGTTTGAATTGGGAGTAGCAGTCTTTTTTTTTTTTTTTCTCTCATTAAAGACTATATTTATAAGAGCAGCAAGGACTTAAAATCTAAGAAAGGCACCAACATCTAGAATAAGTAAGCATGTCCTGCTGCATGTTTCTGTCAATCCTGTTTAGATTAATCAGCTCATTACCAGCTTCAAATTCAAATATTTTTAAATTTTAAAACACCTTACAAACAAAATAAAGTGATGTGGCACATTGCCGTGTTCTTTTCCACCTAGTCTCTGAGTTAAATGTGTAGTTATTTTCAGAAAACATGCACATTTTGTTATTTAGTCTTTTGCACATGCTAAAGTCTCTAGAATGGATTGATTTGTTCATCCCTCAGAGTCCAACCTGACCAACATGATTCAGAGAGGTTTTTGTAACCAGGAAACCTGGCCTGCATTCCTTTACAGTCAATTTGCACATGTATAGGACTTTTAATCTTTGCATCCTTTCAATTTTCAGGGAACACTAGCGAAGGCCTCTTGGATAGAGCTGCTCTCTGACTTCCTAAAAGAACCTGCAGGGTTAGGTTGTGGCTCCAAGTGTGTGCTGTCCTTTGAAGACTTGAACAAATTAGGGCACGGCTGCTCACAACTTCCAGTGCCCAGCCTTCCATAGTTTTCTCTCAGAAGCCTCTGCTCTCTCCCCAAGCCCTTCGAAAGTCAAAGGTCCTCAGTCACAAA
Source organism: Solenodon paradoxus (assembly GCA_004363575.1). Classification (NCBI taxonomy): domain Eukaryota; kingdom Metazoa; phylum Chordata; class Mammalia; order Eulipotyphla; family Solenodontidae; genus Solenodon; species Solenodon paradoxus. Next base: position 301,547 of record RJWH01000179.1, on the reverse strand, counting down.
GTCATCCCTTATGGAGCCACCCTCCACGCCCTTTGTCTTTATACAACCTGCCTGGACATCTGAGAAATGGTCTGATTAGTGTTCAAGAAACCAAGCCATTTGGAAAAGAAAACCTGGTTAAGATGGCTATCATGTGAACCAGAATCAAATTCCAGAACAGTGGTTCCTAGACTTTATGTAGTTTTAACAGTTGGAAGGTGTTTCAGTTGCCAGTAAACATACATGAAACTCTAATAGTGTTCAGTGAAAAGATGAATTGATAAAAGACAAGGAAAACATGAGAAAAAAATGACAGTGTGTTCAGGTCATCAAAGACAGGATCTAGCTAGCTATAAGCAGTTGACTCTATTCATAAAAGTCTATGTATCTATGTATCTGTCTATTCATTTACAAGATGGGTTTCTCTGTGTTTCTTCACAGCATTTACTGAATGCATAACAAAAGCTATTAAACTCAGAAAATAAAAACTACAATTAGAAATTGTGTGATGTGCGTGGATTGCATTAGAGGTCTTTGTGATCAAATATCTTTGGCAAATTCAAAGTCAAATCTACTTGGGTACAGGGTGATCTAAGGTCTCAAGATGAATGAAGCTATGTCAACTAGTTAGGAAGTGTGGGCTCAAGAATCTCAGTTCCACAACTGACTAATCACAGCCTTTCCTTGGGCAGTGTTCTTAGTCCTTCTTTGTCTTGATTTAGTTAACTTTCAATGGGCCAATAATCACACTCATAGTGTTATTTTGAAAATTGAATGAATAATATATGTAAAGCATCCAGCACAGCTCCTGGTACATTTTAGGGGAGCAAAAGATACTAGTTCTTGTCCCTTTTTCTTTCAGCTAAATGTCTATAGAGATATATCAATCATGGTTTATAATGTTCTTAGAGGTTCATACTTAAATTTTAAGAGAAACTGTAATCAACTTGAACATAACTATGAAGTGTTTTATTTTTTCTAATTCCAAATTTCCATATCCCCTTTGCTGTCTGAGCACTAATGTCAACAGTCCTACTTTCCATACTAGCCACCTGGGTCAGTTCAGTATTTGAAAAGTGGCCAGTACAACCAAGTTGTGCTGAAAGTGTAAAATGTGCACCAAATTTCAGATTTGTTAAAAAAAAAAGTAAAATATCTCATTAGTCTTTTTTACATTGATTACCTATGTAATGATTTTATTGTTGAATTAAATAAGTTACATTATTAAAATTAACTTCACTTTTTTCTTTTTCCCTGTTCAACGTAGCCATGAGAAAAATTTAAATTACAAAAGTGGTTCACATTATATGTCTATTAGACAGTGTTGATCTTAATAGTAAAAACCTAGATATAACCCAAAAGAATCTCAAAAAGTAAAGACCGCTCAACAGTTAGCAAGATAGTGACCTGGTAGGACATAACAGAGTCCCTCTCCACACAGCAACTAGAAATCACCTATTCTTCAGAGGCGGATAGCTGGCCTGGGAGCTGCAGACACAGGGCCAGTGATCATCACCACAATGGCAGGCGAAGGTGCTGGGGTTCAGAGCTGCATTGAGGATCCAGGACTCCCAGTCTTGGGGGAAAAGGTGGCCAAAGGGGTGGAACTGCTGGAAGAACTGAGCCTGCCAGAGTCACTCTGAGGGCTGTAAGGAGCCCACCAAGCAGGACCAGGACATGGAACAGGGGAAGAGGATCTTCCTGCAAGGCAGAAGGAGGGCTAGCACAAAGATGGTCTGAGCGGGAGGCCCCCAGAAGGAAAATTACACAAGGTGCCACTATAAATGGAGGGCAGCTAGGAGAATCCTCGACTCCCACCCGCTTCCACCACATTGCTCCAGAGCTGCACAGATGCACCTGAAATCCCGTGCCCAGGCTTAAAGAGAATGGAGTCCCAGAAGGAAGGAAACTTCAAGGCCACACACAGCACCACACCACCCTGTGGACTGAAACAGAACTGCAGTCTGATTGCAGATTACGGGACAACGACAAGGCAGTCGGGTTGTTACCATTCAGAGAAGACTCTGCATCTCCCACACAAACTCCAACCCCACAGGCTGAACTCCTGGATCCCAATGCAGGATTCACTTAAGAACATCAACAAATTCAACCAGTGGTGGTGCCACACAACTCAAGAATTCCCAGTGTTCAAACCAAGAGCCAGGCTTCTCCGGTGCGAGTCAGTACCCTACACACCACCGCTGCAAGGGAATTTAACCCACAGACACATAAACAGAACAAAGACAGAGAAATATATATATATATATGTATGTATGTATGAAATAATGGATCCAATTAAAACCCCAGGGGAAAATCTGAATATGATAGACACGTGAAAACCACCTGAGGGTGAATTTAGGGCAACACTGATAAACATACTCACAGAAAACAAGAGAACAATAGAGGAAAAGACAGAGAACAAAAAAGAGAGAAGAAATGAAGCAAGATATCAAAGACATGAAGAACATGATAGCTGAACTAAAGAACCCAATAGAAGGACTCAAGAATAGGATGACTGAAGTGCCTATGGAATCAGTGAGCTAGCGGACACGGCAGGGGAATGCAATCAGACAGACCAGCAGAGAGAGAAAAGAATGAAAAGGAATGAAGAAAGCATTTGCGACCTCAGGGATAACATCAAAAGGAATAACATTCACATCATAGAGTCCCAGAAAGAGAGGATAGAGAAAAGGGGGCAAAAATGTATTTGGAGAAATAATAGTTGAGAACTTCCCTAACCTGAGGAATGAAGCAAGCCTCCAAACCCAAGAACCTCAAAGAGTTCCTAATGAAAGAAGTCCAGCAGACTTGTACCTAGACACATTGTCATCAAAATGTCAAAAATACGAGATAAAGAATTTTAAAGGCAGTTAGAGGAAAACAAGTCACATGCAAAGGAGTACCCATGATTTCTCAACTGAAACTCTATAGGTCAGACAGGCATGGTATGATATATTCAAAGTGTTACAAAAAAAGGATTTTCAACCTAGAATACTATACCCTGCGAGATTATCATTCACAACTGAAGGAATATGATAAAAAGCTTTTCTGATCATCAAAAGTTAAAGGAATTCATCACCACAAAACCAGCCCTACAACAAATACTAAAGGATACTCTATAAAGTGTAAAGAAATAGCACTTAAAAAGAGTAAGACAGCAAATATAAAAAGTGGGGAGGAGGAGAGGAGAATAAAAATGTAGATGATTAGAATGAGTGTGACTAATCTGCTTTCAAATAAAAATAGGAAATAAGCAAAGAAGTCTTAATGCTAACCTCAGGGTAACCGCAAAATACATCTCCAGGGAAAAAGCAAAGAAGAAAAAAAAAGGAAAACCATTCAAAACATAATTACATTTACCCCACCTAAGAAGAGAAAGAGAATAGTAATGGGCATTAGAACTCCTGGGAGGTGTGAAATACTCACAGACTGAGATGCAATTTCAATATCCTAAAATGAACACAGCATTGTAAACAAAAGAAATAATAAAATTATTACCGAAAAAAAAAAAAAAAAAGAAGAAGTAAAGACCAGACTCTAAGATTCCAGGTTCAGGTACTGATTTAACTCAGCCCTCTTGCTGCACAGGTACATCACAATAAAGGCTTCATGCATGGTCTTTCCTCTTCCATTCCTGCTTTTTTTCTGACTATGACAAGTAAGTCATCACTACAGAAAAAGAGTTAAAGCAATACTATCTGGATGAGCCACATCACAAGGACTCAGTAGTCACAGGTAGTTAATAGCTACTGTATTGAGCCACTCAGCTGCAAAGTGTAACTCCCCCCATATTTTCCTGAGTATAAGAGGAGTATAAGCACATCCTGGTGGCTCAGGTGTTAAGCCTGTCACACTCACATATAGTCCAAGGACCTGGGTTTGAGGCCAGGGGTGGGGGGCTGGGGCAACTAAAAAATAAACAACTAAATAAAATACTTCTTTCTCCTCTTCCTACCTACCTGCCTTCTTTTTTCCTTTCTGTCTTTTTTACAAAAAAAAAGGGGGGGGGGGCGTGGTAAGTATTCCCTGATTAATTTGACTCAAAACAACAGAAATGTTATCTCCTCAAAAGGACCAAGTTCAAACTATTCCTCTAACCCTAGTCAAGCTCCACGTGTCTATAGGTTCGAATAATACGTTTTATTTAAGAAAGACCTTTATTTAATTCTTTAGAATTGAAGTGGCAGTGATAAATGTTTGTCCCACAGTAGACTTACAAAACAGAAAGAAAGATGGTCTAAGAGGAGGTAACCTAATTTCCAATTTGCTATTAGTTGCCAGATGTTGCATCTTTTAACTTTGAATAATTCAAAGACATGCATCTTGATTAATTGCAAACTGAGTGTAGGACATCATAACATGGAAAAGATTAGCAATAGAAAGGACATTTAAATCCAAGGGCCTTTTTTATAGGATTTAGCTGCCATTTCTTCCTTTGACAGTAAATGACAAAAGTTTGTTTCTTAACTCATAAAACACCACACAGGGCACTTCTCGGGTTTCTGAGGCCCCATCTGTATAGCAATTCTGTGAATGAAATGACAGCAGCTTATTTTTGTACTCCAGACTGTATACATAATTTTCAAGGTGATACATCCAAAATGTCAGGGAAATAAAGGTTAATTCTTTTCCATACAGATTCCCAGTAAATAATTCTCACAAAGGCATTAAGTATGTAGTACTCTGGGATAAATGCACTTTGAGATTTTTTCCCAGAGACAAAAAGCTCAAATAGAGGAAGATGTCATAAAGAATGAGGAAGCTATTGCAAACTGCTGCATTGTGCTCCGAGGACTAACTTTATTTTTCCCCGTTCTTATATTTGACCAAATATCCTAAACTGATTTATTCACTTCATGAAATGTCTTCACTTTAGAAAGGCAAATCTGTAAATTTTTTTAAAGGCACAGATGTCATTTAGCTGAGTTGGACCACACAGAAAGCACAATGAGGGTGAATACAGTGGGATTAGGGGAGTTGTCTTCTTCTCCCACTCTCAACTCGACCCAGTAACCATGGACTAATCGCTTAAGCCCTCTGGGTCTCTGTTTCCCATTAGTAAAATGAAAGTAATGACTCCAGCTCTTCTCTACCACACAAAAACATTTGAATGGCTAGCAGAAACAAGTTTGGCTACTTTTGCTCTGACTTAGCCACACAGGAAATACAGACTTAAATACTTTTACCATCTCCTCCTCCTCCTCCCCTTCCTCTTCTTCATCCTCCTCCTCTTCCCCTTCCTCCTCCTCATCCTCTTCCCCACTCCCCCACACTATCCAGTTAAAACTAGTAGAGATGCTATATAACAAGATTCAATCAGAAAAAAAAATTCAACAGCACTGATGTTTTTTTATCCTAATTGTCACTCAGCTAAGTAAAACACAAAGCTCCCTTGTACATATAAACAGAATCAGTGCATCATGTCAGCTTAATAGCCATGGGGTGGTCTCTGGAGTCTAATGACCAAAGAGTATTTCTCAAGTTTCTGACTCTCCCAAAAGATCTCCATTACTTCTCCAGTCACCTCTGCATTCTCCATCTCCCTACAAACGTGATTCAGGAAACCAGTTCCCAAAGAAACCATTCTTATGAGATCATCAGTAATTGTCTCTTCTGGTCTCACAAGACAATTTTCACCAATCATGATCACAGACAGACAGTAGCTGGTAATATTACTGTCCATGGAAACGTCCCATTTATGTTTTAACTAAACAAGTGAAAGTCTAAGTTTATCAAAGGCAGTATAACACAGAGGAAAGAGCATTTTTAGTACCAGACTAAATTCCAAAAACAAAATGGATGGTGTCAAGGAAGATCAGAACTCTCAGCAAATTTGATCTAACTTCCTGTGATTAAATTCCCAGTACTTTTCTGTCTCCAGCATAATATTAACCTCTAAAGAAAAAGCAAGAACCCCTAACCCCTCCAGATGTGCTCGCCATACATGCTGAATAATCTTGCTCTAGCGAAGACATTCGCTATGAAGCCTGCAGATCAGGTCAGGGCTACTTTTTACAAAATGAACAGGTTTTGGGCTCCTGTGTCAGCACAGTGCTAGAAGAGAGGGAGAAGGAAAGAATACTGACTCTGCCTAATCTCACAAGTGGTTGACAGGGCGCAGGAGGTGGGGGTGGAGCTCAGCACAGTGGCTTCAATTCTGTGGAGGTTCCCAAGCGGATGCGTGGTGCATCCCTACACGGAACATGATTTCAAAATATGAAATGAAGTTAATGGCATACAATGAAGTTCATGGCATTTTAATAAGCATTTATCACATTTCGAGAAAAATGCATGAGCTTGCTACTTCATTGTATCCTGTTCAAAGGGACAAAGTCATTTTCCTTTACCTTTAGGGGTTCTTTGGAGTAAATTTTTGAAAAATTAATTTTCTTTATTTTTCTAAGTATTAGAAAAGGTTTGCATCCCAAGGAGAAAGGAGACCAACCACGATGAACAACTAAATAAATAAATGCTTCTTCCTCCTCTTCTTCCTTCCTGCCTACCTCTTCGTTTTTATTCCTACCTGTACCTTCCCTTTCATTGAAAAAAAACTGGCAAGCCCTCAAGGCTCAGGCATCTGGGATGCAGATATGCAAACCACATACAGCCCAAGTACCCGGGTTCTAGAACTGGGGCCCAGGTGAAAGGCCAGAAATGAACAGCTAAATGAATAAAGATGTGTCTTCGTCCTCCTCTTCCTTCTTAAAAACAAAAATCAACAAGCAAAAAATAGCAAAATACCAAAGGACCTCAGCAATTTCAGAAGATTTGTTTCCATGCTGGGACCCACAGCTAGCAGAAGAGTGAAAGCTTCTTACCACTACACGGTCATTTCCAAGGAAAGGGGCTGCAGCAGGTGGACAAGGAGAAGGATTCAATTCCTAAGGAAAGCAACATAAACGCAGTTCCACTGTCCAGCAAATAGGGTGCCAGCATGACCCTCGCCCAGGGCTCCTCAGTGGCTGAAATATGAACAAGGGAGTGGTGGACTGTGGTGACCAGTAGCAGGAGGAAGAATTAAGTTAAAAAAGGAACCCAAACTCGGTCTAAAACGTCTTTTTTACTGAAATATGAAGCAATAGAAACATCCAGCAAAAGGAGTCAGTTCTCTTGCACGACTGCAGCCCAAGGATTCAGTCCACAGTTATCTTACCTCCAGTTTCTGAAAGGCTGAGTAGTGCTTGGTCCATTTACCGCTGGGCTCACACAGGCCATGACCTACACAGGGCTCCACAGCAGCTGAAGCCTGAAACAGCTCACTCTCTGGCCCTAAGTATACCCCACCCTGCCTTGAAGAGCGCCGCTGCAGATGTTCCTGTCCCTTCCGTAAGAGTGAGAAGTGGTGGCAACAGGACTGAGTTTGACAACTGGTGTCTGTTGTGGGGACCAACAGAAGTGGAGCTGAGGTGACAGGTCGCAGCTGAGGTCTGAGCTGGAGGCAGACGGGACAGGCTCTGTGCCACGCAGCTGTCTGAAGAGGCTGCTTTTGGTGCTGTCACTGCCTCCTATGAGGCGACCAGGTAGCGCTGATGACAGTCAGTGCTCTATGCTGGGTTGTATCCATGGGTTTTCCGAGGGCCTGTGCAAAGCATGCGCACTGTTCCACACTGCTCGTTACATGGCTCAACACAGTCCCAAAAGATCTCCAGACACTTGACCACTGCCCCTCTCTCCCACACCCAGAGCAGCCGTCCTCATCTCCCACCCCAGGCGCAGGCCCAGCGTATTCTTCTGCCTTGAACCCTGCTGCTGAGACCTCTGATGGCCGGCACTACACCCTCTGCCTTCACACCGAAGTCACATTATGACAGGACCGTACTCCTCAAACTTGGCCCGCAGCTCTTGGTTAGTACAACTAAGACTGAGGTTTCCCACAAGGGACTTGGGTCAAGCTTTGCTGATTCTTGCTGGCATCTCCACACTGCTGTCCACCCCTTGTAGCCTGTCATGGTGCACCCTGCACATGATGTCCTAGCCACGGACCTGTCCTCTTTATGCAAAATGCCAGGGTTCTTAGTGATATCCCATCTAGCCCCCTCTCCTACTGCTGGAAGACAGAGAGGCTCTCCTCCTCTCAGGTTTTCGATGAACAGCGTCCCCATCCTGATGAGAGCCTCCTGGTGCTTTGACAACTCTGTGCCCGACAGAAAACTCAAAAATGGCACTGGCCGCTTAGGCGTCTGCAAAATCCCACCTTCCTTGCGTGCACCAACTCCTAGCACTGAATATGCAGAACCTTTTTGACATCACCAAGTGATAGCAAATACTTTGATATGACCAATGTTCCAACAGACAGACCCTCAGAGAGCATCTTCATGGAGGCCCAGGGAGAACGTGATAACTTGCATTCTTCTGAGAAGCAAACAGAACAAGACAAAGAATATGACCACTTCTTTGAGGGCTTCAAAGCAGCAGGCTGTATGTGGAAACAAGAGTAGACATCCATGAAGAACTCAGCATATAATAAAGATACCCCACTGTCTTTTTTAATCTTTTCTCAATTGTCAATAAAACTGTGTTCACAAGTCCTGGAGTTCTGACAGACAAAAGGCTTACACTGGAGATTCTTCTTGGAAACAAAAAGATGGAAGATAAAGGAGTTGCTTTTAAGTTTCATCTGAACTTGTTATTTTTCAACTTTAAAATGCTTTTGAAGAAAAGAAATAACAGATAAGATAGGACTTAAGCTTAAAGAACATTTTCCTCAGGGAATTCATGAGGCCTTCCTGCCATCTTTTCCCAGTAGTTGGAGGTAGACTGGACCTGTTCTCCAGTGAGCACACTCCTGCAGTTTCCTCATAGAACTAGACCAGCTTTGCTCCCACTTTCACCTCTGCAGCTCTTCTGGACCAAGGGAGTAAAGTGCTCTCAAGCAGTTTTTGTTTACAAACTCAAACAGACAATCCCATTAAAAATAAATGATCCAAACACTTCAGTGAAAATACTGAGATTTTCCAGATTGGATTTTTAAAAAGCAAGATCCAACTATACACTATCTATATGAACTCTACTCTAAATACATAAACATAGAAAAATTTAAAATAAAAGCATGGGCATGCCCTTATGGAGCAGTGGTTGAGTCAATGACCTCTGAAGGAGCAAGCCACATATCCATAGGTTCAAGTCCTGGACCTTGGGGAAAGCAACCAGTGTGAACAACTAAATAAAAATAAAACAAAATAAAGATTCTTCTTTCTCCTCTCTCTTCCTTTCTGTCTGCCTATTCGCCTTCATCCCTACTTGCAACTTTCCTTAAAAAAAAAATAAAGGGATGGAAAATTATATCCATTAAAAACACTAATTAAAATTAAGCTGGAGTGACTATATTAGAGAAGATAGAATTTAGAACACAGACTATTACCTAGGATTGAAGAGAAATTCCATAATGATAAATCAATTAACCAAGAGGACACAACTACATAAAAATATATATAAACTTACAATGATCAATCAATTAAAAGAACATAACCATATATATGAAATTCAAGACAGAAAAAATGAGTTTTTTTAAGATGGATAAAATTGATAAGCCTTTAGCCTAACTGATAAAAAATGAAAAATAGAAAACACAACTTGCCAGCATCAGGAATGAAAGATAGAATGCCTCTCTATAAGAATGTTAACTACAGATCTGACAGTTTTAAAAAAGATAATAGAGGAATATTTTAAATTTGAAGACAATAAAGTTGACAACTAAGATGGAATGAAAAATTATTTGAGAGATGCAAATAACCTAAGCACATTCAAGAGGAAATAGAAACCTGAATAGTTTTACTTATAATAAAAAACTTCAAACGATACTTTGAAAACTTTACGTGAAGAAAACTTGATACAAAGGATTCACTGAATTCTTCATATAAAAAATAAAAAACTGCAAATTCCATGCTATTTTTTACATAAAGAAAAAATAAGGTTTACAATCTCATTTTATAAGACTAGCATTACCTTGACACTTAAACCAGAGATGATACTCCAAAGAAAAAATGACAACCTGATTTCCCTCATCACCATAAACATTAAAATCTTTAACAAGATTTTAGAATATTAAAGTCAGTAATGCAAAAAAGGATAATACCAAAGGAATTAAAAGATTTATAATTAAAATCAAAGTATCCTCCAGACTGAGTTAAAAGGCAAAACATAATATTTTTTAAGAATCGTGTTCTTTTTACTAATTCTTCTTGTGTAGATATTATTTATGTATTTATTAGCATATCCTAGTTGAAGTCTACCATTCTTTCCAGGAAAACCCTAAAATATATTTACTCAGAAAGAAAAATTAACTTAGTGCTGGATTTTTAGAATGATCAAAACAAAATAGACAGGAGAGAGGAAAAGAGGGAGGGAGGAAGGAAAGAGAGGGAAGGAGGAGGAGGTAGGGAGGAGAAATGATTTTTTTTTCTTATTTTCTCATATCTTTAAAGGAATATTAAATGTATTTATATGTGTCATCATTTAATGGCAATGAAACTGAAATCTAGTACATAAGAAAAACTTCCCCTGGAGTGACCTTCTAATATTCTATTCTGCCTTGAAACACGTGAAAATACATCTGTCATCACTTCTCCATCAAATAACACAAATTCAAATTCTCAAGACTCTTAGCTTTTCTCAGCAAATAGAAGTGAGTTCTCTGCTCCTACTTAGATAAAATTGCACCACAAACACTCACCTGATGGTGTCTGCTCAGTCAGGCCTGAAGTGGCTGGTCAGAGGTTTTCTAAGGACAAGAGAAAAAGTGCCAAAGGAGAAAGAACTGGCGGGCAACCAGCATCAGACCTACGGAGGGAGCCAGCCTCAGACCTGCAGACGCCTGACCCAGGCATGAGCTGTGCAGGCGAACCCCAGTTAATTTGCCCTGCGCACAAGTATGGGCTCCAAAGTGGCACCGACCATTTAAAATGTTAAGAAGTAAAACTTGTCATGTGTAATAATGTGCAAGTATCAGGTCTAAATGCCAACTCTACTTAATGAAAGAAAGGTTGAACTTGGCCAGAACTATCAGATACAAAAACCAATTGGCAATCATTTCATCACTCCAGCAAATGTTGGGCCGCGCCCACAGCCAGAAGACAGAACAAGGTCAGTAACTCGGGCCACGGTCCCACAGCTGAGGTTTAAATTAGCAAGCTGGAGTGAGAGGGCCGTTGTGACCAAGACATTTATTCACAGGGTTTTCCGTGCCACCGAGACACATCTGATTATGAAGTAATAGCGAGAGGCATTCCTTATGCTGTGTCAGTCTGTAAAGCCAGCAAAATGGAGATATAGATGTCAGCTCCTAGGACAGGCCGACTTCATCGCCCCAGAACCTCACACTGCCAGCACCTGTCTGCTCAGCAGGTGTGTGCCTCAAGGTGGAGGCGCTTGCATGACTCTTCCCCAGCCTCTGTTCCCCGGACTGCAGCCGCCATAAAGGGGGCACCTCCCCTCAGTCTGGGCCAGCACATGGCGAGCAGTCAGGGGAGACCACTTATAATTATTTGAGGCAGATGGTCACTTTATCAGCATAGATACTAAGCAGCCCCTTACCAGGCATTGAACTGCCAACCAGTCCCTCTCCTGTGCAAGCCTTTGGGCTCTCGGGCAATATATTTTAAGCAAAGAAGAGACTTAGGCTACCCTGGAGACCCACGTTGTAAGATAGGCAGAGATGGTCTAGCAGACCCTGGATGCTAAATGCTTGAGTTGTGCAACTTGAGAGCCACATGCAAAGACAGAAGTTCCCTTCTTCCTAAATGAGGTCGTCAGAGTGTGTGGAGCTTGTCATTAGGGCTACCAGGTTTGCATCTCATCCTGTGCGTTTAGACTCTGTGAATCTTCCGCAGCTTCTACATTGCGGAAATGGGTCCTCGCACCCACGCGGAGCTAAACCTCGGTATGCTCACAGTCTGGTCTTGACAATTCACCTCTCCCAGGACAAAGAAAGGAAACCAGATGGCCAGGAACAGCTGGAGACTCAGGTCTCTAGAGAATTTCAAAGTGAAAAACAAATTTAAGAGACACCTAAGTCCAGTGGTTTTCCAAACATGATTGATGGTACTTCTCATTTTGTAAATATCTTAGAGCCAGTTCCAGTGTAAAACAGGAGAAGCAAATCTATTGTGAAGGAGAGCTTGCAGCCCAGAACCCCCTTGACCTGCCCTCTCCTTTTGGCCCAGGGTGTCACAGGTAAACTCTTAGAGGAAACCTAGGTCTCCTTGGAGCACAATTTGGAAAATACAGATTAGAGGCGTTCTTATTATAGGGAAAGAAGGAGCCTCAGGGAAGTGAAGTGATTTGTCTGGGGTCAGACAAAATGAATTCTTCCAAAGTGGCAGAAAAAGCCTTATGACCTGGAATATAATCTTCTTCTCCTGCTACCAGGCAGGCTCTCCTGAATGACCCCCATGAACTCTGAAGTGTTACTAGCAAAAGTGCAGTGACCTTTTGGACCAACAGCAATTTGGTTCACCTCCAGCCCTGAGTTCTCTTAACATGCAATGGGATCGTGCGCGAGGGGTCGCAGCAAAGAGACCAACCAGCACACCTGCAAAGCAACACCTTAACGTCCCCCTCAGCCCTACCATCCTGCCCTCTCCACCAGGAACACACCGCCCCTGCCCCCAGCCTAGTGGACCACCCTTTGTGTGACGAATTTTAAGTAGGTCCCACCTTCCCAGTAAAAAAGAAATGGACAAGCAGGTATCTGAGCCTGATCAAGGACCATATGCAAGAAGGCAGAATCCTCCACATTCATTTTCATAAACAGAAAATTCCCTGGACTCATCAATATATCTTTTGTGCATTTTAAAGTCTTTTTAAACAAAAATGTGCACCATTCTTAAAAATGTGTCAACTCTCTGGAAAGTCTCTCTTAATCTCAGAGTTCAAGGTTGATTTATATCCAGGCAATATGACTAAGATGCCGCAGCCACATTTATTTAACGATTCACATAGCACTCCTTGTTCAGTGCAGGCTCCATGCATCGTTTTACTAGTCAAGTCAACATCAGTGTCTTTTCAAAAACACAGTAAATCTCTTTGATTGGGACTCCAGGCTGGAATCATTCAACTTGTGCTCAACTAAACTGTCTTATATCCTTGCGTGCCAAGTTGTGCCTGGCACGTCCAGAGCTGATCCCAGCACGGCCGGGATGCCAGTGCATTAAAGCAGCAAACGGGAGTGTTCCAGCTGGACAGACCCTGGCTTTCCCACTACCAGTGATGACAACAGGAAAGTGTCACATGGTCATTACTCCAAAAAGAAGGCTGTTCTTCCCATGTAGAGACAGACAGGGCCTGCACGCAGACGTATTCGTTTCAAAGGGGACGAGACACCAGCACATATGGTGCCTGTGAGTGATCTTAGGCAGGGTCTCCCAAATGCCAGGAAAAATGTTGCTGTCAGGAACTTTATTTTTTTTTAAGAATAGCATTTCTCCTGCCGTTGTTGTTTGTTTGTTTGTTTTAAGGAAAAGTGCAGGCAGAAATGAAGACAAGCAAGGAAGCAGGTAGAAAGGAGAGAAGGAAGAAGTGTTTTATTTATTTTTATCTTAATTGTTCATCTTGGTTATTGCCTCTCCCTGTTGGCTCTGGACAAAAACCTGGGTTCTGGGGATATATGTGGACCACGTTCAGCCGGAGGCGGTAAACCCAACCACTACTCCACCAGGATACGCCTCTTTTGCCATTTTAAAGCTCTTTTCTTTCTTTCTTTCTTTTTTTTTAATTCATTCCATCATGGATATTTATGACCTACTCCCTATGGGCATTATCCTCCGCAGGGATGCACTCACCCATTTCTGCATCATGCATGCATGCATGCATGCATGCATTCAACAAACAAATACTGAATAGTTATTTTTTTGTGAAGAATCTTGCCAGGTGTTGGAGAGACAGAGAGCAAAACCCTATCCCTCTCCTGAAGAAGGTCAAGGACATTAGCGCTGAGTCGATGCCTACTTATTGCCAGGCCCTTGTCAAGCTCTATGGTGTTGTCTTGTTCGTGACTCACGATCCTGGACCCATTTTACACATGAAGAAACAAAGGAGCCAGAACATTGAAGGTACCATCCCAGGCCTTTCTAATTCCAAGATGAAATGCCTTCCTGTCACTCATGGCCATATGAGGAAAAGAAACATGTAGTAGAAGAGATTCATGAAGAATAATATTATAGCACCTACCTTTCCACCCAAAGATGACAGCAGTTTCTATTTTTCTTTGTGCAACTGTGGTTAAAAGGAGATGGGCACTTGGCATATATTATCTTGAGATAAACCTATGATGTAGATTTTATTACCCCATTTTATAGATGAGAAAACCGAAGCTAAGAAATGTGCCGAAGGTTATCTGGCATACAACTGTCAGAGTCAAGATGTAAATTTATCTTTTATGCCCAAATCCTGTGTGCTTAATATTTTATTCTCATTTTATTGTTATTAATATTGGTTGTTTGAAAGATAATGTTATCCAAAATCTTTGAATTTTACTTTCATCATGCTGTGTTTTTTCTTTTTAATTACCTTACTCTTCCCGACAATCCCAATTTTTAACTTTTCTAAATTATGGAATTGTAATTCAAGCTCACATTATGAATTTGTATATATTCTACTACATTCATTTTCAAGTTTAATCGTTTGGAAATATTCAATATATCATACTCTTCTGAGTTTCTTTTGATATAAAAATGTATAAATTTAAAAAAATTGTTTTGAAATAAAAATGTGTAAATTAAAAAATAGACAGATGGGTGTTGTAGAAAAAAGTTTAGCAATTTCTCAAGAGGTTAAAGCATAATGACCATATGCCCTAACAATTCCACTATTGGTGCAGACCCAGAGAAATGAAAACATTTCTTTATGCAAAACTGTGTGCATGAATGTCCAGACAGCATTATTCACAACAGCCCCATAACAGAAATAACCCAGATCTCCACCAATGATTAATAAACAAAATGTGGTAGGTATTCACAGAATATTATTCATCCATAGAAAGGAGTGAAGTAGTGATACATCCTAGAAGGTGAACAAATTTGAAAACATTGTGCTGGTGCTTCCTGGTGGAGTAGCATTTGGGTCCGCCGCCTCCAGCTGGGTGTAGCCCACATACATCCCAAGGATCTAGTTCGCATCCTGGGACCAGGGAGAGCAACCAAGAAGAACAACTAAACAGAATAAATAAAAATGCTTCTTTCTCCTCTCTATGCTTGCCTGCCTACGCACCTTCATTCCTGCCTACACCTTTCCTTTTAAAAGGAAAAAAAAAAATAAAGACAATGTCATGCTAAATAAAGGAAGTTGGTATATTTGAAGCCTTGAGACTATTCTGAAACAACAGTGAATTGTACACTTCAAAGTGTCACTTTCTATGACATGTAAATGATATCTGCATTGAAAAAGAGAAAAACAGATGAATGGGTTTTGACAAGTCAAGATGCTAGAGAGGATTCTGTTTCTTGTCCCAAGTTGTGGCCTGAGAAGAGCTTCATGAAAGCTCCTTGGCCAGTTCCTGCTGCTTCAGATGCTCCCCACGGGGAATAGTCATCACTCTGGGGAAAACCCACCATGCCAATGCAGAGGCGGGGAGGGCAGCCCTGGCAGAATTCAAACGCGGGTGACATTCATCTCTCCAAGTTCAACTGCCCTTCCCAAGTTTGTCCTGGATCTCAATGTCAGGAAACCTTGGCCCCAGTTTCAGCCCAGCCACTAACTTGCTCTTTGACTGAGGGTAAGTCTTTGTGCTCCTTCAAATAGGCGAATTCTTCAGATGTTTCGCCTTAAATAAATGAGGAAGAGAGGGATCAACCTTATCCATTTTTTTTCTCTCCACATAGAATGGCAGCTGACTACTTAGCCTTGGATGATACTACAAATCAAGAAAAGCAGTCATTCATTGGATGCAAATATAAATCCCAGGGGCATTCAGCCTGCTCATTCAGTTCTAAGGTGGATCTGTGTCGAACTGGAACTCTCCCTCCAAGAAAATGCACCTCCATCTGGGGCGCCCCAGGAAGCTGGGAAGCTCACACTGTTCTATAGGGCTGGCTGGGTGCTTCAATTCATGAAGCCATAGATCTTCTCAGCTGGAAGGGTCTTCCAGATCATTTAGTTTAGGCCTCTCATTTTATAAATGAGAAAACAGAGCCGTAGGCACTTAAATTCCTTATCCTCCAGTCACAAGCTAATAGAGACATAACCCCATTCTCTCCTGCCTCCTGCCTCCTGTCTCCTGCCTCCTGCCCAGGGCTCTTTCTAACCCAGCACACTGCTTCTCTAGAGTCGTCTCTTATTTATAGAAATCCTATGCCCAAAATGGCCAAAATACATTTGTCTTAACCCCTGCGTCAAGTCCAACCCTCCTGACCCTCTGTAACTCAGACAAGAAATTTCACTCATTTAGGACTTGTTTGCAGATCCAAAGAGATCAGAGCCATAATTATATTGAAATCAAGAAAAATCAAGATGAATCATACAGGCAAAGTAAATGATACTTCTAAACTTCTTATCATAATTGTGAGCCTTAAGGCATGAAAATATTCCTCACCCTTAGCATCTCTTTCTTGGGTTAAGTCTTTGTGGTTATTGTTAATGTTACTGTTAGAGCTCATGATCAAAACTGAGCAAAAAAATTCAGCTCAAGCTAATTTATGATCAAAAGGCAAAGTATTAGCACACGGAGGCAGGTTTCAAAAGATTGGATGTCTCCAGAGATTGAGTATCCCCTTCTCTGACTCTGCTACAGACACGCAGACCCACCCCATTCTAGAATTTACAGTCTTACCTGCAAGATCACCGAAGAAGATTAGACATCCACTTCCCTCAGAGTTCCAACGTAAATCCAAAAATTGACTCTTAGTGCCCCAGATTGGCCCAGCAGAGATTTTTTTTCTCCTTCCATAGAAACAGTATTGCATTTTCATTCTTTCTGTGATGTTGTATGCTACTAATTAAGGGTCATTAAACATGGAGGAGAATTTCATTTGACCTATATTTATTAGTGAAGATAGGACAACATCTGACCTCACCTTCTGAAGAGTGGCTTTCTTACTCAGCTTGGACATCAAAAACCCACTCAAGAAAACAGAAGTCTACGAGACTTCTGAGAGGTCCACACATGATCTCCTTTGACTCAGATTATTCTCTGGAGGTTCGAACTGTTAATTTATAGCACAGAGTTTGAGACTTTGAAATTGCTCTAGTATGAAAACAGACTAAACCCTCCTGCTATCTGGGATGATTCTTCAAAGACAGAAAGTGTGCCAAGTCACCCCCCACAAGAGGAAATTGCCAGAAAACACTTTTTCCTAATTCATTTCATTAAAGTAATATTGCATCTGAACATTATGTAAGTTTATGGGGGCATCATTATAAATCTACATTATATATAACACATTAAGTTGGCCAGTTCTTTCTTCACTATACAATGGATCCCCTCTACTCAACTTGCCTGGCTCCCTTCTCCCTTCCCTTCTTGCAACCACTCAGCTGCATTTATTGACCAAAAGTTTGGTTTTGTTTTATTCATTCGTTTGCATGGATTCTTTACATACTATATGTGAGTGTTAATTACACGGTGACTTTCTACTGCTGGCTTATCTCACTAAGTGTAAATCCCTCTAAGGCTATCCATATTGCTGCAAATGGCAGGATTTCATCCTTTTTAATAGCTGAGTAGTATTCTGCTATGGAAAAATGTTTTCTAGAATCACTTGGTTCAACAAATATATTCATATTAGGATCAACCCAGGCAAAACGTGAAGTAGAAAAATTTACATCTTCACTATTAACAACACCTCTCAGTCCAATCTCCTCTTTGAACAAAACTCATGTCATGTATCATGTCAATATTCCTGACCATTCCCACTCTGCCACTAATGTTCTCATGTCACCTGGAATCCCAAAATTCCCTTTTTAGAATCAGGCTTCCCCTTTCTGGGAAACACTTGATGGTCATTATCCATATTAGCAGAAAATCTACAGTGTGAAAGAGCTGATGGAGTGAATTGGACATGCCTTCCTTTTTTGGCTTCCCTTTATCACCTTTCTTGGGATCCTGTCTCTTCCTATTCCATACAATGCTTATGGACCTGTCCATCAAGGGGTAACTGTTCTCTCAACATTGGATGAACCAGTGACCCAGGCTGGCCAATCAGAACAGATGACTGTGTGACACAAGAGTGATCAGAGTCCTTTTTAGAGATTGCTATGCAGGCTGAATGACAGAGAGTATTTTTCCTCTGCCATGTGGCCATATGCTATAAAATCCACATAAACCCAACACTGACATTATCCATCTTTGGACTTAAGAATGAAACCAACCCAGGAGAGAGAACTGAAAACGGGAGAGCTATGGTGCTAAGGCACCATTTGACTACTGGATTGAACTGCACCTAAACCTTATGCTTAGACTGTTCATTTACCTAAGCTGTTAAGTGGTCTCTTTAGTAGGGTTAGCTCATGTCATTTCTTTTGCTTCCAGGCTAAGAATCTTACTGAAATAACAAGATATCAAGAAGTATAAGGTATCAGCACTCCACTACATAATCAGTCAAAGAGTGCCACATTAGGTAAAAAATTGAAAAATTAAGCCATCAACAACAAAAGCTTCCTTGCAGAACTCATTGCTTCTCAGAATCCTGTAAACAGCTGAAGATCTTGCTGCCATATTATCTCTACTCTTCACTTTCTTCTTCTTGATTCTTAGATCTCTGCACTGATTACATGGTAGCCCTTGTCTGCCTCTTCATTAGCCTCATGATTAGTTTCTTCTGAAAATTTTGCTCCATATAACTTTGTAAGGCTCCTGGTTTTCCCCAGCAGACAGCAGATTTTCAGCTTTCACTCTTCCCCTTATGAATGTAAACACACGCTTCCTTCAAACAGGCTCTTGATGCATTCAGTCACAGTGTGGTTAATATCCACCTGGGATCACCACCAGCTCCACCCCAGTCCTATACTTCTCTTCCCAGTCTTTGCAACACAGCTACCTGAGACATGAAGGAACTCCTATCTAGGAGTTTAAAATCACCATCAGTTTCCTGGGAGCTACCAATTATTTCTTGAGCATTTATTATCTACCACTGTGCTAAACAATTAGCATGCATCATCCCAACTTGCTCTAAATAACATAGGTGCAATAATTCCCACTCACTGAAAAGAACACCAAATTGAAAGTCCATATCTACCGAAACAGAACTAACTCCTAAAATCCATGACAGTTATAGTCCTTACTCTCTCATCTCTGACTGCTCTTACTTCCATGCTCTTGTTGTGCATTTCAATGACATTCCAAGCTAAGGTTTCAAGAGATCAAAGAGGCATTAACCAGATTTTTTTGTTCAAATTATATGGTCTCTCAGCTATGGATTTCCCCATTATCTCATTGTTAATAAAAATAGGTTTAGGACCACATCCGGCCAGTAGAAAGACCTCAGCATGAATTGTAGTGGAAAAGGAGCAATGAAGAGAATAAACTGCCAACAGCTGGCTTCCATCTGCTAGCCTAAAGCCAGAGAGGAATCTCTGACAACCCTCTCAAAATAAGAATAGGTAATGTTTATGGGGTGCCTACTGTGTATGAGGTAGTCACTCCCCCATCTTCTTCATATCATCTCATTTAAACCTCACACTACCAATCAGCTAATGCTATGATTCTTCCCATTTTGTGCTGAGGAACCCAAGGCATAGAGATGTTAAGTAACCTGCCCAAAGTCACATGACTTGTTTGGCTTCAGAGTGCTTGCTATTAATAATGATCTAGTATCACTTCGTGGTATCATAAATCAGAGCATCACCCTCCTGACGTGTTCATCCACAAAAATATCAGTGGGGGCTGGCCTGAAGGTAGAGGAGCTGTCAGAGGTGTCCATCTGTATTATTTTTCTATTGCTATATAACAAATTACCACTAAACTTAGAGCTTAAAACAATATACATTTATTATCTCACAGTTCCTGCAAGTCATGAGTTTGAACATAACTTAGATAGATCACCTGCTGTAGTCAAAGTTAGGCCAGAACTTGGGTCTAATCTGAGTCTCAGGGTTCTCTTCCAAGTGCATGTAGTTGTTGGAAGAATTTATGTCCTGCAACTGTAGAAATAATTATAAATTGTTTTGATTTTCAAGATCAGCAGAAGAATCTCTGACCTCAAGGGGGACCCAGTCTCCCTTTCAAAGGGTTCAACTGATTAGGTCAGGCCCACCCAGGATAATCTCCCATTTGGCTAACTCAGAGTCAACTAGGTAGGTACCTAAACTGTATCAGCAAATTCCCTTTACCTTTAGAGAAAAATGTACTACAATCCCAAGAATTATATCCTATCCCCTTTGCCATATTCAGTTGGTCAGAAATAAGTATAGATCACACCTGTACTAAAGAGGAGGAAATTATACAAAGGCACAGATCACTGTAGATCATCTTAAAACTCTGCTTACTGTGCCATCCATACCAGGTCTTGGGTTGGTTGATTATCTGATTTGCTGTCCACAAGTTGGACAGCAATGATTTTGTCAGGACCTAAATTCAGAGGCCAAAACCTGATACCTAGTATACTGTCAGAACCAAAACATGTCTTTTTATAACCAGAGTCAGAGCCACAGTGATTTCCAAGTCTATAATGATGCCTCCATCCATGACACAGACCTGTCACCAGAACACAGACACAATGACCCTACCTGGCAGAGCAGCTAGCTGGGCAGTGATCCCCTGTTTGATGGGTGACACCTGGTGGGCTCTGAATGAAGAAATTGAGGACAATATATATGGACAAGAAAACCCAATCAAGAGCCAGGAAGTCATCAATCCAAGAGGAAGAGGAAGAAGACAAGATTCCAGGTAAAAGCATCATGACAGAGCCCCAGACGCTACATAAACAGGCAGCAGTCACAAATTCTTATTCCCACCCAACTAATGATCTCTCTTTCTCTGAGTCACTAACCTGATTTCTCAACACTCAGAAGCTGGCACCAAAGTGGCCAAATAAGATGTGTACAAATAAGTAAAATGAATACAACAAAGACAAGACCTGAGAAGTAAATAATACAGAGGGAATAAGATGTTAGGAATACAGATGGCGGGGTTGGGGGATGTCAGGGAGTGCACTTCTTCCCAGGTAGCTCAGAAAATACTGCAGGGAGAAAAAAGAATTGAAGTGGACAGTGAGGTAGAGCTGAATGTTAACAGCAGAAAGGGTGCATTTACAGCAGTAGAATATTCACTCACAAGGGCACACAGTCAAGCAGGCAACAAACCTATTGAAATACTTTTCTTGGCCCCTTTTCCAATCAAACTAGGATCCTATCTCCCATTCCTTGGGGTCCTAATCTCTTTCCTCTGATCTGATAAGGTAATCCTTGCTAAAGTGCAAATGGATTGATGAGTAGCATATTTGCATTTTAATAAGGACCTCCTTGACCTAGAGCCTTTAACCAAACAAATGGCTACAGATACTGGTTTTTTCTGGTCCTCTTATTTATTGGTAGATTTCCCCTCAATTCTCTCTTTTTTACATGTGGAGATGGTATTCCTGTCGGGGTTCAGAGTTTAAAACTCAGTTTGTCTAACAATCACATTTCTCACGGGAATACTAAAAGTCTTGTACCAGGCACCAAAAGCACAACTAAGTAGAGTTTACTCACAAACTCCATAGGTCAAACGATAATTTTATATGGGCGGGAGATACCTTGTACCATGAATTTGTAATCCCTATTGGATAAAATGGGCAAGTCCCTTAACTATTCTAAAATACCACAACTGTCAAATGTTGTTATGGGATTTCTTCATCCTAAATGTTCTCAAGTTTAGGAAATCTTGTGGAGTAATGATTAACAAAAAATATACATCACATAGGAAGCTGTCTCAATTACAAAAAAATTATAAATAGCAAGTCTTTCTATTTTAAAATTTTCTTTTTTTAGGCTGTTGTAATAGTTTAGCATGGCTTCAAAAACAATGTTCTATTCAGGGACATAATGGTAAGTAACTACAGTTATATTTACAATTTTCGCAATCTAGCTAACATTCGTTTCTTTTAAATAGTTACTTGTCTTCAAATTGAAGTTAAATACTGTGATATTACTAATACAGATGATGTTGATGATCCACAAATTGCCCAGGAGCATCAGAGCCCATGACTGAAGAACCCATGAATTAATTTTTGAGACAGGAGAAAAAGGTTGGTTTAGATCCTGCTTCAACTTCTTTTGTGACAGGAATATGTGTTCTTTAACCTTTCTGGACTTTACTATCCCCTTTGGCAAAACTGAGGCAATGCTTGGTCAACCACAAAGTAGTGTCATATATAGCTTTCCAAATGGTCTCTTTTGAAGACTCAACAAAATACAAAGTTTAAGGTATTAATTATTTCGTATTATTTCACTCATCACAATTTAGCTTTAAATTTTAAGGAGATACATACGAGGTTACTTTTGTAGGCATTCTTTAAAGACTTCAAAATGAAAGGATATAATTAAGTATGTAATTAACTTTTACCACATACATACATCAAAAAATGGCCTCCTCCATTGGCCTTTATTGGAACATTGATTAAAGTCAGGCCTAACGTGTGTTGGACGACAGAGTAGTACCTGACATTATAGTGTGATCCAGGTTCTTAACATGGTGACACCTTTAAAGAATTGTGTTTTAATTCCCAGAGGAGCTGTTATCAGCCTCTTGCTTTCTCCAGAATTTAACATATGTACAATTTTAGAACAAACACATTTCTTTTAAAATCCCACATATCAAAATTGTGCACTGCATCTTAATGCTGTCTGTGCCCCAGTATGTAATTTGTTTGGGGTTTTGCTGTTGTTTTTTTGTTGCTGTTGCCTTACTTTGAATAAGTAAATTAACCAATGAAGGCCTGAGGGCGCGCAGCACATGTTCAGGGCTGTGACACAGGAGGGCATAAAAGCAAGGATGGTAATATCTGCTAATAGAACTTCCTATCCCACGAGGGGGTTTGCATTTCTTTTGTTTGCACGATTTAAATAGCAAAGCTACCCCTTTAAATGACAGGAACCTTTTGTCCCTATGAGATTTTGGTTATCAGGCCACAGTCTGTCAGTTTGAAACCATTTCCTTCCCAATTAGCTGGCAGTTGGGTGGTGTGTCGTGCTGTTTTGCCGTTTCTCTACCTTCATTTGACCTTCAGCATCATCTGCAATGCTCTCCATTTTAGCACCAAAAATCACAATCAGTGCAGAGAAGCACCTGGTGTGTTCGCTCAAGAATTTTGCACTTGTAACCTTAGAACTTCAAAAGGACTGGGAATTGTGGTTTGTCTGTAGCTGAAGTTTCCCTCTGCGGCCAGGATACTTTCTCTTCCTCGGGCTATTGGAATGAAAACCAGGAAAATCTCCCATACATTGAAGGCACTGACTGCAAGGAAAAACACCTTTATCAGAGGATTCTATCTCTTCAACCCTTATCTTATTTTAACCAGAGATTTGGGCCACCTATTTCCCCTGAAGCCAGCCCTCGCTAGTGTTTCCCATCTCCCTTCCATCCTGCTCCAAAATGATTGCCTGCAGATAGAGTACCATCACTACACATTCTTTCTCACACTCTTCTCTCCTTACCACCACCAGCACACAGCTATAAAATACAACTGGGCAGCAGAGAATAACAATGTAAGTGGAGGGGAAAATCCTGAGCCCAGTGCAAACTTCTCATTGTACAAAAAGACTCTATGCAAATTAAATAGCATCTAGCTCAGCACCTCCATAGTTGCCGTGGATTGTGTCTACCTGAGTAGAAGCAGCCTCAAAGGCGTAACTAAGGAAAGCTGTTAAGTCAAAATCTAAAAGATAGTCTGTTTCCATGAAAATACCAAGGTATCATTAAGGTGCTGGAGGGGATGTAGAAATATAGGATCACTTTTTAAAAACTGCATACGTCTCTGGCTCACTAGCTAAGGTGCAGACCATGTAAAGTCCAAGAAGATGGGCCTGGAAAGTTTTGAAAAAATTTTATGGCGCACCCTGGTGGCGCAGGTGTTAACCCCACATGCCTGGGGAGCAGTCCACATGCAGCCCAAAGATTCAGTTTCATGGCCCGGAGCCAAGGGAAACAACTAAAATGAGCAACTAAATGGATAAAATATTTCTTCCACCTCTTCTTCCCTGCCTGCTGCCTGTCTGTCTTCATTTCTGTCCACCAACCTTTTTCTTAAAAAAAAAAATTATTAAAATCTTTATCTCGGAATGCTCTAGTAGAGCAGCAGTTAGGTCAATCACTTCTGAAGAAGCAAGCCACATACCCCTGAGTTCAAATCCTGGATCCAGGCGGAAACAACCAGTGTGAACAACTGAATAAAAATAAAATTTCCTTCTCTCTCTTCCTACCTGCCTGCCTACACACCTTCATTCCTGCCTGCACCTTTCCTTTAAAAACAAAAAACTTTGTCTTAAAATGCAAAAAAAAAAAAAAATCTTAACTTCTAAACAAAACAGAAATTTGTTTTGAAGAAATTTGTCTTTTTGAAATTTAAAAACAACTGAACCCCTTAAATATCACATATTTCAGCCTTTTCGTTTTACAAATGAGGGAACTGAGAGTCAAACCAGTCAAGATGTCAGTCAAGACAGATGGAATGACCCAGTAGGAAGCTCTCCTCACTCCTAGCTCACTTTTGTCTGTGCCACAAATGAGAAGCAAAGTTTGAGAAGTGACAATAGCAAAAAAGAGGGTTTAGTCTTCAAAATTGTGTATTCTGTATTTTATTTGGAGTCTGTCTCTTTCGACATTTAATTTATCAACTTCTTGCTGGCCAAGAAGTGAAAAAGAAGAGAAATTGCAATCTGGGCTAAAAAGATTGTCTGACAAAGAAATAAAGCTAACAAATGTCTTAAGTATTAAAACTAAGCATTCAGGCTCCACAAAGAAGTCTAAGTGAGCCATATTTATTGTACTCAGAGCATATCCTGAAAATCAAGACTGCCCCCAGCATTTCCATCTGTCAGTCAGAAAACATGGGATGGGTAGTTAGAATGATGAGCTTCCAAATGAAATCTAAAGAATATCAACTGTACCTTGTGCTAGAGAGATAACTATCACAACCATCAAAATTATCATCACTGTTAGCAATGGCAGGTTTCTACCTAGACACCCATGGAATGGTTTTTTTTATTTATTTGTTTGTTTGTTAATAAAGAGGAAGGAAGCAGGCAAGAATGAAGGCAAGTAGGCAGGTAGGAGGAAGAGAAAGGTGAGAAGCATTTTTCATTTATTTATCTGTTCATTTTGTTTCTTATCTCCAGCCCCAGGTCATGAACCCAGATCCTTAGGCTAAAAGGGAACTATGCTCAACTGCAGACTTAGTGCCTGAGCCACCTGAGCATGGCCAGAAGTATAATATTTAAAAAGGTAGTCACATCACCCATAAGGATATGGAACAACCAGAACTACTGTGCATTATTGACGGAACTATAAAACAGAGCAATCACTTTGAAAAAAGTCTGACAGTTTTTTATGAAAGTAAACACGTGTCTTCCCTAGGACCCAGCTTCTCCCAGCCACTTGCTCAAGCAACAGAAAGATAAATTCAGAAAAAGATTTGTATAAGAATATTCAGAGCAGCTTTATTCTTGAAATCTTAAAACTAAGGAAAATCCCATTCTTGAAGAATGGATAAAGAAATTATAACATGAGTGTAAGTAGGTGAAATGGATGAAGATGATCCAGTTACAAAGTAAATAGGCCAAGGAGATGTCAAATATAGCAGGGGACTATAATAAAAAAAAAAATGGTATCACAAATTCAAAGTTGCTAAGAAAGAATAGTAAATCCTCATCGTGAAAATTATTTCTCAATATACATGAATGTCAAACCATTATGCTGTACAGATGAAACTAAAAGTTGTTTGTCAATTTTGCTTCGATGGAAATAAGTAGATAGATAGCTATATACCCCAATAAGTCTCTTTAATATCCTTGATAGTTTCTTGGAAACTGCAACTTTAAGCAAAACGATGTATAATAAAAGTAGGTCTTCGAATAACTGGTATTTATTCAACCTAGACTAGTATGTATTATTATTCCTATTATTATTAACATTATCACAAGCAGATGTTGAATGTGACCATGTTATCTGAGGACATGCTCAAATACCACTCATCAATAAAAAGGCACAAACTATGGATACAAACAACAATATGAATGAATGGCAAAAGCATTATGTTGACTGGAAGAAGCCTCGCCCAAGAGTTTATTGGTGGGAAAATCAGAAAAGAGGTTGTCTCAGCGTCATAGGCAGGTAGGAATGGACTGGGAAGAGGTATAAGAGAACTTTCTGAAGTGGAGGCAAGATTTTATATCAGGAGGGAGGGTTGGGTTACACAGATATACATACTTATCAAAATGTAGCCCATGCACACAGAAATCTTACATTAAAGAACTTTAAATATGTATATTATGAAGTATTTAGGGGTAAGTGTACTGATGTCTACAATTGTTGTTTTGAAATGCATAAAAAGGAATCTCATAGATGATCAAGGTATGGATAGATACAGGTAGATAACAATAAATGATAAAATAAGTATAATAAATACTAATGGCAGGATATATGTGGTAATTATACAAGTGTTCACTATACAAATCTTTCAACTTCGGTGCACCCTGGTGGCTTAGCAGTTAAGTCCACGGCTTCCTGCCAGTGTAGTCCACATACATCCCAAGGACCTGGGTCTATGTTCCAGGACCTGGGGAGAGGGAGAAGCGGGGAATTGGGCGGGTGGGTTGTGGTGGGGAGGAACAACCAAGATAAACAACTAAATGAAATAAATAAATGCTTCTTCCTATTCTATCTTCCTGCCAACCTGCCTGTTCACCGTCATTCCTGCCTGTAACTTTCCTTAAAAAAAAAATTCAACTTTGGGTATGTATGAATGGTTTTATAATAAAATGTGGGGGGCAAATTATTTGAGATTTAGAATTGTGGTCTCTATCTGTATTATCAAATCTCTCTCTAGCGTCTCTCTCTCTCTCTCTCTCTCTCTCTCTCTCATAACACGCACACACTCACTATACACACTATCCCGTTCTTTAGAATTTTCTAATCCCAGGTATAAAGCTTATGAATTTGAAAATGAACATGGTATGCCTGGTAGTCTAGCATATAAATCCACTGGGCATAGTCCACATACATGCCAAAGACTCAGGCTTGAGACCCAGGGCTGGGGGGGACACTCAAGATGAACAACTAAATAAAATAAATATTTCTTCCTTCTTAAGTCCTGTCTGTCCATTTACTTGCTTTCATCCCTGCCTACATCTTTTCTTAAAAAAAAAGAAAAAGAAAAAGAAAGAAAGTGAACACATCAGTAAGAATTTCCTTTAAGGACCCTTTCAGCATGCACAAGAAGAAACAGGGTGGGCTCATGACAAGATGGTGTAATCTGACTAACTTGGATTTGGGTCCTGGACCTATTACTTGGAAGAAGTTGTCTGAGTCATATTCTTCTCTTCAAGAAAATGTACCATTATCACCTACTTATGTGAGTTAGAATGCGAATTAGGGATGAGCATGGTGACACTGGTCACCAGTTAATCTTTACCCCTCCGAAGTGCTCCGTATAATGTCCCCTCCTCAGGTTGGGCACTCAACAAGCTGTGCTTCGTTTAGTTTGATATAAGTTCTCTTGCACACAGCAGTTAGTCCTTAAGTTAGGGAAAACCAGGCTGGAGAAATGCCTATTTGGAACACACAGTTTTAACATCCTAACTTCCTTCAGAGATTTTCAAATATAACAGTCTGGAGGCGGCGTGGGATCAGATGAGAAGGAATATCCATGTGCTTTGTACATAGCACAGCATTACATAAATCAAAGCAGACACAACGCCATCGGGCTGGGGGCAGGGGGACTTAGTACTCCTTGTTTGGTTTTGCGATTTTTCTAATTTTAAACACACATAGACACACCATTGCCTTTGCGCTATGGGCAGATGTCTTGAAGGCAGGCTAAACACTCATCCAGTTATTTGCCCTCTAATTTTCTCACGAGGACCTCCCACCCCTCACTGGTCCTTAGAGTATAACTACTTCCTCAGCATTTCCTTGGCCGGCACAGGGCCCTGACATGCTTAACAATAAGCACTCTGTTTCCCAGAACTCCACTGGTGCCAAAAAAAAGTCCTTTGTACCATGCCAAGATTAAAACCTTCCCCTCGTTTTATGTGAACGCTTGTGTTTCTACATTATGAATTCTTAGGGGAAACATAGCTAGACCAAGATAGTCCAAACTCTAGGTAGTCATCACATAGATCGTACCTTCTGAGGATGTCTATTGAGAACAACTGTGGTCCTAGCAGACTCTGTTCCCATCCTCCTTTCTGCAAAGCCAGAGAACTCCCAGACAAGAAAGCACAGAATTTTGGCAATCATAGACAAAGCTACCAGATTCTCTGATTAACCCTCCTTCCCTGTTGAGAACATTTCCTTGGCAGTTTTATAAATAGTGCGCAGTGCTTTCGGATTACTGTCTCCGGTTGACAGAATTTGATTATGGGTTCAAAAGACAACTCACGATGTGCCCTGGTGGAGCAGCGGTTAGATCATTTGCCTCCAAAGGAGCAGGCCACATACCCCTGGGTTGGAGTTCCAGGTCTGCGGGGAAACGGTCAGTGTGAATAACTAAATGACAAATTAAGTGCTTCTGTCTCCTCTCTGTTCCTACTTGACTGCCCACTCGCTTTCAGTTCTGCTTGAACCTTCCCCTTAAAAGTAAAAATAAAGCAGTTAAGAAGACAACTCACAATCAGGAAGTCTGAGAATTGAGAACCACAATAGCTTGGTGGTGGTCATCCAAACAGAATAACTTGCAAGCTGAATGCAAAACTCCAGGTTCCATAAGAGTGAGGTTAGTCCTCTCTAGAGGAAAGCATATACCTTGTTTTCCTAAGACAAGGGTAAGCCTGACGGATCCACTCTGCTGGGGAACCAAACCATAAGCAGGACTCTTGTCCTCCCACCTTGGCACCCCCAGACCCCACACACTTTTAGGCAAAAGAATTCAATACCTGGGCTTTGGGCTCAATAATATGATGGCAGGCTGGAGGCAGGCAGTGCAGAGTTTACCTGCATGGGTGCTGGAGCTTCCTAGTTCAAATCCCGGCTCTGCTACTTATTAGCTATGAACTTGGACAAGCTATTTGGCCTTCGTGTTCCTGTTTTCTCATCTATAAAATAAGAGTAAAAATAGAACACTAATATCCAGGGGTTGTGAAAACTGATTAAGTTAGCACAATGTAAATACACATAGAAAAGTGTTTACTTTATGTAATGTTACCTAGATGTTCTCTGCTATTCCTCCTTTATCAGAGCTGGTCAACAGGAGTGCGATTTGCACAAGAGCTCCTAGGACTCTTGAGAGATATTAGGAAAGAAATTATCAGACTAATCATTAATCGCCTGACCTCTACCCCTAAAAAAATCAGACAATTTGGAGGAATGATAAGGAAGACAATCACAGTGTACCCCGGTTATCCTAGTATAATTATCCACACTGCTTCCATGTTCTTCCCAAATTGTCTCAGAATAGACTACACGTTAGATGATCACACATCCAACTTCAGAGCCTGGTTCAGAGTGAGTGAAGAATGCAGCTGATGTAACATCAGAGGGACCCTATAAGGACCCACCAGCTCTGCTTCTGGGGGAGCTAGTCTAACTTTTTCAGTCACCATAAAATGCAAAGAGCGAGATCCTTTGATCAACAGGGCCTAGTAAAAAGGTGGGTGAGGAACACTATCCAATCCTGAGAACCCCAAAGCTAGGATAGCAGGATCTAGGAAAGGGCACCCTGAGAAAAGGAGGTGCAGCAGAGAAGAGAAGAGCACCATGTTGGCAGCTGTGAGAAGAAGGGCGGGGTCAGCCACAGCAGTGGTGGCAAACTATCTTCGGGGCTGAGGAAGAGGACCAAGTGCCCCTAATTCTATCCTCCAGAAGGGGGCCCTTAGGAATTTGGAGACTTGGAGACCTGGAATCACATTGGTACTAGTGTCTGCATCTAGCCGTAGGAGGTAGGTAACAAATCGTTTTTCGGAAGCCCAGCTTTGCTCATACTGTCCTTAGCCCTCAAAGCAAATCTCATTCATCTGTCCATATAACACCTGCAGGCCCTAGAGATATACCAGGGACCGTGACAACTACGCAGAAATTCTCCTTGCTTTCTCTTCATGTGTTTGAGGGGCTGACCTATCATCTCAGTTCCAAGTTCATGAATGTATAAGCTGGAGTCTTGGTGTGCATCTCGGACCCCTCCCACTTGGTGTTTATTATGTGACCCCTGGATATCAGGACTTGGATTTTTCTAGATTGCAAACGGCCTGGCCCTTTGCCTCCCAGCTCTTCCATTGGCCTGCAGAAACTGTCTATTCAAGGATGGTTCTTTCAGAAGCAGCATCTAGTGGCTGCCACAGAGCAGGCACTCAGCAGCCTCGGAGGAGTGAAGGAATGTGTTTGGGGGTAATGCTTGTACCTCTTTAGAGTTCTTCCATGCCAAGGGAGCTACACCCATATTCATGTTACAGAACGTCTAGTTCCTGTGCCGCAGTGCCGAAAGAAAATGGAACATGAGGTTTGGGAGAAGAGAAAGAGTCAACTTGTTTTCTGCAGAATATAGAGACAGGGGAGACCTAAGTCTCAAATCCTCAGTCTCTGTGATCAAAAGCTAACAAAGGTTTATAAGAGGGAGTTCAACACTGGAGCTGCATTGAAAGGGAGCATCCTCTAAACAGGTGGCCACTTGGTCATCTCCAGCTTCGTTATCAGCAACATAACTGATCAATATGTTTCACTTCCCTGCACATTCTCATTTACTCCTCACCAGGAAAAGAAGGTGAAAGCATCTAAGTGGGAAATTCAATAGAAATTTCTTGGGATGCTGACTTAGCTCCTCAGCTCTCTGACATGGACTGAAAGCACCTACCTGAGTGGCGAAGCCTGCTTTTTCCAGAGCCATCTTGCCAGGTGGGTAAGTCTGCAGATTCCTAAGTTTCAGAATTTGCAAGCCTACTTGCCCAAAGAATAAAGCCATTCTTCACAAGATCAGCTATACCTCCTCATCAGTCAAGTAGGGGAGAAATTCTTTAACTCCACTAAAATGTAGAGTCTAGAGATACACACACACGCACACAAACACACACACACACACACACACACACACAAAGAATTATTTTTCTTCATAACTTCACATCTAATGATCTACAATTATTTTTTAAGGTGTGAGTTCATGTATTCATAATATATATGCTCATTCTGAACCCAGTAGGAGGACCAAGATCAAAATTTAAGTCTCTTCATGTTGACTTATTTTGTTATATAAAACTTTTTATTCATAAATATTTTCCAAAATTAAAAATAAATTCACTTCACTTTCATTTCTTTATTAAACCTCTGAACTAGGCACAAGGTCTCTTGCTTCTGCTGCACACACATATGGAATCTGTCCTGCAGACACCAAGGGAAGATGGATGACATAAGGCAGGTGGGGCCTTTGTGTTCTGTTCAGTAAGGAAGAATGGGATATGATCACACAGTGCTTCAGAATGCAGGAGTAAACTACCTGAGACACATGCCCTTAAGAGTAAAATCAAAGGGCACCCTGGTGGAGCTGTTGTTAGCTCTGCTGCCTCCAGCCAGGTGTAGCCCACATACATCCCAAGGATCCAGGTGAACAAGTAAAAAAAATAATGAATATTAAAATTTCAATAAAAGAAATAATAAAGTTATTAAGAAAAGAAATTAGGTCACCAAAATAGAGCATTACATATTTAAAACTTGTTTTACAGAAAAAAAGGGCTACCTAATACCTATTTTAGTGATGATATTTAGTGAAACACTGGTTGATACATTCTCTTTACTATTTCAAAAATCTTATCTTAATTTTTATGAGATTATACTGTACAATTTTTTAAACTAAGCAGCACTGCCTTTCCTGCAAACCCTTGTGCATGTGCCTTCAGTCCTACTTAATATTGTTCGGTAAAAATCTATAGTTCAAATATGATGTAAAATTTCTTTCTCTGTAAATATTGTCTGTTCATACATATATATGTGTGTTTGCTCTACATTATGTAGGATTCAATATCCAATAATAAATGAATAATCGCTCATTAACTATAAAAAATTAGCTCACTTTCTCCAAACATCACTAGTCGTGCAATGACTCTGGAACCCATAAGTTTTTCTCTAGAGCAGCAGTTCTAACTTTTTGATCTTGAGACCCTCTTAACAGTCATTGAGAACCTCAAAGAGTTATGGTTTATGTGAACTATATTTATCTATAGTGAGCATGTTGGAAATTAAAACAGAAAACTGTTTCTATCTTTTTAATCCCATTTAAGCATTTACAGTGATATTTAAAAAACTAATCTTTTGGTTTTTGTATAATAAATATTCACAGACTCTAAACAATATTTTAAAATATGCAACCTCTGCATATCCTGGTGGTATAGAGGTTACATCGCCACCACTGGACTGCACAGGCCACATCCATCCCAACGACCAGAGCTCGAGTCCCAGGACTGGAGGAAACACCAAGATGAACAACTAAATAAGATAGAGGAATGCTTCTTTCTCCTCTGTCTTCCTGCCTGCCTCCTTGCCTTACTTCTTGCCTGTACTTTTCCTGTAAAAAATGAAACAAAATTAAAAAGTGTAAAAATACTCCAAAAGAAAATATTCAACTAAAGTTAAGTAATTTTCAGTGTGACAAAACATTACAAGATTTTAAAATTAAAGTGCTTACCAGATTTTTCACAGTAGTGTACAGAAAATTGCAACCTCTTAATACAGAACAGCATAATCATTACTCTTGAGAGAGGCATCCAATAACATGTTGATCATCTTGCAGAAGTTTGTGAAAATTCTTTTCCAGCTGTTCATGTTGTATGTTTATTTCTGCTTGATTCAACTAGCTTGTCAGTTCTTCTGGACGGAGACACTCTCTCATTGTTGCTTTTTCTTCTAAGAGCAAATTAGTTGTTTAATAGCCAATAGCTTCTGTATTGTCCAACATAACTCATGTCAGTTACCAGTAGTGGAATAATTTCATAAATCGATCTAACATATTGCTAATTTATTTTAAACTTCTTTTTACCTCTATTGTCATATCTTCACTGAATCCTTACATTAACTTGCCCTGGAACAAACAAGACAAATATTGACAAAGCTTCAGAAGCATAATGTCTCTTGATCACACATAGTTTTGGGATGAATTTCCATAGATTATCAGCTTATTAAAAATGATATAATTTACGAGAAGTCAAATGGAAGAGATAATTAAAGGGGGTGTTTATGTGGGAAGGGCAAACCCCCATGTTTTCTCTGGATGTGGCCTTCTCCCCAAATCTCCATGTTCCCAGCCCAGAAGTTCCTGAACTGAGGAAAAACTTTAAATATTAAAGTTGTTTATTTTAAAAGAACAATACATCCATTATATGTCAGCATAAATAAAACTTAGATAATGTAGGTAGCATTTAAAGTTTTATTTTTAAAAATGTATTTTCAAAAACAACAAAAATTATGGAGAAAAGCAATGCTATTTCATATTTCTTTTAAATCTCCTTAACATCTGTCTTAAGGGTAACTAGATTCTCATATCAATGCGTCTCATATCAATTTGTCTCATATCATATCTTTAATTCAAGTTGTTACAAAACATTGTCATCATTGATGTTTTTGAGGACAATCCAGCCTCACAGGAACACGTAGTTGGAAAAGAAAGGATCTTATAACCCCTCTCAGAGGGTTTTGAACATGTAGAACAGGTAGATGGTCCCTGGCCACACTGGAGAACCATGACACTAGGGGACTCTTGAAGTTATAGAGTAGAGTGACAGAGACAAGTTCTCTCTCCCTCTATATCTACTTGTATGCCCTACTCACAATCTCCATCCTTCTTGACTTGTCCTCTTCCTTCTCTGTGTTGTAATGAGGAAAAGTCATACCTGAAGGCAACTTCCACTTGGGAGGATGCCCTCACCCACTCATGGCTAAACTGCCAAGCAGAGCATGGATAAAGACAAACTAGCAATTTTCCTGGGCTATTCTCTGCAAAGAATATCCTCTGGGAGCCCAGGGCAACTGCAGCAGGCAGCTTATTACCTAGGCCACCCTCCAAACACAGTTGTGTCTTTTCCATCAATGATGTCATTACTTCTCATCGCTTTTCCTTTCTCAGCATCATACAACAATCTCCCCAGGCATGCCTGTGATTTTACAGCGTTTAAGAACCCCTAGGTTAATCTCACCTAAAGAGATGAAGTTTCCCTGAAAGAGATGCAGAAACCATCCCTGAGAAATGTTAAGCAGAAGCAAAGGTCAAGGATCCAAGAGAGAGAGAGAGAATTTTTCATGTTTTCTATTCGAATTTCAAAATAATTATTTTGAGAATAATGCTAACTTTATAAAAGGAAATATTTGGGGGTCAGAGAGGAAATAAAATTCCAACTAAGATGTGTAATATCCATGTCACTATCTATTCCATTTTATAAGCATACAAGCTATATTTACTTCTCAGGTAACCCTTGACAAATTTTAGCCAATGGACAACCAAGTCATGTGAATTTTTTTATCAGTGTCTTTCAATAACATGATTGATCTCCATACCTATTGGTGGTTATTACTGATTTTCAGACTTGAGAAGCCTTGACTTTCCATTTGTATTAAATATTTACATGAGTGACTAAGTGATACTTATTTAAATATCTCAAACAAGGTAATTGAGTCCCTGTCTCAAATTCTCAGATGAGAGCACCTCTAGTCCCTCTATACGTCATGATTGCTGAGTTATTAGAAGTGTATATTCATCAACCCATAACAGAGAATTTAATGTTTGTATGTACCTCAGGCACTCATCAGTCAAATTTTAAAGTGTGTGTCCTCACAAGGACCTTTATCCACACACACATATCCTTGCTCTCTCCAGGGAAGAGGAAGAAGTGCTGTCTTCCTCGCACACCACTTACGCCGATCCTGCAATGTGCCTCTCATTTTCCCCACTTCTTCAGAGTCTTGAAATTTTGACTTCTCAACAATTTATTACCATTTCTGATTCAATATAAGAAACAGAACAGGAATAACTTGAACTCTCCATCTGCCATCAACTCAACAAATACATAACTATATATGGAATAATTTGCTTGGAAGAAGACCTGAAAATAAGACAAATAGAACTTTCATAACAGAAGATAAGAAGGTAGTATCAAAATGGGTAGGGGATTTGTGGCAACTCATAATTAGCAAGAATGTCAAAGGTGCAGACGTTTTCCCTGAACAGTGATGGAAGGGTTAGACTTCGCACCAGACACCTCAATTCTTCCGTCCTGCAAAGCAGAGGCAAGTCCCTGGAGCCCCAGCATTAAAGGTCACTGTAATATGTCCAGGAGTTCAAAATAACTGTAGGGAATGGAGAATCCACTATTAAATGGCCCACACAGACTCACTCACCCCCAGGACCTAGTAGTGTAATACTGATCTGAAAATACTGAAACACATAGACAAAGGAATCCCACCTATCATTGATGTAGCATCTCCTTGAGAGACAGTAAACTTTTGGGACTATCACTGAGTTAAAAAACACTGGCTGCTTGGACATTAACGATAGAACTGAAGTTACCAGCAGAAAACAAGGTGAAGGGTGGGGACAAGTGATAGCGGGTCTAATGGACAATGGTGAAGAACCTTTGGTAATTTGGTTGTGGGCAGGAAATGTTATCATGTATCTGAGGATTGGGGAACCTGCACATATTGGTTTATATTATTTTATAAATCAAAGTTACCTCAATAGCTATTAAACTAATTAAATAAAACAGAAACAGTGACCGGAGCCATTTTGTCAACCTCACACAACCTTACTAATACCAGAACTGGCGGGTGCCATCTTGGAACCCTTCTTCCAGGGTACTAGAGCATATGAGCAAGCTCTCCAAGGATTCCACCCATTTCAGTAAGATAACCACGAGTAGCAGCCCCACCAGAGCAGCATGCTGCAGCCAATCAGATGAGCTCTTCCCATCTGCCACATAGCAGCTTTATTTTTCTACCTGGTGGGGTTGACCACCCTACACTCCCACTGTGTTGCAGTCACACACCATAGCTGGGCCATGCCAAGCCTACAGCACCACTCAATGCACCAGAGTAGCTGTGCCGACGACTGTGTGTCTGCAACACAGCCACCACTGGACCTACAGTTCATTCAACATGCTGCCCCAACATAGCAGGCAGGTGGACACACTCCTCACTGGGACATAACTTGAGTATCTAGTGCAAATGGCCAGAAGGGACTGTTCCCTGAACTCCATGGGACATCATTAGCATAAGGCCTCTCCTTCAAGACTAAGACACGTAGTACAGTTGCCTGGAAGCAAACACACAGAACCTGGTAAAATGGGGAGACAGAGGAACATGTACCAAATGAAAGAACATGATAAAATCCAATAAAAAGCCTTTGAAGAAACAGAGATAAGCAAACCACCTGATAAAGAGTTCAAAGTAGTGGTCACAAAAATGCTCATCAAACTCAGGAGAAAAATAGGTAAACTAGAAAATTGAAGAAAGATTCAAACAGAAATTATAGCACTGAAGAATACAATCGTAGAAAAATAAAATAGACATTGAATGAAGCAGAGGAGCAGATAAGAGAGCTGAATTACAAAACAGTGAAAGTCATTTAGACAGACTGGCAAAATGGAAAAATAATTTTAAAAACAAAGATACTAGCACAGGTGGTTTAGTACACCTTGAGCAGACCACATACATTCCGGGGTCCTAGGTTCAAAAACCAAGGCCAGGAGACAACTAAATGTGAGCTGCTAAATAAAAATAAAGTGCTTCTTCCTCCTCTCTCTTTCTGCTGGCCTGCCTGCTCACCTTCACTCCTGATGTACCTTTCCTTTAGGGAAAAAAAAAAAAAAAAGATTCCTTAAGGGATCTCTGAGAAAACATCAAGTGAAATATTGACTAGTTCTTAGAAGGGAAAGAGAGAAAGGGAGAGTGAACCAGAAAAAAAATATTTGATGGAATAATGGCCCCAAACTTCCCTAAACTGGACCGGAAAATAGATATGCCCATTGAGGAAGCCCAGAGAGTTCCATAAAAGAGAAACCCAAAGAGATTCACACCAAAATACATACAATTAAAATGAGAATCATGATAGCTGATGAAGATAATAAAGATCAGCATTTTTAGTGCTATTTATTTTAATGATCAAATAAAGTAAAATGCAATATAGTTTATGTTCTTAAAAACACAAAGGATATTACAAATACATTACATTTACTTGCATATTCTCTAAAATCATCCTGTCTTGCTAGCACTTTTTCTTAAAAAAAAGAAAGAAATGCCTTTAGAAAAAGAATGACTGAATTACAATAGGCCACCAGAAACTCCCCAGACTAAAGAGAATATTCAGAAATAAAGAAGAAATACACATTTGTAGAGAATCCCGAGAATATGATCGGTTTTTAAGTGTCTCCTGTTCAAGTGAGTTCACAAGTTCCAGTGGAGCAGTGACTGGGTCAGCTGCCTCCAAAGGAGCAAGCCACGTCCCCTGGGTTCGAGTCCTGAGGAGTGGGAGGTGGGTACGACACCTGGGGTGAACAACTAAATAAAAATAAAATAAAAAGGCCCAAAATATGATGAGAATGGAGGAAAATCACAAGCAGATAGAAGAGGTAGATTGCAGACAGATGATGGCCAACGTTTTTCCTTTCATCAGGAGTCAGATCCCAGGTTCATGGAGAAATTTCTAAAATAAAGTCAATGTGTACTGAAATTCTTGATGAATGACCTGAAAATCAGGTGAGAGACCAGCTAGAGCTGAGTTTATGTTACTCTGGAAGTGAAGGCAGAGAGTGGAGTGTGATAAGCAGTCCCAGTGAGCTGTCAACACATTTATGGAAAAGGAGTTTCTGACAAGATTTTGAAAAAGAAAGACGTATCCTCTTTATATAAATCAAAACTGCCAAGTTATTGTTTCTTTATACAGAGAAACACACTTGAAAAAGCTCCAGGTGTTTTCAGGCACATCTCCCAGGAGGGTGCTCTGGAGTAGAGCGAGGACCTTTAGATGGAGGGTGAAGACCTTGTGCAGGATTTGTTAACATGCGCTTCCAACAGGAGAAGAGTCCAGGAGGGGAAGTGGTTGTCCTCAAATGTTCTCTGAGTCAACCTCACATAGCATATTTTGAAGAAAAGAAATTCTAGCTTCTGATCCTACTAATGCTTGACAAAAATGAGTATCCACTTCTTCAAATAAATGAAAATTTTCAATTCTTTAGTCTCCATTTATTCTTAAAATATAATTTTCATGATTTTGAATTTACTCTTTTTTTTTAAAGGCAAGATACAGTCAAGAATGAAGGTGAGCAGGCAGACAGTCAGGAAGAAAGAAGAGAAAGAGGTTTTTTTTTTCAAATGTATGTTTAGTTGCTCACACTGGTTGTTTTTCCCCCAGAGCCAGGACTTGAACCCAGGGGTATGTGGCCTGTGCCCTTTGGAGGCGATTGACCTAACTGCTACTCCACTGGGGCATGCTAGGATTTTGAATTTAAAAGAAAAAAATTTAGAGTTGGTTAGTCCATGCCCTGGAAATAGGTTTTTAAACTGTCTGTAAATTGTGAAGAGGCCAGGCATTAGATTTAGGTTAATGCTCAGTCACCTTACATACTGCCAAACTCAAACATTTTTTATCAGCTCTCCCCACCTCAATTTGAGTGAATATTATCAAACTCAAAAAGGCATAGGGGCTTCTCTCTCTTACTCCCTCTCTCTTCTTCCCTCCTTCCCTCCCTCTCTCTCTCCCTCCCTACCTGTAAATGAGAGATGTGTCATGTGCCCTGGTGGAGTAGCATCATGGCCTCCAAAGAACAAGCCACATGCCCTTGGGTTCAAGTCCTGGGCCCATCGTGAACAATTAAATAAGGATAAATAGAGATCTTTCTTTACCCTTTCTCTCTTCTCTCCCTGCCATCCTAGTCTCCTTTATTCCTGCCTGCACAGAGAGAGAGAGAGAGAGAGAGAGAGAGAGAGAGAGAGAGAGAGAGAGAGAGAGAGAGAGAGAGAGAGAGAGAGAGAGAGAGAGAGAGAGAGAGAGAGAGAGAGAGAGAGAGAGAGAGAGAGAGA